>JAFIDM010001028.1:31320663-31360300 GCA_023159025.1 Thereuonema tuberculata | reverse complement strand
TTTTTCCAACGTTTTGCCTCTTCTTATAGTGCAGATACAGCCATAAAAACCTGGATCCTTTTTCTTTCAATTTGGAACTGTTCTTTATCAATCTCAATAAAGTCATTTATTTGACATTCAAATTCTTCATTTAGTAGGTTACATGGTATTATACACGAAGGACATGCAACTGATCAAAGCGTTCTTTTATTTCCTTTATAATTCTATCCATAGATAAAAACATTTCTCTTCATACTTCTTGTTCTAAGGATAGCCCCAGTCTCGTGAATTTCCCCCACTCATATTTTTCTTCTTCTAACTCGAAGTTCAGTCGATATCTCCAACTCTTCACAAATTGTTTTGGCTGCTATAACTGCGTTTTGTAGTAGCGCATCTCTTTGTTCCATGAAATGGGTTTGCAAAGAATTTAGTTTTATATGGCATTGATGAACATTTATATGGCATTGATGAACATAACCCTTTTATTTGCAGGTATTTTTGCGCGTCATTAACTTCCAAAAGGATGGGTTCCCATAAATTGAAATAACAGAAAAGAAAAAGATTGTATTGGATTGAGTAATATTCCAGCATCTGATCTCGTTTTACTATTTTCATCTTCATATGTCAATTTTTCCAAGGAGCTTAAAATGTAAAAAAATGCTTTTTTACTGTAGTTACTGCTTCTGCTCTAGCGCTCCAGCGGGTTTCTACGCTGCATTTAACACCTTGACCAGTAACAGAAACTAAAAACATCCCATCGACGAGTGGAAGAAGAAGAAAATGAAAACAACTGCTCGATAGTTCCAAAAAATGTTAAGGAATCGATAGCAGTAGAAGCAGCATGTAAACATGCCAGGTTTATAGAATGATTTGTACATGCTACAAATTCTGCATTTGGATTTATTAGTTTAATACGAGTTTGAACACCGCTGTGCTTTCCTGCCATGACGGCAGCATTATCGTAAGCCTGTCCTCTGCAATTTTTTATATCTAAACCGTAATTTTCGAATTTCGTTAAAATCATATTTGTGATTTTCTCAGCAGTTTTTCCTTTAGTTTCTACAAAGTCAATAAACGATTCTACAACTTTAACTTCGCTGCCATCAATAACTACATATCTAACAATTTGACTGATTTGATCTTTGTGGGAAATAATTGGAGTGCTGTCAAATATCATACAAAAGTATTTAGCTTGCTTTATTTGATCCATAATTGTTTTTCTCACTGCGCCTCCCAATAGCTCTACGAATTCATTCTGAATCTTCGGCGACAAATAGGAGATACTATATTTATTACCCATCTTAATTTTTACTACATGTTCAGTACATACTACTTAGCCAACAAGTCAACAAGCTCTAGAAAATTTCCTCTATTTTCCATTGAATTGATGTCTTCATGATGAACACTTTCACGATGACCTCGAAACGCCAAATTTTGTTTTGCTAAGAATCTAATTATATCAACTATTCTTGTAAGAATTTCCTTCCATTTTTTGATTTTCTTATCAATATTCTGTTGTTAAAGTTTATCAAAAGTTGCGCCATGTCCAAGTCTTATTTCTAATTCCTTCCATTGGGAACAAGATCGAATGTGCAATGGGCTCAACTCGTGTTGACTTATTTTGGGATTAAGTTTCCACCATTTGTTAAAACCATTTTACATGGTTTTCCACATGCAAAAATGTTAACTACATTATTCATTTCTAAAGCTGATGACGCTGGGAAGTAAAGGGTTAATGGAGAAATTTGAATATTTTCATATTCTTGTCGTAAACTTAATAATTTTCAGTAAAATAGACGAATTTAAATTATTTAAACATTTCTTCAATTGGATAAGCGTAATATAAGGAAAAATATTCGAAATCATATAGTAATTCATAATTCGTAGAAATTATGAATTACGAAGTAATAGTAAACTTATGAATAGTAAACTTATTATACTAAACTTCTGAAGTGAACAAGTCGTTTTTTTACAACTAAAACTAAATATAAAAAATGCCGCCCCAAAATATGTGCCGCCCGGTGCGGACCGCACCCACCGCCCCCCTCTAGTTACGCCACTGGATGGTTGTAATTGTTTAGGGAAAAAAAGGAAATTTTTTCTGAAATTAGAAGTTTGGGAATAATGCAATTAGCTTACTTTTATATATACAGTCATACCTCGATAAAAGGTCACTCCTTGGGACCTCGCGAAAGTGACCTTATAAGCGGGCATATTCATTCAGTATTTACAAAATATTTTGTTATTTTAGATTGTAGGGCTTTTTTTGGAATGCACAGAAAAAAGTTCATTGTGCACAGTTAAAAGTGCCATCTTAACTTTTATCATTTAAATCACTGCTAATAAGGGATTCTTGCATGGTGTTAAAACCCGCCAAAGCTTGTTGAAAACTTGGCAGAGGTTTTTCAATGCACTTTTCTAAGACTGGACAATCGGCAGGTGAGAATCTGAGATTGAAATGCGCATTTTCTCTCTTCTTGAGTTCTTGAAAAAAACGTATAAATGAAATTTGCGATTTCAGGAAAACGTATAAGTGAAATTATTTAACGTTAATATGCATTGGATTTTGCCGGGACCATTGAAAAAAACGTATAAATGATAAAAACGTATTAACGAGAAACGTATAAACGGTGCTCCACTGTATATATAAAAATTATTATGACTGAAAATTCAAGATATTCATACTTGTTGCAATTTTGAGCTCACAATTGAGTAATTTCTGTTTCCTTGCATGAATTTTGGAAATTTTGATTTTTTACAAGTTAGATTATTGTTAAGCAGTTCTTTTATAAGAGATAGTACTTTATGGTTATCTTTAATAAAAAATTTCTCAAACATGAAACAGAAAAAAAAAGAGTTTGAAATGACTGTACATTTTTATCAAGTCTGTTCAGATAGTTTTGTGAGGATTGTTGAAAGAAAAAAAAAATATATATCGTCGTCCTATTGTAAAAACCACGTAAGTCAAAATTTTTCAAAAATTTTTTTATTGCAGTTCAGATGGAAAAGCTTGTATGTCACCTATATTTAATGCGAAAAGTTGGTAAAACTCAGCATTTAAGTGCTCTAGTGGCGAAAAAAGAAACCATGTAAATCAACATTTAAAATGAAAATCTCGGATATCACATTCTTACTAATAGTAAAAACCTTGAAAATCAATTAATTTTTTGAAATTGTTTTAATTTTCTGAAACACCATTTGTTTTATGTTGAAATCTACTAAACACCATTACTTAGAAAGTAACACAAAGAAATAGTTTTTTGTGCCTACTGTAAAATTTGTTTTTTGACTTAAGTGGTTTTCACAATAGGACGACGGTATGTATATTAAGAACTTTTACGTAGGCCTTTAAATTTCTGTAAATAGTAAAATGACCATCTACAAAAACTTCCAAATTGTGACATCCTTTTTCTTAAAAAATGAATAACTGGAATATTATAATTTGTGAAAATCAAACATCTTATATATAAACTTAATGTATCTTCTGGACAGATAAGTACTTGAGCAGGTGAAACATCTTAAAAGGTAAGAAAAATAAAATAAAAAAACAACTAAGTAGGATGAAATGCCATTAGCCCGTAAAAATCTTTCACATCAGAGATATTGCAACCTTCCCATCATTAAAAGTAGGTTGGTGGTATAGGTTGCTTTTGATGATTGTATCCAACTTTAGTCAAAAATGCTTTAATGACACCGTTGATATTCATATGAACTACTGACCAATTTTAAAATGAACTATTAGGTGATTTTATAAAGCCTGGCTGGATAATATCCAATGTATTTGTGTCTGGTGCTAGCAGCAATAGTGGTATGAGGACATGATTTGGAAGGATTGTGATAGTCTACACAAAAGAAACCTTTGACAAGCTCAAACAGCTTGACCATGTACAGAGATTGAAAACTTCTGTAGAACATTTGATATTGCTTGAAACAGGATTCCATTCAAATCGTTCATTACGATGTCAACCATTAGCTGCACATTATGCATATTGCAAATGGATAATGATTGTGACTATTTGAGATACATTGAAATATCAAAAATTTGATGATCCTGGCAGAAAGTCAAAATAGCCATTGGTAAAATATTTTGAAAGAAATGCAACAGTACTGCAGTAACCATTTGTTTTTATTATTGATTAAAAGATACTTTACAATTTCCTATTTTTAATCCCAGTGAGTGCTTGAACCTCTTAAGCATAATTTTCTGAATTTTTATCACTTTACTAGATCAAGTGATTATTATAGATATAGCTTGGCTTTAAGTTATTAAAACATTTTAATGTGTACGATAATCTTCTTTATTAATTTATAGTTGTAATTGAAACAGTAATTTAAGCTTATTAATGAAAATCACTACAACATTAAATGAAGTGAAGAAATTGCTATTAAGTTCCAAAACCACAAATATTCTTTTGTTGTTGCTTGAAAACATAAATTGTTTACAATAAAATATAAATTGTTTATTTATAATATGATGTAGAACTTTTCAGCCTTTTCCAATAAATAAATGAGAATAAAAAGAAGTGTCAGCCCCTGCTGTAGTATTTAATGGATTATGATAAGATTTATCTTTTTTAAATAATATTAAAACTCACGATCCTTTTGTAAGTGAATTAAAATACATTTCTCTTGCTTCGGAAACTTTTTAATTGATCCTAATAAAAATACTGTATGAAATTAAAAAGAAAAAATATTAATGTCTTCATTCTTTTTTTTTCTTTTTTTTTTTAGGATAAATAATTGTGTTGGAGAATTTAATCAAAAATATTTCATTCAATTTCTCATATATGTAGGTAAGTAAGAGCATATTATTAGTTGAATTAATAATTAAAGTTGATTAAATTAAACTTAATAATTTAAGTTGAAGTTTATTATTAACACTTTGTTAATACTAAGTAGGGTAAGTTGAATGTTTACATTCAACTGAAATGAAGTTTAAGAAATGGTGTGTGCATATTTCCATAAGAATGGAATAAAATCGTGTAGTAACTCATTA
This sequence comes from Thereuonema tuberculata, assembly GCA_023159025.1. NCBI lineage: Eukaryota > Metazoa > Arthropoda > Chilopoda > Scutigeromorpha > Scutigeridae > Thereuonema > Thereuonema tuberculata. The sequence goes on along the minus strand of JAFIDM010001028.1, from coordinate 31,355,325 downwards.
CATGGTAAGATGAGGTTGGGCAACAGGAAGTTCCTATGGTTGTGACTCAACAGGATAAGTTGGAGATCAGGAGAACAGTGCAACTACTGCTGTTATCATTTAACATTTACAAAAGTTTATTATTATTTTTTTTCCTTTTTAAAGCGTATTTTGATTTAGATTTGCATAGCTGTGTTTCATAATTAATTACAATGTCTTTATAATAAACTTTTTGATCTCCATGAAACTTTTATTGTTATGTTGCTCCCCAAACTTTTACTGGCATAAATTTACATCTGATATTGCCTCCATATATTTCATTCTTTATTGGAGCCAGCATCGTTGCTATTATCTATAGTCTGACACTGTTTTCATAATGCCTCAATCTATTTGTTTGAGCTGTTCTGTTTGTTCCCTTAAAAATTGGAACTCAATAAGAAATTTATATTACAGTTGGACCACGATTTAACGAATTCATCGGGACCAAAAATTTTATTCGTTAAATCGGGGGTTATTCGTAATATCGGGGTCCAAAATAAAAAATTTCTGCACTTACCTTATGGAAGAGCAGAATAAGCAACTACACAAAAATATCCATAATTAGAAATTGTACACTTTTTATTCAGTAGCTAATAATACAGCGAATAATTACTCACTAGTTAATTTAAAATTTTAAAGTATGTACTGAGTAATGTTTGACAATTTCCTTGATTCCTGACTCGAAAAAATTCTTTTTCGACTTTATGGAGAGAAGAAAATACAGCGTCATTTATATCCTGCTGCATTAGGTATGTTTACCCAAACAAACAAACAAAAAAAATTTTTTTTTCGGCTATTGAAATAATTTGTTAATTCGGGATTTCTTATTCGTTAAATAGGGGTTTTTGCCTTCAGTTTAATCAGGGAAAAAGAAAAATTCTTTAAATTGCCAAATTCGGTAAATAGGGGTTCGTTAAATTGGGATCCGACTGTATTTATATTTATATAAATTAGTACAGAATGATGGTGGGTCCTTTAGTCCAATGATTTAGGTGCTGGACTTGGACTGGAGGAGCCCTGGATCAATTCTTGGCAGTGGATAATTTATGATTTTTTAAAAAAAGCCTTTGATTTTTGTAATAAGGGTTTCAGTTAGAAATATCAAGAATAATTAAGGATATGCAAAATAAAGAGATTCTAAAATAAAAAACCCGAAAAAAACAAAAACAAACCAAAACAGCTGGCAGAGATATAAAAATGCGATCAAGTAGCGAACTATCATGTTCGCTACTTGATCGTATTTTTGAAAAATTAGTATGTACATTATCGAAATTATCTTTTAAATTAAGAAATTGTGGGGTATTTGTGTGTGTGTGAATCCTCCTCCCCAGAGATTGAGATGTTACTCGAAAAATGGAAAGAAAAAAAAAAAAGAAGTGGGAAAACATGACATTCTTACTTAACAGTTAATACACTTGAATGTAATAATTTTACATTGCTTTGATACAACTCTTTCTCAAATAAATCCATTCTTCTATGTTTTACCATAGTTAGCTTTTATTTCCTTAGTCACTTTTAACATCAGATATTGTATTTTGGGCCATTCCTTGCAAAATCAACAAATTTTGAAAAAAAACTTTTTGTCCTTGTATTTAGATCAACATTTTTCTGATTTTGTGAAATTAGGTTTCAAAATTCTCTGTAGCCTAAGATCTTCTTCCTTAAGACATCCTTTTACTTAACTCATATTTATATAATTAATACTTAGCCTAAATACAATCTAACAAGTAATAACTAATTGTCTCTGCAATGTAACTCCATCTTTTTCATTTCATATATATGCTTTTAAAGCTATGTTGATAACCACACATTTTCTTGTTGATTCTGAAAAATAGTTATTTCAGTGATTCTCTCATTGTTTTCTGCATGGCCTTAAAGTGCCAGAATTTTAAAAGCAGTTTCCGAAAAGAGTTGTGTGGACAATCTGCAGATACATTCTTTGATTTCTGAAAGATAAAGAAGAAAGGATATTTGTATTTCTGTGTTAAAAGATTATTTATGTTGATTTTGTTTATTTACGTTTTTAATTTTTTATTATCCAAAGGCTTAATTAGTGGTCATGCTCTTATTTTGGCGGTGATCTCTTGGATAAATGATTGTCCCCCGTGCATTAAAGACGAAGCTGTTCAACAGAGAAGAGTGTAAGTATCACTTTCAGTGGTATGTAATTCATCATCAAATTTTGAATATGCTACACTTCTTTTTTATAATTATACCAAGCAGTCATTGTCTTTATTTAGTAGGAATGTCTGGAAAGAAACAGGGATTAGTTTGCTAATTTAATTACCTCTTAACCCAAGTTGCCTCAGTCTTCTCCATTTGAACTAATATTAAACCATTCTGGCATTATTCATCTCACTAAATCTTAGTATAAATTTGTTTTTGTATAGTTTGGATTAAACTTCATCAGATGATTATACTTATCTAAGTGAGGAATTTAGATACAGTTGATAAAATTAATTCAAAAGACGAGAAAATGTGTAATAAATAACAATTAAGGAGAAGAAGAATTGACATTTTATTTACTGTTACTGAAGATTTTTCCTTTCCATTTATTTTTAGGATTCATTTGGTAATTCTGGTTGTGGAGAGTATTCTCTTTGGAATTTTTGTTCTTGCAATTATGTTTGACCAGGTAAGACAAAGCTGACCTTGAATAAAGTTAATTCATTTCATTTATATTGATCAAAGAAAAAGTTTTTCCAAGTTCTGAGATTTGACAGTGAATGAAGATGGTTTTTTTATCTCTGTCCTAGTAATTTGGATGACTTAATGGAACAACAGATTTGCACTCAGTTCTCTTTATTCTTTCTGACAAAAGTAAGAGATTTAGAGGCTGATCAGGATTTGTGTAACAACTCGGAAGTAGTGGTTCATTGACACTATCTATTAAAACCTAAGATAGTGATGAAATACGATTGAAGTGGCTGTTTTTAAAATCTCATGATATCATATTTTGCTCACATCTTCGATAGTCTTTTCATTGCCCTATTACATTTACATGGTTGTTGTTCTTCAAGAGCACTTGATCACTTTTAAGTGATACAGCAACTTTAAATATCAGTTTGGAGCTATGATTTTGTACATTGATGGATTATATCAGAATGAAATTTTCTTGCTTTGAAGTGAGATTGATGACATTATCTTTTGATAAATTAGCAACATTTACTTGTATATATTTTGTGTTTTTGCAACATATTTTTGTTTGCTATTACAGCAAATCAAAAGTTGTCAGTTGCAGTTGATCATAAAAATGAGAATTTTATTGATATGAAATGCATATACAGTTGCAAATAAAACCAATTTACCACTGCAGTATGCTAGTCTTGTAAGACTCTTTCTCAATATTGAACTTAACATTGTCAGTTTAGCCATAAACTTGTATGCTTTCATAGACATCTGATATCGAAACATGGATTCAGGATGTAGAGCAAAGATATCAGTAATAATGAATATATATTTATTCAAATATGTATTTGCTTTAATTGAATGATTGTATGCTGAATGCTTAGAAAACTTAATCTTGATCTCCATTTTGATTTAACCTTCGAAACTATAATTAACAAATGTAAAATGATTGGTTTAGATTGTGAAAAACATCTTGTAATACATGTATTAGGCAGTTGCATTTGATTTAATATCAATTATTATTTTTATTTGAAATATATTACCTTTATTCAATAGTTTTTACTTCCTGTTTCTTTCAGTTTACAGCTATTCTGACAGACGAAACAGCAGTAGAACAAATCCAAAAGAAGGGACCATATCGTTCCAGAAAGCCTAAGATGGCTTTGCTAAGTGAAGTCTGCGGCAGAGGTTAGAGTTCCATTTATGTATCAGGCTTCCTTAATAAGAGCTCATTACCCTGACTGAAATAATAGCATATTGTAGAGTTAAACTGGATGGTATTGTGTATTTATTCCTGTGCCAGTTGTCTTTGATAGGTTATTTCAGGTGATTTTTATTGTATTGAAATTATTTTTATAAAAACATAGAAATTATTAATCCTTTTGATTTATTGTCAGTCGTCTTGCTTTCCATTGCATAGTTGCAATTGCCTGAATGTAATAATAGAGCGAGGGATTTGTTTGCTAAATTATAATTTGTTAATTAGATCAAAAGTTTGGATTTTAGAAAAAAAAACCTTTTATCTTTTTTTGCATTATGAAAGAATTTATTTATATTGGGGCATACAATTTCGCATAGTTTGAAAAATGCCCTTTGCAAGCAGATAAGCCCTTTGAATATCATCTATTGATGACGGTTGGAACTCTTATAAAAAATACCATTTCTAATGATTTCTAAAGATAGTCCACAATCAGACTTCAAGATACATTTCCATTAATCTAGTGATAGGACAGATACTGGCTCGTACAGTTAATCGCTATATTAAGATGGAAACTTCTCATTCCCTTAAAGAATTATTATTAATATTTTTAAGACTTTGTATCTTTATTATTAGTATTATTTTTGAAAGGGAGAAATAATTTCATTATTGTATTTTTGATTTTATGGTATAGTTATTTGTTTTCATTTGATGAACACTTTTTGTTTCCTGTTATAAGTGGTGAAAATAAGGGAAAAATAAAAATCATATAAGGATATTGCATTGGTGTGTATCAACATTTCTTAGTGGGTTCCAACCCCCAGAATGCTCACAAGAGATATTGTCAAGAGATGCATAAAAAAAAAGGATTGATGCCATGATATTGAGAAAACTGCTCTTTACAATCTGACATCCTTTGTGACATTTTGACAATTCTTAATAAAGACAATTGGAAAAATAAATTCTTTAATTCTAGAAGTTACCATCTTCACCAAGTGTCGCCAATAAAAACTTTCCTCCCAAATTTTGAAATAGGTGAGCAGGAATTTTCTTCCATTTATCCATGAGAGCTGCAGTGAGTCTGACCACTGAAGAAGGGCGGTTGGCCCTGGTGCAAAATCTGCATTCCAGTTCTTCCCATAAGTGTTCTGTGGGATTCAGATCAGGGCTCTGTGATGGCCAGTCCAGTAGTTCAACACCCATCTATTTAAACCAAGATAGCACAGCCTTCGCGTTGTGGACAGAACAGTTATCCTGTTGATACAGAAACGGTCCTTCCCCAAACTATTGCCAGAGGATAGGAAGTGCAGAGTTGTCAAAAATATCCCCATACATCTCAGCATTCAAGTTTCCGTTAAAAGGAACTAAGGGACCCAGGCCGAACCACAAGAAACAGCCCCAAACCATGATGTTGCTGCCACCAAACTTGACAGCTGGCACAATAAACTTGAGTAGGAAGCGTTTTCTAAACCCAGACGCGTCCATTGGGCATCAAGATCTTGTTTCAGGCTTCATCACACTAAAGCATTTGCTTCCACTGCTCCAGAGTCCAATGGCAGTGTACTTTGCACCGCTACAACCTACGTTTAGCATTCAGCTTGCTTATGTTGGACTTGTGAGTGGCTGCATGACTGTCGAAACCTATGTATTTCAGCTCCCGACGAACAGTCCTGGTGCTATCGATGATGCCTGAAGCTGTTTGGAACTCACTAATTTATCTTTGCCAACAGGAACTTATGATTCTTACGCTCAACCTTATTCAGGGTTTGACGGCTGTGAGTTTCTTTGGCCTATCACTGCGATTTTATGCCGTTGTCATTCCCAGACACTTTCATTTTATAGTAACATAACTTACAATTGGTCGTGGCACCTGTAGCAAGGCCGATATTGCACGAACCAATTTGTTGCACCGATGGCATCGAATAATCATATCACATTCGTTTGAAATCACTCGGCTCGACTGACTGACTTATTGTCTGTCTAATGCCCGTTTATGATCGCCTGATGCTGTGGTGACCACTTTTATCTTGTTCTATAACATCCTAGCATGCGATAACAGCCACATCCACTTCTCCAGAGGGGTGTCTGGATACTTTTGGCCATAGAGTGTAATTTTAATTTTTCCTTGTGCTGTATGTTGTATGATTCTGTTATTGTAGATTAATAATTTCTAGTAACATTGTATTGTTTAAGGGTTACCACATTACACTGAAGTATCAGGAACATTTCCAATACATGAAAACACATCTGCATTAAATGGCATCTTCTGCAATTGAAGTACACATAAAGGCAAATATCTCTGCAATCCGATGTTGTATAAATGGCAGTGTATCACGATTTGAACGACTTTGAATGAGATAGAAGCTTCTGAAGAGATAGGTTCCAGCTGTTAGGCCTACACATAGCATCAGCGTTCGAACAGTACAACATTCAATTTCATCTAAGAAATATAGGAGCCGAATGCCCACTGAGGTCATTGTAATAACAAGAAACAGACCAGGTCGGTGGTGGCTCTGTTACAGTAAGGGGTATTTTCAGTTGAAATGCATTAAGATCCCTGATATATTAGCAGACATCTTTGACCAGATCATTTGCACCTGTTTGTGTCATTTATTCACTCAGACCAAAGCAGGCTCTTTCAGCAGGACAATGAATCACTGCACAAACTCCTCAGTCATCAAATTATGGCTGAAGGAGCATTTCTCTTGATTTGGCAACATTAGTTGTTCCATTTGTCTGCTGGATTTGAACCTAATAGAACACATGTGGGATGCGGTTCAACATATGATCACTGCCAGGATTCCACCATCGGTGAATATTAGGGAATTGTAGACCGTTAATGAGGAGACATGATGCACACTATCTATATAGTTCTTCAGAGAGCTGGTTGAGTCCATGCCCTGTCGTGTTGCTGTAGTAATTCAATTGTAAAGAGGGCATGTGGCTTATTAGACGGGTGTCTATTTTTCTGATACAGCATTGTATATCATATAAATGTTAAAGAAAAAAAAATGGCTATAGTCTGTCTGGGAAATTCTCCTTGTTTTGTGAGCTGTGGTTGGTAATTTCAGTGATTCAGAATGATCCTCATTCCTGATGTAGGGTTGCTGTTTTGAGAAGAAAAGTGATTGATAGTAATCAGAGTTTGGTAAAATAGTAGTTTCAAAACAGAGATGAAAGCAGGAGTTAAATAAAGTTATACAGAATTGACTGTCTATTTGAGTGCTTGTCTAAATGCATAGATAAAAGTACTGTGAAAAATTCCATGTTTACAGAGAGATGGTTGAAGCCTAAAAGAAAAAAAAAAATAAACTTCTGATTATGAAACTCATATTTAAGCAAATTTTCTATGTAATTGGAAGATGTGGATTATACTCAGATCTCTTAAGTACCTCCATTGTCTTATTGTGAGGGGTTGGGCATAGAATTGATAATTAACTATCATTAATAAAACTAACTCTCCTACTTAAGATTTATTTTGAGAACTTCCAAACAGAAGGCATTGCGAGGCAAATGACACACAAATTGAAAATGATGATTAGATCAACAGAGGTCAATAACTCAACTTTCTAACATAACTAAGAAATCCGTAGTGGTCCATTCTAGATATTCTACCTACAAGAAGATTGGAACTTGAAAGATAGTTTATAGGTTGAACCATCACAGAAATACTTTCTGATGAAAGAAGAAGTAATAAATCACAAGTAAGATCTAGAGTTGCAATAAAAGGGATCACGTGATGGCTTTAAATGAAAATGACCAGATGCTGTCAAAGCCAATATAATTTTTGAGAAAACAAATTTTTGCCCTTAAAATAAGTGAGGAAATGCCAAAGTTTTTACTCTCTTGCTGAAACAAGGGAAAACTGTTCTTAAACATAGTTTTATCCAGGAACTTAAAGGATTGGCTCCATAAATCATCAAAAATAACACGTTAACTTACAAAATTATCTTTATTCCTTAACTCCACAAACTCATATTGGCGATATTTCGGATTCCTCACCGGATATCCTTCTTCAAATCTTTATAATGGGAAAAGAAATTATCTTTCTCCTTCCCAAATCAAACACAAAATTAGCATTCAGGAATTTTAATAAATGATTTCTTCAAAGATAGTTTTATCTTCGAAAAAAGGACAGCTTTATCTTCAAAAAAAGACATTGGTTTTGATTCTTCAAAGATAAATTTTAATAGAAATTGATTTGATTCTTCTAAGGTAAATTTTTTTTAATAGACATTGGATTCTTCAAAGATTTAGTTTGATTCTTAAAATAGTTAGAAGTTTAGATGTTTTAAATTTAAAGAAAATTTTAAAATTTGAACAATTCAGACGTATTAATTTTGTAATAATGCTTCATGCTTCATGTAGCACGGAGTGTAGCATGTTTTGTTTTTGTTTGATTTAGAATTCATGGATGTTATTTTATTTTATGTTTGATTTGGGAAGGAGAAAGATAAGTTCTTTTCCTGTTATAAAAGCTTGAAGAAGGATATCCGTTGAGGAGTCCGAAATATTGCCAGTATGAGTTTGTGGAGTTAAGGAATAAAGAGATTGGCTCCATCTTAAATAAGGTTTACAAGTTTAAGCAAATTCATTATCATTTATATATAGAAAAGTAAATCTCTTCAGTGCTCATGAAAATGAATCCAAGATTTGTTTAAATATAAGAAAATTTGTGATATTTCATGAAATATAAGATATAGATGTAATTTTGCTATTTTCATTGTTATGTAAAAGCCGGGAGACATGCAGAAGTTGTAGCTAAGAATTCAGAAAAGGGCTGGAGGATACAAACAGAAGATTGCTAACCTGATATTCTAAATTGATGACAGCTTTCCTTAGAGATGGTGTGACTAGCAAAATAAACTTATTTAGTTAAGTGGGAAAAAATTGAAGATTTTTGATTTCTTTGGGATAGAGAAGAATCATGATGATGGAACAGTAAGAATGTCTTCTCTCATAGAAGTTATGAGTTGCTAGTTATGAGCAGGGATGGGTTTAGGTAATTTTGTAGAGGGGGGGGGGGGCAAACTCAGTTTTTCTCCCCAGGGTGCCCATATTTCTAAAATTGCAATTCAGGATAACTTAACCTTCCCAACTTTAACAATAAAAAAAAAAACAAAAAAACAAAACAACTATTTGTCACCCCTCCCCCACAAACATGCCCAAACCTGCTGCCCTGGGCATGTGACCCCCCCTTTCCCCCCCCCCCCCCCCCAAAAGATCTGTCTCTGGTTACGAGAAGTTATGAGTTATGTGTTGAAGATAAGAACTTACCAATCTGATTATGGAGGAAGGTAGCCAAGAATTATTACAATTTTATTACAGAGAATGGTAATAAAGCCTTAAGAATCACCAGAATTACCCAATTATTGCTATATTCACGGATAATCAAAAAGTTTTTTTTTTCAGTCATATTAAAAGGTTTCACAAAATTTGAAAACTTTCCAAAGAAACAAATAAGTTAATGGTATTGCTTGTATGCTGCTTATCTGGATGAATAGCTACCGTACTTGTAAAGGACTCATAGTTTTAGGCTATCAAAATTAATTGAATAGTACATGAATAATAAGGAGCAACCAATTGTATTTACAACTTCTTTGATGTCAACCAAAAAATTACTTACAGGGAAAAAATTAAATTCCTGAGAATAGTTAAGAGATGCATAACAGCAATGGTGGAAAGGGAGGGGGGGGGGAGATAATGTGGAGTCTGCTTTTTAGAATGCTATAAAAGAAATGCTCATTTTAAGACAAGATAATTTGTTGCAAAAACTGTAGTAAAATTGGAAAAAAATTCCTGGCACAATAGAACTGAGATTTCTGTAATAGATAACAAACCTGGTGATATTGGTTGCATTGATGTCAAAGAAAATAAAAGAGCTAAGGTTACTCTGATTATTTTGATAAACGCTTGACAATGTAATAGTGAGCGAAGAAGAAAAATGGATTCAATCTTCTAAGTTCTGTTTAGTTGTTCAATGTCTGGAGTTATTGCTTAGGACAGTGGATTTGTGGCCTACAAAAAACCTTTCTGCAGCCTTTATCACACTTTGTAGTTGACATACTTTGTAGCCTGTCCTTTCTTCTAGTTCAAAAGTTTATATTTGAATAGAATAAAGCAACTTTCTCTTGATTTTAGAGAAATTTGTTAATGATCATAATTTTGATTTGTCTATCTGAGATCTGCCTGCAAATCTGTACAAGTTGCAGCAGCATATCATTTTGGCCTGAGTTGAAGACCATTGGCCAGCAGATGCTCTAACATAGATATCATGTGGAGAAGCAGTCTGGGAACTCCTGCATTGTTGATCTCTAAACTTGAATTTATTGTTGAGGAAAATGTTATTAATGTCCATCCATTGTGATAGCATTCATTTTTGTCTAAAAATACTGAGAAAGATTTTGTGTATAAATTTGAGTTGCAGAAGAAAGAACGACATCTGCAGACAAAGATGAGATGAAGGTTTTCATCATCAATTACTAATTGAATAGAGCACATATAAACACAGAAAAGATGAAAGATTCAGTGGTTGTATTCTCTCGAATTGGTTTGTTCCTTACGGAAAATATTCACATAGAAGTTTTGCTTTGTCTATCTGATTTCAGCCTACTTGAAAAATCAATAAATAAATAGATTTATTGTTTAGCAGGATATTTTTTTCTTGCTAGTTTTTATTAATACACATCACGATGTATCATCAAATTTGAAGAATTCATTTATTCTCTTTAAAGAATTTTTATTCTATCAAAGCTTTTAAAAGTATTTATTTCTTGGAACTTTCAACTTGAGTTATTTATTTTTATATTTAGATTACATTTACAAATGCATAATTAAAATAGTTTCAAATCAATTTTAGAACTTATCACATTAAGCACAATACTTTGTCAAAACATCAGAATTCTATAATTACATGTATTGAACGAGAATCAGAGGAATTTGTTAAAATAAAAACTAATTTTGACTTGATGGAGTTGTAGTTTTAAAGTAGAAGTTGAATATCTGCACACACTTAAACATTGGTTGCTTACAAATTTTGTTCTAGCACAGAAAAAAAAAATCCTTCTTAAATTAATCAGTGTTGATGATTAAAATGAATCTTTATCACTGTTCATTGAATTGCTTCTACAGTTCCTGGCCAATGCTTCCTTTTGATCAATGAAACTTTGTTTATAACAAATATAAAAACATTATTCATACTTCAGGATTTGATATTACAAATAGAATAAGAATATTATACAAAATTGCATTGACAGACTGTAAAAAATAAAAGAAAAATATCAAAATACTCAACAACCAAAGAAATGCATGGAGACTATAAAGTCATGTACAGATAGTCAATGAAAGTATGAAAATACTGACTATCTGTATTTTCAACTATATGAAAATACTGACTAAACAATGAAAAATAACTCTAATATAAATAATAACTAATAATAATAACTCTAATAATAGATAATAATCTAATCGGTCAGAAATGAAGCCTGCACACCTGCTGATTTGCAAAATAAATTTTAATACAAACTGTATTTACATTACCTAGGTTTCGGTTGTACTCCAACCTTACTCAAGTGCAATGGAATAATAAAGATTATGACTGTTTAAAAAATTAAAAATGTTCAAAGTAAGGGCAGTCTTGGAAATTCCCCAGGTGTTGATTTGCATATGGTGACGTCCTTGTACCAAAGGCTCCAGACTGTGGGTAGCTTCGATCGTCAACAAAAACCATGTGCTTGTGAATCATGGATTTAGATACATTGTTTAGGAAATTAAATTTTTAAAAGACTTAGGTAATCTACAAATTTCTGAATTGAATAGGAATGGTGTATTTACTTGTTAATCTTGTAAGGGCATACACTGACTGCTGAATTGAAAGTGGACACCTGCCGTAGTGGAACAACCTTTGCAAATTCAGGCAATAATTTGAATATATTCATTATAAAACAACACGATCATGTGAAGTTGGAGTCATTTGGTGTCTAAACACATGCTGAGGTAAAATGCCACCATCAAAGCAGCTGAGCGATTTTCAACATTGAGTAGTCAAAGGCTGCCACATTAATGGCCAGAGTGTGCGAGCCGTAGGAGCGACACTGAACCTACCGAAGTTGACAGTGGGTGCTATTTATCACAAGGTGGAAACGTAAAGGAGTGGAAACACGACATCATGGAGGTGGCCGAGCCCGCATGCTGACCAATAAAGACTGGAGGGCCCTGAAGAGATTGATACGGCAGAAAAGGGCTGTTCCAGCGGCACAATGGTGGTAGGACTTCCAGCAGGCAACAGGAATAACTGTCAGTGCTATAACGATTCACTAGAAGCTCCATGCCTTAGGGTACACCGGTCTGGGGGAGCAGCCCACAAGCTTAACATCACCCCTGTAAACACCAAGCGTCATGTGGCCTGGTGTAAAGAGTGATGGTCTTGGTCGATGGACCGCTGGATGAGTATTATGTGGAGTGACGAATCATGCTTCACTCACTACCGATCTGATGGGCGCATCTGGGTGTGGTGTTTGCCAGGGGAAACAGTGAAGTTCGGCAGTGGTGATGTGATGGTGTGGTTGTGTTTCTCCTGGTTTGTGTGTGGTCCATTGGTTGTGATCAAGGGGAACATGGCATCCATACAGTATCTGGATGTACTAGACAATTCCATGCTTCCTATGTTGTGGTTGCAGTTCAGTGAAGGAACATTTATGTTCCAGTGCCATAAGGCCCGTATTGTCAGCAGATAGTTTCCGGAGAATAATGTTCAGGAACTTCAGTGGCCCGCCCAGAGTCCGGACCTCAACCCTTTTGAATATCTCTAGAATGAATTGGAGGTCATCCGACTCTTGAGGATTCGCATGCCATGGCTCTCCCAGTATATTCTATTAGACATGCTGTAAATAAAGCGTCTGTTCCATACCACAGGTGTCCACTTTTAATTGAGCAGGCAGTGTTTTAATTGAGTTGGACAAACACACAGAATAATAAACGAACTTGTTAAAGAACAGCTCAATGATTACCCTAAGAATAATCCTGATAATTCCTATCATATTATTTCAGAAAATTATAATCCCAATCCATGTTTAGTCCAAGAAAATGATGACTGTATCAGAATGATTATTGAATCTATGTTTATTAGGAATTTTAAGTTTATAAACGGAAAAATTGGCATTTCTATCAATTCAAACATTTTGTAGATAACCTAAAAGTCTTTTAAAAATTTAATTTACAAAACAATGTAGATTTAAACAAATCTGAATACTAAACTTCACAAGTTGCCAATTCCTGGCTTAATGGAGGGTGGGGAGAAGGAAATCAATTATAAAGAAATAAGATGGAGCTTAGAACTGAATTAGAACTGCAGGGTTAAAAACAAATGGTGCCAATGTTTGGAATGTAGCATTTTGAGAGAAAATAATTTTACAGATAGCATATATTTAGCATATAAGCAGCAGTAGTAAGAAATTAAATTTTTCATTGACTGTTTTTTTAATCATTAGAAATTTTCAATTATTTCTTCCTTTTTTTGTTTATTATTTGAAGATAGAATTTTAGCAAAATATATTTTGTTTCTTTCCTATCTCTTAGGATTTCAAATTATTATACAAATTTGTATGTTAAAGAATTGTAATAAGTGTTTCACATTTTTAAGAAAATATAATATATATACAGTAAAACCCCTTCATTACACTCATCAAGGGACTTTGACCTACAAGCATAATAAGTGGGATAGCGCTATAGATGGGAAATTATTTAGGAGAGGAGGAAAGATTTAGACACCATTTTACAGGAAACATACTTGATTCTGCAATAGATATAGTGCAAATATGAGCTAATTTCCTATTGAAAAAAATCTTTGATTGTGGTTTGCCGTGTGCTACTGTTATGAATTATGACAATTTCAATGCGATTCAAGTAACTATTAACATCAATTGATACACCACTAGGAGCAACACTAATATATTTTCAGAGCAGATTTAGTGCACTGAGGGCTTCATTTCTTGTGGCAGCATTTTTCTCTGTAGATTCAGTTTCCTCCGCATCACTGTCTTCGTCCTGGTCAGCAGCATGATCTGCAATCATGTCGTCAACATCGCGGATTTCTGAGGTCACTAGGCTATTGTCAACTGACACAAAATCCTCTAAACTCACATCCCCCAACTTCTCCCGTACAGCAGTCCAATCCTCGTCATCATCCATTAAATTGGCATTTGTTTCGGGGAGTGCTAGATCATGCTCCTACCAAATTAAAAAAAAGAAAGAAAATTAACCCCCTGTCGAAGCACGGAAAGTTTTACACAGTTGGTCGATAATAACCCAATTTAACAACATTAAGAATCTTACTTTAAAGAATCCTGCTCTCCTGAAGCAGTTGGCGATAGTCTGAGCATCAACCCCTTCCCATGCAGCAGAGATGAAGTACACAGCATCCAGCAAGGTGATGCGATTTGAGTCTCCAATCTCAATACACTGCAGATATCTCAAAACAACACGCTTTCGGTAGAAATCCTTTAACACTTTTATTACTCCCTGATTCATTGGTTGAATCTTACTTGTTGTGTTGGGAGGCAGGAAAGCAAGTTCTACATTTTTCAGATTCACATTGTTTGGGTGAGCTGGACTGTTGTCGATGAAAAGTACAATCGTACGATTGGCTCTCATCATTTTTTGGTCTAAGTCTTTCAGCCAAGAGACAAACAACTCTCCCATCATCCAGGCACGTGCTTGATTCTTGTATTCATATGGCAGTCTTTTAATGTTTTTAAAACATCGGGGCCTTGCTGACTTTCCCAACAATTACCAGTGGCAATTTCTCAGATCCATCAGTATTTGCAGCAACAAGAACAGTTACCCTTTCCTTGCTTAATTTTCTACCATGGCATTTTCCCCCTTGCAACACATATGACTTGTCGGGCATTAGTTTGAAAAATAAGCCACATTCATCCGCATTAAAACATCATGCATAATTAGTAATGAGCCTCGGGAGCACTTCATTTTGCCATTCATTTACATCACTGTCACTAACTAATTCTGATTCTCCACTGATTTGGCGATATACTATGTCATGCCTTTTCTTGAATCTATCTAGCCAACCATTAGAGTCAGAAAATTCTGTGTTCAATTTGCCCGCTATTTCACGCACCTTTTCTTGAATGATTGGGCCACTTAATGGCACTGATGAATCCATTCAATTTGAATTTCCTCGGCATCTTCATATTTTCCACACTTTACTTTTTTACGTTTGCAACCACCCTTCGCTGCATCGGTAATTGCATCCCTACTTTTTATTATTGTTCTCGAGTGGATGAGGGGATTCCTAGAGAGTCTGCGAAATCCTTCTGACTTAGTGTAGAATTCTCATCGTACTTACGGAGAATTTGCAATTTTTCTCTTATAGAAAGGGATTTCTGCTTCGACATTTTGCACTACTGTATCACAGACCTGCACTTCAGAGTTAAAAGATTCCCTCCTACCAGGGAAAAAAAAAGAATCTTTATAGTGTTACATTTCTTTTCGATACAAAATTTCCAATATAAAAAAAGTGCTACAAGCGGATTTGAAGTGTTATAAGAAGGTAAAAGTGTACAGAGTTATATAGAAAATTCCAGGGACCGTATAAAAGGAGCGTAAAGAATGGGATAGTGCTATAAGCGGGAGCGTAATAACAGGGTTTTACTGTATTGACATTTAGACAGATAAAGTTCTTCTGTAACTTCCTGAGTTAAAGGTTTGGGAGGTTTTTACTGTATTTCCCTCCTGGTTGAAATACTGTAAAGAATAATTATAAATGTATTTTTAGGACGTGTAACATTAGTAATTAAGAATTATTTATATTGTTTTAATTCATATTCTTTTCTGTCTTTTAGGTCATCCTGTATTTTGGTTACTGCCATGTCAGAATCCAACTTTAACACAAGATATGCTGTCGAATTACGATGTTTAAAATGAATTCCTCAAGAGACGAAAAAAAAAATAAAATCAACAGATGTACAATATCATCAACTCTATTGTGATCTCCCAAAGGGACAAATTTATTAATCATTTTGAGTGATAACTAGTTCATTAATGCACCAACATTAACATTCAGTAACACTTTATTTATACATTTCATTTCCATTGTTAGATACTTCCTTGAATGTTTCATCCTGTGCAGATGTCAGTTTTTATTTTGTGTGAATGCCATTGTGACTGTTATTTAGTACATTTCTGTGTTTTTTATCTTTCCAACAGTGACAAACCATTGCTTCAGTTTAATATAACTATAAAATTAGCTTTTAAGTGAAATGTGCCAGAATTTTAGATTCTTTAAATGTTTATATCGAATAGGTCCCATTGTATTTAGTTGAAGCATTTGTAAGCCACAGTGAAACTATGCTTTTCTTTGCGGAGGTTCTGAGATGCTAAATTCAGATTCACTCTTGATTCATTGTTTTACTTCCAAATGCTTCTACAATTACAATTTTGTTTCATTAGAACCAACGTATCAACATGTATTTAGTTTTTCTTTTATTCAGGCCTCAGTTGACCAACTAGAAATTTGCATAAAATTCTATTTCTAAGTCCACTGCGTTTATTGTTTGTTAATGTTATATGATCCATTTGGAACATCTTAAAAGCAGCTTGAATATAGCAGAAATGATCTTATTTATTTATTTAGTGGTGATATTTATTTCCTGCTGTTCCCATCTTCTTCCTTGTATAATATTTTGTTTCAAATTATAAATAATCCTTTTTATATTTGTTTCACGATGGTTCACAGGCACTCTTTGAAGTCATTGATAGTCAGAGATTCTAGCCCTTAGCTCAGACCAATCATGACGTGGATTCCGTCCAAGATTTTAATTTTTTTTTTAGTTCTTTTTGATTAAATTACATTTACATTTAAATTGAATTAGCATTGAATGACTTTTCTGGTAGATATTTTAAATGAATACTCTACGAAATACTTTAAAATTGGAAGGATAAATTTCTTTTTAAGTATTATTATTTCTGAGTGATTCATTGAACTTCTTTTATTAATATGCTGTAATGTTCACTTCAACTAATAGTTAAGAAACAGAAAAAAAAAATCCAAATGGTAAATTTCTATAACAGTAAACTAAGCTGATAGACTTTAATTTGTGCTTGTTCTTTCTTTGTAGATTGTTTTTAGGATTCATTTTGTTTTTATAATATTCTAACGTAGAAGCAACACATGAATGTCCAAAGCAAATTGGAAACATTCCATTCTAAATTTGGACATCGATATATTTGAGAATAAGACAGTTTCACTGTGGTCTTTTTTGTTTCAAATACTAGAGTTTTCATAAAAGTTACTAAAAACAAACAGTTCATTCCAAGCGTAGAAATGTTTCAAATTGTTTTTTTTTTATAAACAAAAGAGAAAAACGAACAGGGTAATTTTGATTCGAACCAATTTAATGATGCAGATATTCAAGAATGCTATGAGGACTTATATTCTGAAATGTTTTTTCCCCTTCCTTATCCCTTGATGAATAGTTTGTGACGTACATATATTTCTGATAAATCTGATTAACTACATCTCTAAAAGGTGAGTAATAGGAAATCTTGGTTGTTCCTTAAACGTTCATTTTGAATATCTTAAAATCGGGTGAATATCTGAAACTGTTTTTTTTTTGGTCTGAATGTTTTTTTTATATTACCCGCTTCCAAGAAATGAAATCAGTTTCATCCATTTTTTTTAAATATTACAATAGTGATAATGGCTGACTAAAGGAAGTATGTTTATCTCTAAGGCATGCTTTTGGAACAAGTGTCATACTTGCTATTTTTGTGATCATTAATTACATTTCATACATTAAATCTAAATTATGAAATGAAGAAATGGTGTTGCTTTCATAAAAAATGTGCAATATTTGTCTATCTATTAATCAGTCAAACCAGTTTTCCCTCAGTGATTTATATGGCTGTTGAACCACATTATCTTGACTCCATTAATTTTCTTTAGATACAATAACTGTATGTTGTGATCATATGAGTTTTTTTTTGTTTTTTTCCCTTCTGTCTGTTGATCTTCCATGTTTTAGATATTGTGAAATGTTATGTTTTTCAATTGTATTTACCAGTATGGGTGGATTATGGTTACTCATACTGTATTGATTGTATTAGGTTTTTCCATCAGGTTTATTTAAATTCAAATTTCTTTAACTTTTAAAATTCTGCTACCTTTTTAATATTAGCTAGCAGAAGCAGATGGCTATGGGACCATTTTTTCATTAGCGTATTTTCACAAGCAAACACATTTCAGCCATGTTGCGCCTCGGCTAACTGCACCAGACTGTGCTGTGTAATGGCTGCCTTTCACAAATCTGCTACAAAACACGAATTTTTATTTATTTATTATGTATGTTTTTTATTATGCCATTGTTTCATTAAACTTACTTTTGGCATTTTCCTTTGTTTTGATTGGTAGTTCAAAATATCTGCTACAAAGGCTAATTTTGCCTATTGTGAAAATTAACTTTACATGCATTATAACTGGCATTTTCATAAAAAATCTGTACGGAATATGAGATTGCATTGAAATATCAGTGATTCCATTTTTTTTTCTCTAAATGTAGGGCTGATTTTATTAGAAGAAAATGTAAGGTTTTATTCTACTTTTCATTTTGTCTTGATCTTTTTGTATGAAATTTTTCTATATATATTATGAATGAGAATTACTTATATTATGAGAATTAGAAGGCTTCTGTTTAGGTTCAGAGTGTATCACTAACTTTATATATTGCTATTTCGTGAACTTTATATATTGCTAAAGCATCCTTTCAAAAGTGTTCATGTAAAAACACATTTCCTTTGTGAGAATTTCACATCATAATACTTTTGTTTTGAGTTAAGCTTGATGAATTGTTAATAAATTGCAAAAACATTCAAAGTAATAGTTGCTAACTTGTTTTTAAATAACTATGGATTAATTCTACAAAGCAGGTGTTTTAAAAAAGCAAAAAAATGGATGCTGTTATAAACTTTTCAGTTGCTTAGTTTTTAAACTATTCTTTTCTATGTATTTAATTGAAAAGCAATTAATTCACAGAAGTAAAAAAAACAAACAAAACAACTGAAGATTGATTCAGTCTTAAAAAGGTTAGAATGGGCCAATCATTAAATTAAGCTATCACAATAAATTTTATCAAAATTTGTCCAGTCTTTCTTGAACATAGACAGACAAATGAATGCGGCTTCTGTATATGCATGAACATATTCTTAAGCATCAAACATTGCATATAATGCTTTGAAAAAATACTTTCTTATCACATCTTCATTTCATAAATAACTTTTGCTTCCCTAAATATTTAACATGGAAGAAGTCATTGATTTTCTGCTGCTTCTATATCTGTCCCCCATCCACTTCATTTTCTCTACTACTACTGTGTTGTCATGAAATACGAATAGTACAACATTTTATTGCAGTTTACATATTTTATATATAAATAGATTGGATAATATATCATCGGCAATGTCTTTCAACAGAGTTGAAGCATTTCCATTGAAAAGTTGGAGTCATGTAAGTAAATGACCTCTTAAATACAGAATTCACAGCTGTTGGAAAGCTGTGTCTGTTTGGCTGCGGTGCTTTTGGTTCCATTTGAACATGAATGCTGTACATCGTGTCTTAAATGCTGTAATAAATATTTTCAATCCAATATCTAGCCATATCAGTTAAGATAAAGAAATTGTAGACTAGCTTGATTTGGTTATCTAGAGAACTGTCAATTGCGAAGCCACTAATGCAGACAGCATTTAACATTAGAAGTGTGAGATTTGGACAGTTTTGGAATCGCATTGTTGGAATAATTATCCATCCATTAACAGATGTATAAGGGTTGGAACAACTTTATTAATTTTTAGTAAAGTTTATAATTATATTTCTCTCTCGAGTGTTTTCCAAGAAAAGTTGAGGTGAATTGAATGACCCTTCTTATAACTTCCATAATGTTTCAATTGCTGTTTGCAATAAAAGTTAGTTTTTGGATTATTTTTTTTATCCAAAAAAACAAATCAAAATTTTTCAAATCTCGCTCTTGTAATAGAAAATGGAGATTTTGGGAAAAAATTACTGATATATTTTATAATCTGTAATTTCTAACAGATTGACATTACTGCTATTATAATGGATAAATAAACAAAGAGTTAAGAAAGTCTTTGATTGTGATTAGTGAAAAGCCCGTGTTAATTTTGCTCTCATTTTCAGTGAAATTATTGCTGAAGTAATTTAAGAAAATACGGAATCAGGATTGGATACATGAAATATTAATAGATAGAGAGGAAAAAAAAATAAAATACAGATAAAGAAGAAACATATGCTAAATAAACAGTTAAAAAATGTTATTAGGTATCATATCCTAATATCCAACTGCAGTTTCATCTTACCTGAAATGCGTTTCTAATATTTTTTATCGAAAACTTCCAAAATGAGAAAGCTAATAATATTTATATACTGTATTGTTATCGCTCAAAACTGAAAAGTTAGGTCTTCTGCCACAAACCTTTAAGTTTAAAACCTTAAACTGTGCTTTTACTTGGAGACATCATTAACCATATATTTTTCAAACAAATTTAACAAAAAAAAAAAAAAGAAAAAAGCCCCTGCTTGATCCATTCTAATGGATGGTATCTTTGATTGAGCCAGTTCCTACAAGAAGCATAAATCAGTTATGTTCTCAGTTCTCTCTATTCTTAGCATTAAATCATCAATTTCAGCACTGCAGTTTATTTCCTTTCCTAGTGTTTTTTTTCCCCCAATGATCTTTTTGATGCAGAAACCCTTTGTTTGGAATTTTGTTCTCTTCCATCCGTTGTACCTGACCTCCCGTTGTAATCTTGCTTTAGATTAAGAAATAGGATACACATCTTATAGTTGACAGAGGTTCCACTTGTAATTAATGCTAATTCTGTTTTACTATCTAACCTTGATGTAATGCTTACATTTCATTTTTGATTGACTGAATTAGTATTTAAAAATAAAAGATATTTAAGAAACGAAACTTTTACAATTTCAAATTGATTTTTGTTGAAAAAGCAATTAAATGTTTTTATCATTGTATAAGTAATTCACAGCAGTATCAATTATTTTGTTGTTGTGTTTTCCCTGTTTATGCTCACAAATTTATTTGTGCTCAACTTTCGGATATATACGCTGTTATTTAATAAAGAAATGATGAAGTTAATTAGCAGAAGATTAAAGTCCAATAAATAATAAATTATTACTTTGCCTTTTTGGCAAGAGAATGAAGGATGAAATCTGCATCGAAATTACAGTGTTGTACATTTTGCAGATTGGAAACATCATTGTTATTTTAGGCTAGGCTATAACTTTCGAAAAGGCACAAGATTATTATTGTTGCATCATTTTATATGTATACAAAAGATGCAAACTATTAGCAGATCCAAAAGATCTTTTATCTAAAGCTCTATTTGCAAAAACAGCGAAAGAAAGATGGCGGAAATTAGTTAGATATTAAAAATATAAAATGATTTCTTGTCTTTCTAAGTTTTTTAGATTTTTTTTCATCTTTTTTTCTCTTTCTCCCTCTGGTGTCCTTTATTTCAAGGATAATCCTTTGAATATGTGTAATTATGAATATTATTATCTAATCACAGTTTTTCCATGGTAATATGATACCGAAGTTATTTCTGTCCAGTAATTTTGTGTATTAATTAAATAATGAATTAAAATGTTGTTCAGATATAGTATTGTGAAAATATCAAAACCTTTTATTTAGTAAAGACTGTAAATCAAAGTTATTTACTGTTAGTATTTTTGTTTAAATATATAAATGTTAATTTGTAAGTTATTATATTGCACTTTGAAATTGTTTAAATCATAAGAAATATAATTTTTTTTTTAAGTTATTATTAAATGCTTTTATTTAAATGTTTTATTGTTATCAATTTTATTTCTGTGCTCTTACTTGAAATACGAACAAATGATTGTCCTAAACGTAATTGATTTGTTATCTTATATAATATAAAGAACAAATAAATATATTATTTCATTCTTGGAATTTTTGTTACCTTCTAAAAGCTTGAGTTTATAATACAAAGTAAAATGTTACTTAGTATTTTATTAAAAAAAGGAAGAATATTTAAAAGTTAAAGGAATTAAGAAAAACTATTTAAGGTGTTTTATATTCCATTGATTGTTCTCTTTGATTGTATTAGGAAACTTAACATGTAAATCAAGTCAAGAAAATTTTGGCTTTCCTACTGTGAACACTGAAAGTTTACATAAATGCAGTTATTTCTTCAGTCACCATAAAACAGCTTCTCAAGTGGTGTGTCAAGGGAAATTCTGAATCTATAATAAAAATGTTTTTATACAAGTCGGTAAAACATCAGATTTAATCATCTCTGTTTCATAGGGAAGAGGGAAGCAACCCTATAAAAGGAAAAAGGAAGGAAGATGGAAGCAAACTTCATTGCACACAGGTACGAGAACAGCAGAGATGAAAAACAGGATCACTGTCTTTGGTCAGTTATGTGCTGTTTGTAGATGTCACATCTGACACATGTAACTGTTGAATTAACCGACGAGACAAGGGAGAACATAGCAGCTGCAGAAAGGAATAGCTTTTCATACAGCCAATGCTTTAATGTACAGTAAATTCTTGACAGAAATGTAAACTATATTCTGCTCCCTTTCATAATTTCTATTCAAATCGGCTTAAAAATATATTTCAAGGTAATTTCAAATGTTTAAACTAGACTATGATTAAGATTTTTCAAAGGCTACTGTTATATGAAGTTAAGCAGCAAAAAAAGCTTGGAGTGCTGTAGAATATTAAGAACAAAATAACGTTGGGTGTGCCTTGTGATTTTATCGAAATATGTAAATGCGTTGTGAAATAGAAAAGGTTGAGAAGTGCTGCCACAGAATAAGTCTATGAAATAACAGATAGAAATGACTTTTTGATTCAGTGCTTACTTAATTTAGTGATTGGTTAAATTGAAGACACAGAATTTTGCTTTTTCTTCCTCTAGTAATAATTCTGTCATGTGATACGAAAATGTGGTTATTTTATTTTTGAATTCACAAATTCTATTATAGATCAGCATTGATTGCAGTGGGTTAGTTGACATATACTAAATATTTGCACAAATAATGACTGGTGAAAAATCTACCATGTTTTTGTATTTGCGGATTTTCAATTCTTACGATCTTTCAATACAGATTTAGTTGATTGAAGTTAAAATTATAAATTGCCTCAGCTGTTACTCATTATAAGTGTTTTCACTTTCTTATTGATATCAGATTATAAGAGTAAAAAAAAAAATTAAAAAGATTTTGTTTTTGAATTTGAGCAAATATTATGCAAATATTTTTGATATTTATTACTTGAACTAAAGTGCACTAAAGACATCTTAAAATAAAAGTAATATAATATTTTGAATAGTAATGAAAAATAAAATAGATGTTTATACATTTTTTTTTTTATTTCTTTACTATTTATTAAGAATCTATCGAAGGCTTCTTGACGAAATGGCTTCCAAGTAGAGAGATGTGATTTATTAGCATAACTTGATTATAATGAATATGTAATTAAGAAGTATCAAAAGTTAGTATTTTAAAACATCTAGCAGTCATTAAAAAAAAGTGCCATACATTGGCTGTACTTGAGCTGAAACGGATTTAGATAAATGTTATTGAAGTAAGTTGTCGTCAGTTCCAAACTATAATGTACTTGAATGTTTCTTATCAGTACAAATTAATGTTTTTTAAAGTTGGTTACTTGTTTTAAAATTTGTTTTTTGTTTTATTTTTTATAATGAAATTTGTTTACTTTTAGAATGCTTTTTATTATTTCACTGTTGTTTTTTTGTTACTCAAGTAAAATGTTTATTTCAATGTAATATTTAATAAATTCTAATGTAGCCTATATTACAACTCAGTAATTAGTATTTTATAGGAATGGTTAATCAAATATGATTTCAATATTTATAATTGCTTTTGTTTACAGTATATCAGGTATGTCAACATTTTCATTGTGAATTTGTATAGAATTGCTTGTTTGATGTTTGTGGATGTTGGCTTTATTGCTGTGGGAGTGATTTTTTTTACAATCACCTTGCAATTACATAATGTTGTACAGTTATTGTATTTAGACTTGTTAATAGGAATGAAGGGACATGCACTGAGAATGGGGTATGTCTTATGTACATAGTGATTCCTCGGAAAGATTATTGCAAGTAAGATTAATCTGTTGATGAAAGGTTTGATGTTTTTTCTTTCAAAATGAATTAAAACAATTGCTTTGAAATTAATGATTAACATTATTTATGAAATAAATTATTCACTGGAAGTTGCATTGCATTTTCTTGTTTCATTTTATAGTCTGTATTATGCCAGTCTTAAGATGATTAGGTTGAATTAATGCAATATTGGTTAATGATATCATACAAAAAAATGTATTCTTGATACCATTTAATATAAACTGAGAATGCTCTTCTATGTCAGAGGTTGTCAGGAAGCTTACGAGGGAAGTGCTTGACCTCTAATGCTGAGAACCGCACGTAAATGTGCTTAGAATATAAATCGCTCATGCCAAAAACAGTGGTATGAGTCATTCTCATGCAAAACTGCACGTCTTACCAAGAGAGACATTTAAATGATCACCTTTTGAAGGTCCAAGAACTTTGGTTATGCGAAGAAACAAAATATCGATATAATAGGACCAAAAACACACACATTTCAATGTCGTGACTACAGTAATACCTTGAGATACGAATGCCCCAACATACGAATTTTTTGATATACGAAGAAAATTTTCATATAATTTACGCCTCGAAATACGAAGATATTTTTGAGATACGAATAGCTAGTACAGCTAGATGTTGTGGATCTGGTGCAGAAGCATGCAGAAGAACTCACGACGGAGGAGCTGAAGAAGTTACAAGAGATGACGCACTCAGAGGTGATGCAGGAACTCAGCAGTGAGGAGCGGCTCGAGAAAGAGGAGGTGCTATCTTCACGTGAAATTCGTGATATCCTTGCTAAGTGGCAAGAAGTATCCAATTTTGTTGAAAAGAGGCACCCGGAGAAATTGTCTACAGGGAGAGCCAGTGCATTGTTCAATAACACGTGCCTTGCGCATTTTAGAAACATTCTAAAAAAGAGACAGAAACAGATCTCTCTTGATCATTTCCTTTGGAAAAGATCACGTTTTAGTGGCGATACACCCACTGCAACTGAGGCCAAAAGGTCCAGACGTCAGAGGGGCAGTGATAGTGATTAGTTTTAGTGTAAAAAAAATAGTACATTTAATAAAAAATTGTAGTACATTTATATCATGCATACAATAAACATTGTATTAATCTTATATTAAATCTATATTTGGTTGGTATTTAAAGCATGTTAATTATTTTTTTGCGGGGGTAAATTCCTATCACTGGAACAAATTAATTCTATTTCCATTAATTTCTATGGGAAAAATTGATTTGATATACGAATATCGTCACGGAACGAATTAAATTCGTATGTCGAAATACCACTGTATTTTGCTATATTTCCTTCTGCTTAAAATAATTACGCTATCTGAACAATAAACTTTTCCTACTGACCTGATAGTGTTGCACAGCTATTCAGTCTTCAAAGTGCAGGTGTGGGATTTCAATGAAGTGGTCAAAGCAAAGTGGAATAGAACAATATGCACATCTGACTAAAGCCACTTTTTCACATTCAACATCACTTCTGCATTCAAGCAGTCCAATATCAAAAGCCACACTAATTACATTTTCAAATGATATTGGTATGCCAATGTCATAACCTGCCTTTTTCCAAGCATATTGTAACATAGGCTTGTACTTCGGTGCAAAAAGTTGATTGTAAAGCACAGCGTGAAGTCTGATGATGAAATGGCGATCGTGTAACTTGTGGTTTTTCACATTGTAGTCTTACAAAATCAATGATCCTTCTCATGTAGAGCTTATATTGCCTAAAGAAGTACACATCAAGAGGTTGGCAATATTTTGTTGTCTTCGGTGGTAATATCTTGAGATTAAATACTTGCTAGTGCAGGAACAACATGCCACCGTCGGATGGCACTAACAGACAACAACTGAGTTTTGCATGAGAATGACTCATACCACTGCTTTTTGGGATGAACGATATTTATTCTAAGCACGTTTTAGTGTGGTTCTCGCGCTCGCATATCCCTTGTATTAATTCTGTATTAAGCCAACTCACATGTAGTGTATTTTTGTTTTTTTCTTTTGGTTTTTCGAATTAACTTTTGCATGAATGTAGTTAAACTGTAATTAAAGTAGTAATTGAAAGATTTTGCTAAATTACAATTTAGCAAAGATAGCCAACCAATGTCTGTAGTATTTCTCTAATAATATAATAATGCATGAGATAAAGCATCAGCCATTTATTACAAAATATGTAAATAGCTAAATTTCTTTTTGAAAAATGAACTTTCAAACCAACTGAACCAATCTAAAAGTAAAAGGCCTTTTTTTTGTTGAACATTAATACATTTTTATTGTGCTTTTATTGTTGTAGAATTCAAAATCTTCATTTATCAAGATTCTAATCTTGATAGGTTTGCAGAATGAAATATAGATGCAAGAAGCATTTAAGATTGCAGAATTTAAATATAGATGCCTCTTTAGCAGAGGCATTTAATATCATCATTTAATTTATTGTTTTTACAGTATGATTAATACAGCACTTATGTATGCATATGTCTGAAAAGGAAGTCCCCTATTTTTTATTTTTTTTATTTTAACTGAGGTGAAACTTCTAACTATTTTTCAATATATCTGAATTCCCAAATTATCGCAACATTGTCCTCTCACCTTTAACCTTAACATTTTTAGCAGATTTTCTCAATAAAAAAAAAAAAAAAAAAAAAATCATCAGTTACTTTGCCTTAAATATTATTTTAGATTTTTTTTTTTTTCTGTTTTTATTTTTTGTTGTTGATTCAAACAATTTAATTTTTAACTTCTTTATGTAGTCCAACCCACCAGACAGAATTTTGCATCACATTAAGTCTGGATTTTTGTTTTAATAAATTGCCTAAGTCGTTGACAATATTGTCATCTGACTTCTTGAAGCCCAATATAATTTTAAACTTAAATTAACTTAAAATCATCAAATCTGTCGGGATTGTCTGCAACAGTTGTCAATGCTAGACATTTGTGGAGATGCTGGGCGTCCATATCTTCTCACAAGGGGCAAAAAGGGGTATTGAAAAATTCCTATCTTAAACATATGCTTTTGCAGATAGTCATGGCTGGTGATAGATCTGAAGCAAGGTACTGCTTCATTTCTAAATTCCTGACTAAAAATTCGCATTTCTTACCGACGGCCTTACAATGTTGCGACTCCTTGATATACTTCTTAAATGAGATAGTAATAATTCTCTTTGGCCGAACTAAGGGAGACTGGCAATTCAGGCTGGTTCATTACAGTTTCTCTTCTTGCAGGATTATCTGCTTTTTCATTTCCAAAAAGGCCACATTGGCTAGGCACCCATTGAAGAGAGATATGAATCCCACTCTCAATAAGACTCCCAATATCTTTCTGCATTTAATTACTTCCTTCACCAGAAGGAATTCTGCCAGCATCGCTGCCTGGGAATCCACCAACACTTAACACTTGAGGATCTGCGCTCTCCTCAATTTGATCTATGCCATAGAGATGGCCTTAATTTCCCTGTCGAAGTTCATCCCAGGAGAACCAGCAGAGAGCGAGAACTTACAACAGTACATTCCCGCTCCTGCATTACAGTTAGCAGATAAAGCAGATCTATCAGTGTAAATATGTAATATATTACCCATTCTTGTGCAGGGTAATGGGAATTTATTGTCTTGAGTGCTGTAAACTTTAGTTCCTGTATAGGTGCATGTTGTTTAAAAAAAAACTCACTTGATGTAAAAGATCCAAATTCGATTTGGCCACTTTTTTGTTCTCACAACTATAGGAGCTTGGGACAGGCTGCCTCAGACTAAAATTCAAGTTGCGTTGTAAGATAATGTCTTCCACTTTAGAGGAAAGCAACCATTGGATCTTCAATCGTTGAGTAGCAGTATCCTGAGTGCTCCAGTGTTCCACATTTATTCTTTTCACTCTCAAAATAATTTTACAGTAGCCATTTCTCTGCATGCCTTTAAGGGATCTATATCATTATGAATTTCAACAGCTGCTAATGGTGTCGACTTTGCACTCCAGTGATTATTCTAAGCACTCGAGCCATGAGATCCTGTTTTGCAATTTATCTGGCTGCTAGTTGCCCTATCACCAACTCATCTATATATAAAAGCGTCTTTATATCTGGAATTGCCTTGAGAGTAGAGACAACATCATTAATAATAATGTTAAAAAGGATAGGGCTCAAACTAAGCTTTGAGGAACTCCTTGTCTAATTTGCTTATAAGGGGATTCAATATTTTTGTATTTAACATGGATGAACGTTTGGGCTAATAAAGAAAAAATATTAAAAATAAAAACCAAGGCTGCTCACAAACAATAATGCCTTTCGAGTTTATTCGTGTGCAGCCTTTGGTTTTTATTTTTAATAATCTTTTTTGTCATGTAAAATTTATTTATTTAAAAAAAATATTTTTGTTGCCTGCAACTCTCGCATATATCAACTTTTGTAAAAGCTGCTCCCTTCAGCCTCTATCAAAGGCCGCCTTTAAGTCTATGAAGACAGCGGTCATGCTCTGCTTTCTATGAAATCCATTTTTGATTTCTTGAAAAATCAAAAGTGACATGTTCAACAGTATTTCTGTGCTTCCTAAACCCTGCTTGCTTATCAGAGATATGTCTTGACTTTTCCATATATACTTGGGGTTGTCCAAGGAGCATTCTTTCATGAAGCTTGGAAAACATGCTGGTGAGAGCAATGGGTCTACCACAGTTCTAACTTATTGGATTTTTTTTCCTTCTTAGAAATAGGAATAATAACAGCTTTGCACCATTCGCAAGGAACACGTGTTTTCCAGACTTGATTAAAAAAAGAGCAGTATAGTGCCTTTAGCTATTGGTCTTCTTAATGCCTAAAAAATTTGGATAAAATAAAATGCAGTCCAGCACTTTTCTTACAAGGCATCCATCCTATTGCTGCCTCGAGCTCAGCCATGCAGAGCAGAAAAGAGAATCCCCAAATTCATTTAAACACACATGAGGGAGTCGCTTGGAAGTATCCCTGTGCTTAGAGATTGGGTGAAAGTTGCTGATCTTCGAATAATATTGCTACCGAACTTGTTTCCCTCGTTCGGTGGCGCTGGTGGATAAAATGCGACAAGAGCAGGTTAAATAAAAATCAGAGAATTTATTCAAATAGATCAAATACGTCAGTTACAGTACTCAAAATATCGATATGGTGGCTTCACTCTGGCTAACAGACGTAATCCTCCTCGTAGCCTTCTCGTGTTGGGACGGTCCTGATGTCTTCTGGTAACTGAATTGAGTGGTGTGGCCCAAAGTGCTCTTCCTCATAGCCTTCTTGTGTCGGGACGGTCCTGAGTATCCTACCCGATAATTGGATTGAGTTTTGCGGCGTAAGTCTCTCTTCTTCGTACTCTTCTAACCTTCAGCATGCTTCTTGGATTCTCTTCGAAAAATAGTGCGATTAGCTTGGCTTGGCAGCCACAAAGGTATTTTTCTAATATATATATATATCGCTCTGCCCAACAAACGTCTCTGACTCTCTGTGTCTCCAGGTGGAGAACCTTTTGTGGCCGATCGCCACTGGCTAACTGACTTTGCAGCTCTCTGCGCTGCCTTCTATTCCGGCTGCCTCCCTTTCACTCCGTCAGAGTCCACTACCGAAATGGAGATCGGATTGGACTAAACTACTACTCACAGAGGTGGAATGAAGTTAGTTGACTCCATTCTCTAGGGGGGTCGGACAAATCCACAGGTAACAATATGAACAAAAGAGTTTTGCTACATCCAGGTTTGATGTTTTCCCGAAGTTGTGACAAATGTTTTTTTTGTTTTTGTTTTCAGATTGGTTATTTAATTTGGCGAGGAATCTGTGGACCTTGATGCCATCTTTTCTATAATCAGGGCCTTCCAAATAGCTTTTGAAAGAATCTCCTCTTGGCTTCTCGTATTTCTTCCAGAAGTTTGGATGCAATGTCTTTCAGCCGTAATTTGTCTTCATGAAGCAGATGCTTCTCAAAACTCATCCCTGGTCCCTTTCGGCTTTTAGTTGTTAAAAGATTTTGGTTTTGATTTGAATTTGGACTTTGTGCTGGTCATTCTTTGGATTATCCACTTGATTATCCACTGTCCACAACGGTGATTATCTACGAGTCTTCACATAATATAAAATTAATATAAAATGCTGAGCACAGTCTTATACAAAGAGTAATTAGCTAGTATTTATCACTGAATTCAGAATGATATGCTCTGAAATTTTTTTAAGAATATACAGATGATTTATTGTTTCTCAATAAATAAAGCAAATTGAAATTAGTCATCATTAAAATATCTACAATGCATTCTGTCTAAGAGGATCTGATTCTGCTAATAATGATTAGAAGGAAAACTAAACAACATGTGTTGTTTCGAAAACCTGCTGTGATTTCTTAGGGATTTGTCCAAATAATTTTTACACAGCAGCTGAATTTTCTTTTAGAAAGTGCCATTTGCCAGAATGCTTGTGAGGTTGTACAGAATACGTTGAGGGCTGTCTCGCAGACCACTCCGTGAGGTCGTGGTGAGCATTGTTTGTAAACAGAATAATCATTTTGGGAATTAAGAGAACATTTTACCTTTGTATATAGAATCATTCCTAAATAGCAAACGACGTGCACGCTATATCTACTAAACCAAGTGATCAATCTGTTTGAAATTTAAGATTCTCTCCTGTGTTTTGATTTCTTTTCAGGTCTACGTAAGAACTGACTGAAATTGTTAAAGGAACAGTCTTATTAAGGGCTGTTGTCCAAAAATCATGATAAGTTCTGAAATACAAACATTGAAAAGCAAATGGCATTTAAAGCAGCATTGAAGATAGAACAACATTAGGCAATTAAACAATTCGAATGAAATAGTTATTATGATTAAAAACTGAACATAATTATTTATAAAATTGATTATCTGTAAGTCTAGGGAAATCGCCGAGTTATTTTAATTTTTTTATTGATTTATTTTTTATAATTTTATCATTTTCTCATTTATCGAACATTTGATTAATTGAACTAGAACTTTGACCATTGCCGGTGCACAGGATGAAGTTCGTAATGATCGAATGATAGCAGCATTGGTTAATGTAGAAAGTTGCTTCGCATAAAACTAAACGGAACTATTTTAAAGAAAATAATCAGGTAAAGTAACTTCCATATTACATTTTGGTATTATAAATTTTTCCGTTATCAAGTTAAATTAGTTGGATTAAAAATTAACATTTTTTTTTTTTTTATATTATCAATCAGAACTGTTTTAATATTTACATGACAACCAATATTTATTATTAGACTACTAAATTTTTTTTGTTAGGTTTATTTTTTTTTCTTGTTTCAAATTACAAAATCTCGGTGTTTGCAAGTATTTTTCATTTTCTAAAAGAAACTGCCTTTATTCCAACACCTGTCAAAGTTATTGACGTAAGTTTAGTTAAAAAAAGAAATGCGTCACCATTGCTTGAAGCAAACTATTAGAGAATATAGATTTGTTTATTAACACGGAAATGAAAACCTTGTGCTTCGCAGACTGAATTAATTAAACTTTTTTTTTCTCTCCTTGTATTACTGTACAGTTTTCCTTTGTTGGGATGTTTGTTTGTATTAGGAACATTTGAACAAGTCGAGTAAATGGCTTTGAACTCTTGTAGTTTATTCATTGACGTAAATAATAAAACGGTACCTTTCCTTTCATCGCATTTAAACCTCTGGTCGTTTTTATACAAATGTATCCATCCCAATTGACTCAATTACTGAATCGGTAAGTGCAGTTCATAAAATTGAATTAGTTAGGTGTAAAGGGTGTATATAGACGTATATTTCCCAAATTAAAAAGTACTTAAATATATTTAAGTTTGTAATTGTATTTCGTTTTCTGACTAATATTTTTAAGCCAAAAGATAGATAGATCTTGATGTTGTCGTTGCGCTTACTTGTCACTTTAATTTCTTACGGAAATCTTTCACCAAAAAAAAAATAAAAAAAAAATCAGTCTACTATGAATCGGTTGTGTTATCTCCTGGAAAAATGTCACCATTTAAAACCATTTTTTAAATAATCTTTTAATGTTATTTACCGTATATGCTCCAATAGAGGCCCCCGGCGTTTATTTGCAAAACTAGCCTCGGCTCCCGGCGCTTAATAGAGACCGGCTGCTATTAGAGGCCGGCCATTATTAACAAAATCCTTCAGAACGCAATATTTTAACACATAAATACCGGCTAATATTACAAACAGCTATTTTATTTTAATTTCACATCCTGCATAAGATGTTAAATATAAATGGCAATGTCTTTCTGTACCTTTCGCTGCTATTCGTCGTCCGAATCCGCAATGACGGACGGCCGCCTCACCGGAAGTTTCTTTCGCGTATTCCACCGCGCGAATATAAAGGCAATGTCAAATGCCGGCATTTTGTAAGGCAATAAAACGTAAGGTATTACGCACGACTATAAAGATACGGACGCTTACACGAGTACCGGTAGGGAAATATCAAAGGCCCGGCTACTATTTGGCCGTATCCCCTCGGCAGCCCGGCGCTTATTAGAGACCGGCGACAATAAGAGACTCGACGTTTATTGGAGCATATACGGTACTTATAAAGAGTATATAAAACGTAAATATTATTAACATCATCATTATCTTAGCTCTACATCTCCGCTAAAGACTGTTGTTATGCCATCTTTTATACTCCATCTAGGCGTAATCCAGCTAACATGTTTTATTTGGTAATTTATGTAATTATTGCCCACGTATTAAGGTCACAACTTTTTAGCCCCTTTTTATTTATTAATTTATGTACTTTTTTTTTGGGGGGGGGGGGAATTGAAAATACAAACTTGTAACCGTCGACAATCGAAAACAGTTACTAACAAGTCTAACGTTATAATTACATTGTGCGTCATTGATTGGTAATGCTCTATTACGATAATCTGTTTCTTTGATAACACCTTCATTAGTTTAAAATCGTTGAAACGCAGCAATAACGAGAATATATTGTCGTTAAACATTGAAAGGATGTTTCACTTTTCAATGTAAAAATGCTTTAGTTTTACTGTCTTTTTAGTTTTATTATTTATTCATCAGTTTAGCATCAGAAACAACCTCAATCAAAGAGTTCATTGAATAATAATAAGCCACGCACAACAATTAAAACAAGTCGTGAAAATTAAATAAATACAAATACATTAGTTTTGATTTTTACTAACCAAATATACGTATATATTTTTTTAGATTTCTGTTATTACGGCATCACGTCTGACGGAAGTTGCCATGTTTTCTGAAAATATATAAATAAAAACATTTATGGCTGAATGAATAACAGTACGAGTTATCAATCACATTTTTTTTTGATCAATTCATGTAGCAGTTTTAATCTTAATTATTTTAAAAATGCAAAAAAAAAAAAAAAAATTAATTGAAAATCGAAAAAAAAATTATTAATCAGAAAACCACTTATTTTTAATATTTATGTTCTGTCCAGTTAGGAATAAGGGCAGAAATTTATTTCTGCAGAAATAAATACTTTAAGAAGTAGAGCATATAATGCTGTACAGCTTTTTAAAATGTATCAATTTACATTTTAATCAATGATATACAAGATTTACGTTGATTATTTCTGTTCCATCAAACCTGGAAATGTTTTGTTGAAATCTCAGTCAAAAGTTAAACAATCAAGTCCGATTTGTAAATGCATAAAAAAGTCGTTCTGTTTGTATGAAAATAAAACAAATTATCGTATTCTTCATTAAAAGTCTTTATTTTTATAACAAAAGAGAGAAAAAAATTCTAATAAGCTTTTCTAACAGGGAAAAGTGCGATTGATTATTTTTGATTTTTCGATATGAGCATAGAATGATACTGAAACTAACGTGTGCCACTACAGCGTGCGATCTGCCGGAACAAACACATTTGGTTAACAGAAGGAATTTCACCTAAAATTATACTACGTGAGTTCACGATTATCATTGGGTAATTCTTAAGAAGGGTGAAAAAAAAAAAAAAATCAAAAGATTGGAATATGGGTCGAAAAATAGAAGATGGGTTCTTAATTATTTACCTGAACGATCTAATTATAAAACAAAATTTTATAACTTTTGAATAAAAAATAAAAAATAAAAAGCTCTTCCGACAATTCATTTCTTTTTGTGTGTGTAAGTTATTTGCAGGGTTTCTTAATCTGTTTTTCTTCTCTCCAGATGATGAAATTGTTATTTACTTTTTTATTGTTGAAATTAATGATCTAATGGAAAGGCTATAGAACTCGGTTTCTTTTCTTGCGTTGATTTGTAGGACTTTAGAAAATGTTTTATAACCTGAACTCGTAGGCCAGGCTTTTGGAGTTATTCCTTGTTCTCGTTGGTTTGCAGATAATCGTAATAAAAATTACTTGCAAAATAGTTAGATACGTCTTTTGTGTTTTCAGTTGTCAAGTAGCTTCTGAAGGACATTTCAGAGTTACAGGAAATACTCTTACCTATTTTTTTTTTTTTTCTTTTTAATGTTTATCAATCCTATTAGGTATACTTATAAGCGGTATACCTGTGTTACAGGAATTGATAATTTTAATATATTTTTTTAAAAAGTTATTAATTAATACTTAATTTTTTCATCTATCACATCTGAAATTATATTTTGTTTTATTTGCTTAAAAGTTACATTATTTTTTT
>JAFIDM010001028.1:31220257-31296390 GCA_023159025.1 Thereuonema tuberculata | reverse complement strand
CACGTTAAATTTTGCCATTATGTCTTGATTACATGTTATATGTTGATATGTTTTGCTTGATTATAAACTACGCAGAACCCTATATTTACCTGTAACAGTTTATTTACCTGTTTTATTACCTGTAATAAATCGTGTTCCTGAAAACTTGAAAGAATGGCTCAGTAAATATTGAAGTAGTTAGACCAGCAGAAATATGTAAATACCAGAATCAGTGTTTCAAAGAAAACATTGGAAATTCTAATCTGATGTTATATATAGAGTTGAAGAAAGAGAATAACAATTTAATTAAACTTGAAGGAGTTTGCATTTTTTTTTTAAGTAGCAAGCGAATTTGAATCTTATTCAGAGAATCGACAACTTACAAAAAGAACGCTGAAATGATCATTTAGGTTTTCGTAAGATGTCTGAAAGAATTATCAAACAAAAATAGCAATCTCCTGTTCGAACCTTTGGTTTTCTTCAAACTAACGGCGCTGCAAAAGGAAAAGGACGAGATCTAAACAATCAGCAGCTTATCACATGAAATACAACACAACTTTATTCATGTCATCTACTATAATAAAGATCCTATCGAGACCTCACTATTTACTGTCACTGCTCCTAGTTGATGATCGCCACAGAGCGTGAAACAGCTGTTCTAGGATTTCACTTTATAAACACTTGGTCTCACCCATTGTTTTTTATTAATATTTACTTGCACCTTTTAAGTTTTTTCATGCGCTAAAAAAATTCATTGGGGCCGCGAAACGCTGGTATATGAATTTTCTCACCAATTTCTTTTCTGATGAGTTTTTTTTATTTAAGATTTGCAGGCTTCACATTGATTCCGACGATGTCAAATGATTTCTTTACAAGTGGAGTAAAGTTCCTTTCTTTGAGACTCAAAAGTAAGCTCGTGATTAACAAAGTAAATTTGGGAAAATGACCTAATTCCTGGACAATGCTGCACGTGAAACTATAATACTTCATTGAAAAATAAAATTCAAAACGCATGTCTGTCCGACTAGTAGTTTGATCTGTAGAAATGGTGATGAATTGATGGACATAATCTTTTTTTATATTTTGTTCACAGACTCGTAACATACAAAGTAATTGGAATAAAGTATTCTGTATTACTCTATGAAAAAAAAATCAAATTTACATTCTATACAGATAACTCCCGAACAACACGGTACTTGAAGAACACGAGTTTCGAAGAACACGGATACCTTCCCCCGAATTACACGGTTTCAAACTACACGATTTTCGAGTAATTCTTTCGAAAAAGAATAAAATACATATATTATTATAAAATTACTGTACTTAAAAATTTAGAGCAATATTCTCATCAATTACGTCAGCGATTAATGAAGTTTTAACCTTTTTAATACGTTTAGTGTTTTAGAATTATATTTTTCCCAATTAATTTGACTGAATAATTTATATTTTATATAGTTTTCCAATATTAAACCAAAATTATAATTCAATTTATTGATTTGAAAGATTTTTAACCAATTGTATCTTTTTATTTTTTTATTATTTTGATTTTTTTTCCCTATTGACATTATAAATGCTATTAATAATTATTTTATAAATAATTTTTTCTTTAATAGTAAGTATTTTAAATTTTTTTAAAATAAAAATTTTTAGTTTTATATTTACCAAAAAAAAAAAAAAAATTAAAACTTAACGGTTTTTTTTTTTATTTTCATACTTGAAACGGAATTCCGTTTTTGTAGTCTCGAACAACACGGTTTCAAAGAACACGGAACCAATTAACCGTGTTCTTCGGGGGTTACCTGTATTAAATCGTGATGAGGTACATTAATACTTAAATCTCTGGTTATCTCTCAACTAACAAGAAAGTGCAGTCACATGTCTGAGACTACTGTTCCCTGTACCAGACAACTAGGCACGGTACAATCATTGCAATTCAAATGCAGGTCAGTCATAAAAACATTGTTAAAACCATTATCGTGTCTATAATTAAGTGATATTTTATGTTTTCAAAAATGTACTCAGAATTTCTGTATCGTCCACTTTTTTTTTGTGGCCGGCATTTTAAAATTTTACAGAAACATTAGTTTTTACAGGATATTAGAATAACGGTCACAAAAAAGCCGGTGACTAATAGAAAATTCTGATTACATTAGTGTCCCAAAAATACATAAAAACTTGAATCCTGAAAGAAAATGGCTGCTCAGCAGACTGATTAAAAATTTCGTAAAAAGCAATATTATAAATAATAGTACCTAATCAGTTTCCTCTTTGATAAATAATTATCAAATAAAGAATCGAAGGCTGTAATATACGTTTGATGGATCAAATTTTAATAGAATTCACTTTATTAAAACTTTAAGAAATCTTAGAAACAAGAGACTCTTTTTAATACGGATGCACGTGAGAGAGAATTGTCTAGATTGGATTGCGTCCTGTGATTGGATGTTTTCGTATTTAATTTAGACTTTAAATACGATATTATTTAAATGAAGGAACTTCGAACAGTACTGAACTGTAGACATATTGCAAAAAGACAGTCAATAGAATGACCTTTGCAATCGGAAGGAGAAATGAAGGCATCGTTCAAATCAACTCCGTGAATCGCATTCACATGTAAGCGTAGCTTTTCCTTTTCTTTGTATACAATAATTAATTCAATAATTAATTCTATACAACTTTTAATGTTAAAATATAGATTAAAAAAAAACAAAACAGATTTCCTTCGATATAAAATTGTGTTGGAATTTAAAATTAAAAATCACTCGTTCTAATTAAGCATAAGTGTGTGGCAGGATTATCTCACGTTAATCTATGACTGTTATAAATAAATAAACCACCCACCCCTGTGCTAATCAAGGAAGAAGTGATCCATTTGGAGGTGACTATGGTCGATTTTTCCGTTGTGTTGAATTATGCAGGCGTTGGCAGGCAGCGAATTAGCTGTTAGCGGCGCGGCGCCTCGTGCCCAGCACTCGCCCTGATGGGACGCTATTTTTGTCAGCTAAACGTGCAAATAGAACGGGGATTGATTCGATTCGGGTTGGGCGCCTCCGCCGTCAGCACATCGAGCACGGCGTCCAATCGGGCCAAATTGGCAAGATTTGGTGCATTGTGAGCTTGTCAAAAGCGCACGCCAATCCAATCTTACTTCGCCAACCTTAATTTCGGTAATTTATTCAATTAGGCGACGAAACTCTCGCCGAAACGAGAAGGGAATTGATGATAAACATTGTTAAAGCAGCCATCGGTTGTCATGGAAACGGCACATTGGCAAAGCATCCAATCTAGTAACATCCTCTTCAAGAATCGCTTGAATGGGAGACACAATTGGAGGAGGAAAAGCAACGGCTTTTCATGAAACTTAAAGCAGAAATCACTGAAATACAGTTGGAAACAAACCAATCAACCATACATTTATCCCGAAAACAAAGTGTATATTAAAATGCAAATGTGTGTTGTAATGTGTGTTAAAATCTTGTTAACCTTTTAATATGTGTTGGGCAAAGATATTTTTTTTATAGAGATTGTTATTTCTTGTATTATTTCACTGCTATTAAGTTCTTTGAAGGTGTTGTAGGTGGAGAATGCCAAATATTACTTAAAGCTCTTTCTCTATCAATCTCAGTTGATGGATACATTTCGGTTATTAAAGCAACGTTTTAACAAACAGAGTTGAACCTGCGCAGTGGAGTGTCCAGGAATTTTGAATAGAAATTAGTCGAATTACTTACTACACTTATCTCGTATTATAATAAACGAAGTCATCTGATATTATATTTATTCTTAATTAAATCTGATATTTAATTAAGAATAAAATATAATAAAAAAGTATTTATATTCAAATTTTTAAAGTGATTTTAATAGAATATATATATATATATACATACTGTATATCTATTTTTTATGATTGATATTTTTAATCTTTAACTTTAAAATTGTATGACATATGTAGCATTGAATATATAACGTTTCATGATTGTTAATTGTTGTTTATATGATGAATGTTGCATTGATAGTATAACGTTTCATGATTATTATTTCATGATTGTTAATATTTAAGATTGTTTACATCTAATTCCAAAATGATTTGAGGAAAGAAATATTTTATTTCCTTAATTATTTTTTGTAGATCTGACGTAGGAAGACCGGAAAGGTCTTTCGAAATATTGTTTAATGAGTGACTAACGAAGATTTAATATCAGAAATTTATCGAATATAATAACTCTTCCTATCCAATCAAAAAAAACAAACAAAAAAACCGCTTTATCTCTCCAAATCTTTTCGGATACAACGACAGGATTTTCGCTTGTTTCAGGATCCAGTTAACAAAACAAAAAAAATTATGTAATGCACCTAAGTAAATAAGGATTCTCGCACCCCGAGCTACCATTTCGGGAACCTGAGACAGCTGTTTCAGCCTTGTTAGGCTTCCTCAGTCAGATTTACCCGTAATGGTAACTCAAAGTGCGAGACAAAGAAGATGAAACCATCCCGGCACCCCGGAATGGCTCCTCCAACAAATCAAGCACCAACAGTAATTCACTGTGCACCGCACAGCCTGATGAACCATTACGGGTAATCTGACTGAGGAAGCCTAACAAGGCTGAAACAGCTGTCTCAGATTCCCGAAATGGTAACTCGGGGTGCGAGAATCCTTATTTACTTAGGTGCATTACAGAATTTTTTTGTATTGTTAATACTTGCAATGGACGTTAAGCTTTATTTCTTTATTCAGGATCTAGTTGTTTGTCAAATTACAATCATATTTTCTTTACTTAGTATTTAACTCCGTCTACCTTGGATTCACTGTTGAACAAAGTATTCTACTGCAAATGTCGAACTCATTGGAAAAAAAAAACCCGATTCTATTTTAGCTTCTGAACATCCGGACCACGTTCTTATTCATTTCGAAAGAATAGACGGGAAAAGAAGATATTCTTAAGCGAAAATAATCCTTACTTTTTAAAGGATTTGAACTTAATGCAAAATGAATACTATGCTATTTGTGAAGAAAAAACAAATTGCAAATGAAATCCACTTCTTTATTCTCTCTGTTTCTCTTGTAGGTAACCCGTGTGTGTGTTAACTTTGCATTGATAAGAAAAACATAGAGTATTCTTAAAGACAACCACTTGCTTCTCAAAAGTCTTCAAAGATTCTAATTAGATTTTCTTACTTTTTTATTATGATTTGTTATTATCTTTTATTCCATCTTTGATATTTATTTCTATTGGTTTCTTTTTCTAATTACTTTTATTTATGGAATCTGTAAAAAAAATCTTTTTATATCGATTGCTTTTATCACTTTAACCAGTTTTGTATCAAATCTTTTCCGGTTAAGTCAATTAGAGCAAATGATATTTATTTGCTTGCGACCATTAACTATGATCCACCAAAATCTAGACCAGTTAGTTCTTTTAGCAGATACTGGATAGAATTCTTATTTTTAAATGTTTCCTATTCAACTAAAAATTATAACTAACAACTTAATGTGTGTTTATAACAACTTTTACAGATCGTCCAATTAGCAGTGAGAGTTACGTACTACTGTATTATAGAAACTGCTCTTAGCGTCACAATGTTTGCCTTAATTAATGAACAAGACCATGTTGATTAATTTATGCCTGAACTGCAATTTGCATTTGAATAAATATTTGAGTTGTTTTCGATCATTGATATTCAGAGGTTTTCATCTGCAGTTCAGGAGAAAATAAAGGGTAAAAAAAGTGACAACTCGAATATATACAACAATTTAGCAACGTAACGTAATGTAATGTGGTGAGCATGGGTGACTGGACAGCCGAGCACCGCGATCTGAAAGATCTATTGTGCTATCCCACGGAAAGAAGGACAGACTGAGAGAAAGACTGAGAAAGGAGGGTGTGAGAAATGCAGGGGAAACGGGAAAACCCCGGGAAAACCTGCCCAGCGCGGATCGCCACCATCAACGAAACCCACATGAGAACCGAATCCGGTACTCAGAGGTGAGAGGCCAGTGTCGTAGCGACGTCGCCAACCGCGCGGCCATTACAACAATTTAGTAAAGAAATAATAAAAAAAAATAATGGTGGCTCTCACGAGATTGGCACGAAGAATCGGTCTTTCTTAGCTATTCTATAACAGCAATAAAAGATTTTCATTTGATCTTCAATCATTTCAAATAAAAGTGAAATTCAGTTCGTGAAAAGCTCCTCCTAAGGGAAAGCTTCTCTGCAAAACAATATCAGCCAAGCGTTAACTAAGTTCATCTGTAATAATAGGAATACTATTTCTTTAAAAGGATAACATTTCTGAACCGATCCAAAAAACAAAAATTTCAGCGAATAAAATGAAACAAGCGGCGGGAATTTTGAAGAAAAAAACCCTTAAACCACAGATAAAGAACTACAATGTTATTACTATATTC
This sequence comes from Thereuonema tuberculata, assembly GCA_023159025.1. Lineage (NCBI taxonomy): Eukaryota > Metazoa > Arthropoda > Chilopoda > Scutigeromorpha > Scutigeridae > Thereuonema > Thereuonema tuberculata. The sequence goes on along the minus strand of JAFIDM010001028.1, from coordinate 31,290,005 downwards.
CCTTTAAGAACATAGTCGATGTAATGTCTTATTTGAATCCTCATTTGCTATAAATAAATTCAAATCCAATTGATCATTTTCTTGTATTATGGATCAATTTTTACTTGATTAAATTTATTTGATAATCAAGAATTAAAAACCAAACAATAGCAATTTTAAAACCATCTAAAAATCGAATAGAATATTAAATAACTATTTTATAAAAATGAACTTCAGTTTTTGTTCCTTTACGTCTATATATTTCTATATAGTAATCTCCAAAAAATATTTAAGTTATATATTTGTTTTCATTTTTTGTTTCCAGATAACATGTAGGTGATCTCAATTGAATTTTTGTTTCGACGATTTAAATTCAACACTTACCTTTAGTAATTGAAGATAATATACATATATAATCGAAGTTAACTTGTTTTTTGGGGAATGTAGGATATTGTATATTAGAACAGTTATTTTCGGATACAATGTCAAAAAATTTCTTTCAATATTTTAGTTGCAGAATAAACTTAAATTTTCTTACAATTTTGCAGCTGTTTTTATTCACGTTAATAAATTGTCTGGTGATTACTAGTTATAATTAACCAGTGGCGTACCTAGGTGGGGGCGGTGGGTGCGGTCCGCACCGGGCGGCACATATTTTGGGGGCGGCATTTTTTATATTTAGTTTTAGTTGTAAAAAAACAATTTGTTCACTTCAGAAGTTTACTATAATAAGTTTACTATTCATAAGTTTACTATTACTTCGTAATTCATAATTTCTACGAATTATGAATTACTATATGATTTCGAATATTTTTCCTTATATTACGCTTATCTAATTGAAGAAATGTTTAAATAATTTAAATTCGCCTATTTTACTGAAAATTATTAAGATTTACGACAAGAATATGAAAATATTCAAATTTCTCCACTAACCCTTTATCTCCCAGCGTCATTAGCTTTAGAAATGAATAGTGTAGTGAACAGTTTTGCATGTGGAAAACTATGTAAAATGGTTTTAACAAATGGTGGAAACTTAATCCCAAAATAAGTCAACACGAGTTGAGCCCATTGCACATTCGATCTTGTTCCCAATGGAAGGAATTAGAAATAAGACTTGGACATAGCGCAACTTTTGATAAACTACAACAACAGAATATTGATAAGAAAATCAAAAAATGAAAGGAAATTCTTACAAGAATAGTTGATATAATTAGATTCTTAGCAAAACAAAATTTGGCGTTTCGAGGTGATCGTGAAAGTGTGCATCAGGAAGACATCAATTCAATGGAAAATAGAGGAAATTTTCTAGAGCTTGTTGACTTGTTGGCTAAGTAGTATGTACTGAACATGTAGTAAAAATTAAGATGGGTAATAAATATAGTATCTCCTATTTGTCGCCGAAGATTCAGAATGAATTCAAAGAGCTATTGGGAGGCGCAGTGAGAAAAACAATTATGGATCAAATAAAGCAACTAAATACTTTTGTATGATATTTGACAGTACTCCAATTATTTCCCACAAAGATCAAACCAGTCAAATTATTAGATATGTAGTTATTGATGGCAGCGAAGTTAAAGTTGTAGAATCGTTTATTGACTTTGTAGAAACTAAAGGAAAAACTGCTGAGGAAATCACAAATATGATTTTAACGATTTAGACGTTTAGATGTGAAAAATTGCAGAGTACAGGCTTACGATAATGCTGCCGTCATGGCAGGGAAGCACATGCGTGTTCAAACTCGCATTAAACTAATAAAGCCAAATGCAGAATGTGTAGCATGTACAAATCATTCTATAAACCTGGCATGTTTACACGCTGCTTCTACTGCTATCGATTCCTTAACATTGTTTGGAACTATCGAGCAGTTGTTTTCATTTTTTTCTTCTTCCACTCGTCGATGGGATGTTTTATTTTCTGTCACTGGTTTGATCAATGCAGCGTAGAAACTCGTTGGAGCGCTAGAGCAAAAGCAGTAACTACAGTAAAAAAGCATTTTTTAACATTTTAAGCGCCTTGGAAAATTTGACATCTGAAGATGAAAATAGTAAAACTTTCATCTGGAATACTACTCAATTCAATGCAATCTTTTTCTTTTCTGTTATTTCAATTTATGGGAACCCATCCTTTAGGAAGTTAATGACGCGCAAAAATACCTGCAAATAAAAGGGTTATGTTCATCAATGCCATATAAATGTTCATCAATGCCATATAAAACTAAATTCTTTGCAAAAGCCATTTCATGGAACAAAGATATGCGCTAATACAAAACGCTGTTATAGCAGCCAAAACAATTTGTGAAGAGTTATCGACTGAACGTCGAGTTAGAAGGAGAAAGAATATGAGTGGGGAAAATTCACGAGACTGGGGCTATCCTTAGAACAAGAAGTACGAAGAGAAATGTTTTTATCTATGGATAGAATTATAAAGGAAATAAAAGAATGCTTTGATCAGTTGCATGTCCTTCGTATATAATACCATGTAATCTACTAAATGAAGAATTTGAATGTCAAATAAATGACTTTATTGACATTGATAAAGAACAGTTCCATATTGAAAGAAAAAGGATCCAGGTTTTTATGGCTGTACCTGCACTATAAGAAGAGGCAAAACGTTGGAAAAACAAGGGGTGAAGGCCCTCTTGATATACTAAAATTTATTCAACAGTATAGATTGGAAAATTCTGGACCCAACATTGTAATTTTGCTAAGAATTTTTTTAACAATTATTGCAATCAGTATCGCTAGTTGCGAAAGGAGTTTCTCCAAATTGAAGTAAAAAATTATCTTCGTTCCACAATGAGTGATTTAAGACTACAAAATCTTGCAATATTATCCATAGAACAAGAAATTACAAATATTATAAATTTTGAGAGCATTACACACGATTTTTCTACTATGAAAGTTAGAAGAGTAAATATATAAATATGTTTACATACACATATGTGCACAATTTGTTTGTTTATCCAAAAGAAATGAAATTATTTATTTATAAATATAAAATAAAAAATATTTAATGGTATTTTTTTTTTGTAAATTAGGTAATCTTTATGTTTTGTAATTTAAATATGGCATCCAACGGTAAAAAAGTTACCACCTATAGTTTGTCTCAATTACAATTATTTATTTATGTTTATTAATTTGTAAAAACCACCATTTCATTGACTTAGAAAGGGCGGCAAATTGGAGACCGCCCCGGGCGGCAAAAGTTCTAGTTACGCCACTGTAATTAACTAATGTTTCAGCTGAGGGAATTAAAGTTTCCTAATTGTTAAACTGAGTCTAATTGACATTCTATTTTCTAATCAATGCCTTAGATTTTAAGTAATATTTTGTGATTTATTATAAACTAAATGTAAAAAACCTTGGAATTCGACCTATTTTGAATTTTAAATATTACGAATTGTTCTTTCTGGTGGTGGCCCTTATGATTGACATTGGCCGCTTGATTCGTTTGAAGTCTTGTCTGCGGTCGTTGTGCCGAAAGAGACGGAAGCTAAAGCCCCTGGAATAGATGCCCCCGTCACAGCGAAGTCTAATGGGTCCCCAAGGGAACGCACAGCAGCTCGGCCTTCGCGCTCGCACGCCAAGCTTCGGACCGGCGGCGAGAAGCCTCAAGCCGCTCCACCGAAATTCGATCGTTGCGTTGTGGCGATTCGCCGTAACGGGGTCGGGGAGTGCCTTGCCAACCTCTCGGCGGCAGCGGATTGGCGCTCCAATTTAGCGTCGAGGCAGCTGAAGGGCTCGTGGCTGCAGCGCTAAGTCCGCCAAAGCAGCTTTCCGCCCTGGCGTTTGCCAAGTAATTGGAAAAACGCCGCACTCGCCTCATTACTTGGACGCGAGAGAGCCGTAATCTGGAGTGTAAGCCTCTTGGCCGGCAATTAATTAACTAAGCGCGGCGATCATTTGGACGATACACTTGGCTACGAACGGCAACAGCAGCTTCTTGACTCAGTGAACAGCCACCGAGATTACACTGGCGTCGAATGTCCCAACCAACGGAGGGAGGGGATACCAAAACTGAAAAGCACTCAAATCCCTCGGGAAAGAAAAAAAAAAAGAGGAAAATAAAAACCCTCCCAAGAATAACACTTGAACAAAAAGACTCGAGTTAAGTGAATTACATCGAACTGATAGCAAAGAAAAACCCCATTGACAATAATATTCACAGAATCAAGGAATTAACCCAAGGAAAAAAAAGAAAGATAAGATGGTTTTATCACCTATCTTGTATCGAAAACACAACTGAACAACGAAACGACTGCTTCATTTTTTATTTACTAATTTAAAATTAAAGATTTCTCTTTCAATAAATTTCCTTATTTAACTTCTGAAAATCTTATTTTAATTACTTTTTGATATTTAATTAAAGATTGAAGTAAACAATAAGAAGACATATCGTCATAAAAGATATTACAGTGACAAAAGTAGTGAGGATTAAAGATTGACGAGATTATTACAGAAAATCAATGGATTATGTAGTTACTTTTCCATACAGGATATTTTCTTCAATTTAAACTTGGTAAAAAAAAACTTGATGAAGACAAAAAGATATTTGTATTAGATCTACGTGCAGAGGGGTGGGAACCCTGTGACCTTTTGTGATACTCAGTGCGGCTTCTCACCTGCAAATTCTAATTCATAGGTAGTTTTAGTAGGAAATTTCCAAAAAGAACAGTAAAGGATTATATTATAAATAAATTGAAAACTCACAAAAATCAATTGAAACAGAGACGCCCAATTTCTATTTTGATGCTGTTATACCTCGGTATAACAATACCTAGGTTATTATTGTTATTAACAATAGAGTTACTGTCCTCCAAATGAAAGTTGGCCGGCGGAAGTTTGAACTGCGCAGCCCTTCCGGTAGCTGATCAATTATGTTTTCCTGTCACAATGGACGACGGGGTCTGTTTTCACTGAGAAAGACATGTTGATAACGCCAAATTAAAACTTCTCTCGACTATTTAGCGTTATTTCAATACCAGTTGCTAACAATAAGTATTTATAAAAATAAATAAATATATATTATTTATAAATACAATGCTCTTTTGCAAAGTAACAAGCGATTACCGTAATGGCGGCGTCCTGTCATAAAAATCAGACGGAAGTGCCTGACCAGACTAATCGATCATACATGCGCAGATCTCACAAAAACAGGGCGGCCATCTCTCATTTGGAGGACAGTAGGTTCCTTGACATATTTTACTCAAGACAATTTTTCATAGACCCTTTATTATAACTGTAGATACGTTCTTAGAAAATTAATGTTTACTTCTTGTTAATTAAATATATCAAATCGTGTATTTGTACAGTATATACATATTCCAAAGAATATCGGGTGAAAAAAGATGTACATGTACGAGATAGAAAAGTATTAAATATATTTATTTGTCCATATCAATCCATATTTTATTTAATAAACATAAATAAACTGTTAATTCAGTTTCTTAACAAACAAAAAACTGTTAGAAATAAAAATAAAACAAAAATAAAAATTAAATTTTAAAAAGAAAAAAAAATCACAATTCAGGAACATGAAAATAGGACTTAATAATGATTTTTTATTCCCAGTAGCTTTCTGATAGAAATCACAACCTTTTATTGGTTCTAAAATCACTTAATTTCCTAAAAACTTTTTCAAAAAAAAAATCGGCTTTTTTTTTCATGTAAAAAACAAAACAAAACAAAACAGGATTACTTTGTTTTTGTCAATCTTGTTATTTCAAAACCGTATAAAAAACAGGATTGGGTATATATGCTTTTCCAATATATGTATCGGTAATATTTTAGTAGCATACATATATACGACTGATTGCGGCCTAATGAATTCTCGGCTGTGAAACACGTGACCTTCCACTGACAAGAGATTGCCCATCGCTGCTCTGAACTGAATGATTGAAGATAGGCATTAATAGTAAAAAGAGAATAAATAGTGATAAATATAAGGAGGGAAGTGTCTATTACAAAGAATAAAAAAGAAGGATGAATCTTCTAATAATAAACAACTAGAATTCATATAGTAAGATAAATTCCTTGGTAACACATCCAAGGAAAAATTAAAAAAAAAAATCATAACATAAAAAAAGGCAATAATTCCAGGTATAAATAGTACAGCAAGTATATGAAACCCCAACTGAAGTAAAATGATATTAGTTTTATTTATTTTGGTCTGATAATCAACAGTCCAAGAGCTGTTAGCCCCACATTTACTGAGATTTATTAAAATAATGTATTGATGGTTTTTTTGATTTTTTTAAAAAAATGTTTCTTTTATTTCTATGAAACCATATAAAATATCAGAATCATCTGTACAATATATTCTTTATTTGTTTAGTTCTTGGAGTTACCACAGAAATCTCGAAGAAAATGCTTGAAACATTTAGCAATAATAAAACTAAGCAGAACGACACGAAAATCATTAGGAAAAATTACTAAAGAGACTCAAGAAAATCGAGTGACGGAAAATTTAGGAACTGTGCGATAGTTGGAACCGAGATGATGCTGAGCTACCTCGAAAATGATACAACTAAAGTAAGTACTACAAATGTAAACTTTTAATATATATATATATATATATGTATATATTAAAGTCATACTACAAATTAACATTCTAATAAACTAATATTGAATCAAAAAATATGAAAAAAAAATTAATCTAATGCTAAAAAGATTACTTAACTACACTGGATATTTCACATTCAAGAATCCAATCGGTAAAGAAAAAAAATACAATATGTTACACAATTATTTACATCAATAATTTCAAAATTTGCGTCTCGCTATAAATATTACTTTTATAATCTAAATATTATGATATATCAAGAAAATAATGATACGATTTCGTTTTAAACTTAGATTTTGTTTCTGGATACTTCACTTTCAATTGATTTCAGTTCAAGGATCTTTTACGGCAACAATTGCTGTAGCGCCGTTGAAAATCGCTTCCTTTGAACTTGGTTTAAAACTGCTTCATTTCATTTTCCTTTCCAATCGTTTTAATTGCGTTCCAATCCGATTGACGCTTGTTTTCGTAGGAATTGCGGCGAAGTTATTTTCGTCGTCGTTATTTCCTCCTTTTAGACATTTTTTCTCTTCCATTTTTTTTTTTTTTCTGTTTCATGAACGAATTCGAAAACGAAAAGCACGGGAGGAAAAATGGATTCCAAATACAATGATCGTCTCAAATTGACTGCAATGGTTTTTTATTCATTATTATTCCCTTTCCTTCTTCTTTTTTGACTTTAGTGAATCGTTATTTACATTAAAGACATAAAGATTTACAAATTGGACCTTTTTTTTCCACCTAAAAATTACGTAATTCAATGATTGAATTGTAACTCTTTGTTAAGAATCAATGGAAACGTACGAAAGCAACATTACTTTGAGAATTTATACTATATTGCGATCAAAGCTTATCTGTATAAATTTTGGAGAGGATTTATGAAATACTTTTGATAAAAATTAAATAGACTGTGGCGCCATCTCGAGGCTTTGAGAGAATATTTTTGAAGCTTCTGTGAATTACAATATATTAGCTTTACAACCTTTGTTTGCAATCGGCCCCTCATCCGGAATAAGATACAGTATATATATCTATCTATTTCAAATTCCTGACCAGGCCTTTGTTGCATTGTAAAAGTCAATAGTAATCTAATGGCAAAATCCTTTCCACTTCCATATTCGATCATAAGTGGAAGTGTATTCTTAGATTAAACACAGTTTGGTAGTTATTTTTCAGCTATACTAGGCCATCCCCCTGACTCCCCCTGGTAACTATGAGATAATCCAAAAAGAATCGATTCCAAGCGGTTATGGCAAAAAGTGATATTTTATTCCTTTTTGAATGAACTCATTATTTGATAGCGCGCGAACAAATAGAATAAAAGTAGGATTGGATATTGGGGAACCTGCAGTAGTTACTGGTTAGCGTTCCTGACTGCGAGGACGAAGGTCCTCGGTTCGAATCCTATACAAGGCGAAAAAAAAAAAAAAAAAAAGGAAAATTTTATAATTGACTTTCTGAGCAAGGGAAACTAATAATTAACAATTGCGCCGGACAGACAGACAGAGAAATAAAAGATTTTAGTAATATAGATTAATTTCAATAGATAGACTGTTATATAATGTAAAACTTTACGTGTACTGCTTAGTATTAACTTCAAAAATAAAGCCATATACTTGACTAATTGAGAAAAAATTAATTTAAACAAAAATTGAATACAATAAACACGACCATTCATGACATGGAAGAAATGAAAATAGATGGAGAAGAGGTGGAGAGAAGAGAAGAATTCAGAAAAAAGATCAGGGGATTCAAGGGTTTTCAAGAAAAGGCAAAGAAGAAGACGGGAGCAAAATGGACGGAAGAAAGAAGGAAACAACATAGTGAAAGAATGAAAGAATACTGGAAGAGAAGAAAGAAAGTAGAAAAATAATCATGAGTTATTTCACGTGGTCCATAGTCGGCCAAATTCGAAGAAAGAAGAAGAAGAAACACGACCTTTCGCCGTGGAGAAACGGTCTCTTCACTTGAAGGGTCGTTTCTCGACGGTGAAACGTCGTGTTTATTGTATTCTATTTTTCTATAAATTATTTTTTTCTCATTTAATCAGGTGTATGGCTTTATTTTTGAAGTTACAGACGAAGAATATTTATGAGCAGTGGCCTCCAAATAATATAACATTGTACTATTTAGTGATATTTCAATTATCATCGACAAAATTTTAATCATTGTTTTGTCTTTTGGATAAAAAATTCCATATCCTGGAAGGAAGTACCATGATAGACTTTAAAAAAACCGCATCTCCCAAAACATGGAAATGCAAATTACAAAAAATTAAAAATGAAACAAAAGCCTATCGTAAATCCTAAACCTTTTTTCTATCATTAACATTTTTTAATTTTTTAATCGAAAAGACAAATGATAGAAAAAAGCTAATATTTTTAAGGAAAAAAAAATCTATATTAACATGATAGTTTAAATGATAACGAAAAGTGTTATTTTTATTATGCTTTCCAAAATTTTTAGATTTAAGTAAATTTTTTCTTTATAAAAGAGTTTCATTGAAAACATATTTCACCCGCAATAAATAGTTGGCCTACCAGCTTTCAAATTCAGGTGTGTCATTAAAAATTGTCTACAAGTTCGAGATAACATTTGAATACCAATATTTAACAGCAACTTTTCAGCTTACGTATGTAGATAGTACTTCTTTATCGAGGTAACAGCACTTTACGAAGAAAAGGCTTTGCTAAGGGTTCAGAAATTGTTTCATATACAGAAGAGGAACAGAATTTTCTTTCTATTGGGAACTTAAAATTGAAGTTAGGAAAAAAGGAAACTGAAAAAACATTATTGCAAGTTTCGTAATAGATGGAAAGAGTAATTCAAAAATGACACCAAGGATTAAAAAAAGAAGAATATTATCTTCGTAATCCTCCTACACTCTTTAAATAAATAAATGGAAAAATAATATAAAATTACTTTAATTGGTTGGTTCACTAATTGACTTAAGATCTATCACTCGCTGATGCAATCATTGTCTTTATTATTTGATTACAGTAAATGGATCAATGAGAAAATAAATCAATATTCTTCATAAGCGACCAGAGCTGTTAAAAATCTATTTTGGTCAAATGAACCTACTTGGTAATAGATTTAGAGAATAAAATGTTCGTGGCGTTTTAGAATCTGAAGAATTTATTATTATTTTCTTTAAAACTAATGATATTTAAAAAAAAAGTAATAATTCCATTGAAAATAAAATTGCTTTTCTTAAAATATTTACGCTTGCTTATTATAATGTCATTAACATGAAAATTCTCGAATACCTGCATGATTTTAAGCCTTTAGCTTCCTTCCCTAAAGTTGGTTATGTACGAAGACTGATAGGGATCTTCCGTATACCCTATATATAAAGTTTCAGCTTCCTAAGATATTTAATTTTTGAATTATCTTCATTGTACATAGAAGACAGACTGATGGAAATGCGCTTTTAAACTTTCAGTTACATTTCAACCATTTTTTTCTTCTTCTTTTTAGTTTAATCTCTTTAGAGCAATTCACCAAGATAGGAGAAAGCAAAAACAGATACCAACATTTGACGAATTCAAGGATATTGTTTTGTTTTTCAAGACAAAGGACTGAAGTCACACAACTATGCAAGTTTTTTGTTTTCAGTACTAAGTTCTAATTTTTATTACTGGTTCTTCTTGAATTGTATGAAGCCTTCGGATAGTGGGAGAAAAAAAAATGTCTTTTTCAGTGTTTTTTTTTTTTCATTTGAAGTTTCATCTAAGTGAAAATGTGTCTTACTTTACAATCAACTATATCTGCACTGAAACCTATATTTTAATAAAATCTGAATTGCGATTGTTGTGGATGACCCACTTCCGGTGTCTACAATTCACGAAGTAAAGAAATCTGGAAAGGTGGGACATTAAAACGTATGATTAAGTTTTAAATAATGTAAATAAAACATGTACGTTTTGGTAGCTGATGTGAATAATCAAGGTTTATATGAATGATCAATTATCTCCTTGTTTGCTTTTTTTTTGTACATCCATCACTGTGCATTAAGTTCAATTGTGCTTTGTCAGAAAACAACGTGCTATCAATCAATCCACGTACTCGAGACCCCTTTGTAGCCTGAGGTGTCTTTGGGTTAAGGACATGGGCGGATTTAGGTCTTGATATCTGGGGGTGCGAGCTCACCGGAAGGTATGAGGTATTTGTATACCAAATTCAAACACCAAAACCCAATTTAAATGTTCCGTTTTTAGGCCTAAGTTAATAATTAATAAAATTATTATAACAGAAAACATTTTTATTTATCTGTAAAAAAAATTATCATCCCAAAAATCTGGGGGTGCGGCGCACCCCTAGCACCCCCGTAAATCCGCCCATGGTTAAGGGTCAAAAGAATTCGCAGCAATCAGCGAGAAATTGCGAGCGACTAGTCATCTGTTAAGCAAACAATGTCGAAATTTGCTGAAGGACAAAGCCTGACTTGTGACAGGTCATCGACTGCTGTGCTAACACCGTGGATGTTATCGGTCACTCCCTTGCGGCAGAGATGTCTTTCATCCCGTGCAAGTCGTGCGATTTTCCATTTCATTTCCCGATATTTCTTTGTATCCGAGTCTCATCTGTCCATTGACGCATTGCTGTACTGACATTTCGTCCTGTCAAGGTAATTTCGCAGTAAGAAAATCCAGCTTCTCTCATTCCAACAATCATTCCTCGCTCAAAGTCTATCAAAATGTTCATAATGCAACCTTCTTTAGTGATGGGTCGTAGAAACACAAGCAACACCCTTTCAATCCAATGTCTGCTCTTCACTGATTGCAACATCTCGTTTGAGCCACCTATCTATAATCTAAGATCAAAAAGTTCAGAGGACGCTGCTCCTAAACCGCATGCGCATTTTCACTAACTTTATAATAACTTGTATATCTCAACCTGATGTACATATCCTGTAAGTTTCTAACTAATAACAGTCCTTCATGGTGTTACTTACACAGTTGCGTGTATTTACACTGGTCAAAACAATTAGGGAATCAAGAGAGAAAAAGTGCGTTTGCACCTCGTGATCTGTTTTGATCTAACAACTTTTGAATCTAAAAATGCAGAACGATACAGGAGATAATGTTGATGTGTACATCCCAAGGAAAGGCTCTGCTAGTAATCGCATTACTTACGCCAGAGATCTTCAATCAATCTAGATTACCATTGCTATGATAGATGAACAGACTGGCAGAACGACTGGTAATAACAAGACTTATGCCATTTGTGATTCCATTCGAAGAATGGGTGAATTTGATGATTGCGTAAATCGGATGGCGAAGAAAGATGGCATTCTTGCAAAGAACTTTTGAAGACAACAATGAAAGAGAGGAACAGTAGAAACGATACTATAAATCAAGTAAAAGTGAGCTTTTTCCAAGTGAAATATCTTTTGATATCAGATGTAGTAGAATATACAATAGTGTGGATAAGCGCTGTAAGGGCTCTTTTCGCAACGTTCACATAACATGAGACACTGTTGGGCAATGTGCGTTTCAATAGAACAGCTCAAAAACGAACATGGTCTTAACATAACTGCCCTTTAGTATGCTGTGTGGCCTCCACGAACCGCCAACACTGCTGCAACTTGTGTGCCATGGACTCGATGAAATCTCGGGGGTTGATTCGCCACTCGTCCAGAAGAACCACCTCCCAGTTCTGGAAGAGTTGAGGGAAGTGCCGGCCTAGTTATAAAGCGTAACCCAGACATGTTAAATGGGATTTAAGTCTGCTGAGCAAGCTGGCCACTACGCTCGATGCCCTCTTCTTGCACCATGTTGTCCACTAACCGAGTTCTGTCAGGACGAGCATTATCGTCCTGGAAAATCAAACAATCACCAATTGCTACAGCATCCAAAACGACAATAGGTTGGAGGATCTCGTTTTTATACCTCATGGCTGTCAAACTGCCATTTCGGATAATTTGGCGGTCCGCATGTCCAACAATACTGATTCCTGTCCACACCATCAGTTCTCTATCAGCATTTAGGGATATTTCTTGCTCAAAAGGGGGTTATTTCTTGTTCTACGTTCCCTCCGGATGAGGACTCATCGATACTGAATCGCGACTCAATGGAGTACAGAACCTGACACCTTTCGGGATGCGCCCAATCGCGATGTTCCTCTGCCCCGTTTCTATGGGTTGTACGATGTTGGACGGTTAATAGGACATTCACCATATGTCTACGTGCATAGAGGTCACTTTCACGAAGGCGATTGCGGACAGTTTCAGGTGACACCCTGCATCTTGTCGTCATTTGAAGGGCATAAAAGTGCCATTTCTATGGCAACGGTCTTTTGTAGGAGACAATGGAGGGTTCCAACAGGATAATGACACATGTTATGCCAGAACGGTTGTGCGCGAATAGTTCGTCGAAGAAGAGGATGAATTCCAGAAGATGGATTCACTTGATCCCATTGAGCACTTTTGGGATCATATTTGCATAGGAATCCGCCGTTTGATGAAGTATCAAGAACTGCGAACCAGCTTATGGAAGCATTATCAACTGATATGCCTTACCTCAGCTACTTCCGGAATCTGCTCAAGTCCATACATCGACATTTAGCTGCTGTACTAAAGGCCGCGAAAAGGAGCTGTTCGATTGATGGTCGTAATAATTTCATCACACAGTGTATTTATGTACAGGGTGTTTTTTAAACTACTCTACAACCTCGTTTATCCGGACTAACTGGGACCAAAGGCAATCGGTAAAATCGAAAATCGGGATAATCCGGGTAATAAGCAAAACAAATCCTTAAATAAACAGACTTACCGTTTATTACGATAAAAAACTATGCTTTGTAGCTTCAACGCCCTGTGACACTCTAGTAAAGCTTTCTTAAACTCGACAAAAAGCATTTTATTACCATAATTTATTGTACAATCTGTGCAGTAACTGTTCATTTTATCAAAATAAATAGCGAATGTTTGGCGTACTTATAGTTATGTTCTTGTTATCATAGCTAAAATTATTATCTATGCAAACATTAAATAAAAAAAAATTTAAAAAATGTCTACGAATCTGATACGGATTATCCGGAGATCCGGATCAATGAGCGCCGGATAAACGAGGTTGTAATGTAACGATAAACGTCATGACAGATTCTACAAAGACAAATCAGTGATGGATGCAAATCAGATCTTAGCATCCCAGACATGATCCATGCAGGATAAGTTTGGGGACCTGCAGACCAATGCATGTCGACACACTGAAGACGTTTCCCAGCAATGTTTCCAAGCAATTCACACCCTTCCTTGGCCAATCAGCTCCCCAGATTATCCACAACGTGCATGTCTGGAACATGCTAGGATGTTAACTGCATCTGTCATCGTGCTGCATTAATCACCGGCATTTGAAGCAGCAGTTTTAGCAAGTTTGGCAACATCAGGACTTTCACAAGACAACATCAGGACTTTCACAAGACAACATCAGGACTTTCACAAGACAACATCAGGACTTTCTCAGGAACAACATCAGGACTTTCACAAGACAACATCAGGACTTTCTTTTACTCCAAACCATATCAGCATTCAAAGCAGCCAGAAGTTTTTCAATGGAGTGCTGATAATGTAAAACAATGATCCTCAATGATTGTTCAATAAAAATTTATGTTTTCACTGTGAAGTTTGGATCAATTCCAATTCTTTTCATCTAAACGACACTTACAAAGTTTCATTCCAATAGATGCTTTCTTCATCGTGTTTCGATTTCTTTGGCGAAGAGTGTACATCCAAAGCGGATTAGTGTATGTGTGTGTTGAGGGAGGGTGTTGATCACTGAAACAAAGAGCTTTTGTTGGAAAGTGGGTCGGTTTTTCAATGTTACTTTTTTTAAAGAGGAGTATTTTGAAAGGGTTGGTCAAGCCATAATCAGGTGAGTGTCAGTGACTTTTCCGATGTACATTGGGAGACTTTTACGGAAACTGAGATCGTCAGGGCCAGCTTAGTGCTGGGGTATTAGGGAGGTTCGGCGAGGGACTACGAGAATCATTAATGGCGAACCCCGAGCCCAAGAAACGATTTTCTAAGAGACTCCCAGGCGGAGATTAGTTATCCAGGGACGGGCAAACGTTTTGGTGGACCCCCATCATCTCCAATGGGCGGTGGAAGCCAGATGGACCAGACTATTTCTAAAGCACTGCACGGAGATAAGTCACCAAAGGAAGACAGAAATTACCTTTAGAATTGGGAACTTGAGGGATACCTTCAAGTGAGGATGAAGATGGCGATCACTAGAGCATTTTGTTTTTTTAAAGTTTCCTTGAGATCGATGAATTTAAAGCAAGGACTTAACATATTCTTTAGAGCGAGCCTTATCAGTAAAATTTCCCCCTTTCGGACTCTGCATTTATTAGAAATTGTGTGTAGCTGATTTTATCCTCTTTGTAAATAATTTAAATTTAATTTTAGTTTCGTTGTTTTAGGGGGTTTCATTAACACGTTCAAATCACAGGAGATGGGAATTTTAGAACTAGTCAGGTTTTTTTACATTGATTTTACCTCCTTTAATTTTTTTTTTAATTTCTTTGTTTAACAAAATAGTTGTATTTTCGGTTTTTTTTTTTTGCACATATTTTGTCCGAGTTCATCATTTCTTGAAATTTTCTTTTTTTTAATCGACTCCTTTTCCAATTTAAGAAAAAGGAGATACGTAACAGAATACTGTTAGCAGAATGAACCTGTGTTCGTCTTCTTCCAGACATGCATTCGATGTATGAACTAGCTCATGGAAATTGACATGAAGCCAGGTCGTCTATACCAAGAACATTTCCCAGATAAGGGCGTAACTCACCACACAACATTTGTTGCCTTAGAAACACCTCAGAGAAAGGAGACAATTTGAGTTACAGATCAAATAGTGGAAGGCCACAAGTGTTGCAACACCTGAAAGAGAAAATTAAATTGTTGACGCAGTAGCCGCTGATCCAGGAATAAGTAGTACAAAAATAGCGACAACAGAAGGGATTTTGCATATATCGTATCATAGGTACTTCTTAAATAGTATGTGTCCAGGATTACTTGTTGCAGATTTTTCTTGATGGCTACAGTTCTGTCATTGATTTCTTGCTCATCGTTTGGATACCATTAACTTTGCATCTGTAATGTTATTCACTGATGACATTAATTTTCTGGAAATGGTATTATAAATTTGTAAAACGCGCATTTACGACCACAGGAAAACCCGTAAGGAATCGTCATAAGGAAAGACCAACAAAATGCCGGAAATTTGGGTGATCGGATCCATACTTCCTCTATTCTCCATCAAATAGCGAAGTATCTTGATTTCCTTCAAAGACATCTAACCGATATGTTGGAAGATATTAATCTTGAACAAGAAGGCAGTTGTAGTTTATGCACGATGGAGCCCTGATCCATTTCCCTTTCCTTAACTATCACTTTCCACAACACTGGATTGATCGGAGGGGCCTTGTGACTTGGCCTACACGGTCCCCAGATTTAAGTCCTCTGGATTTTTACCTTTGAGGTCAAATGAAAAACATTATTTAACAATCGGACGCATCTACTATAGCACAGCTGGAACAGAAGATAGACAACAATTCTCAACTAATTTGGAACACTCTAGGAATATGTAAGCGAATTAGACGTTCACTATCCCGATGTTTGCACTCCTGTTTGTACATTCCATGCTCAATAAAAATTAAAGTTAATTAATTGAACGAAACACTATCTTTGCAGAGAAATTCTGAAATGAATTTAAGATCAAAATTGTTCCTACAGACAATTGAAAAAAAATATTTTTTGCTAAAGAAATGGCGGGAAATGAACGTTTTTACAAAACAGAAAGAAAATGATTTCTGTTGGTGATCTTTTTGCAGAGATTAACTTAAGTGAAATTCGTAAAATAATTACTATTTCTTCAGTTGTAGCTTAGGAATAAAATACAGTCATAGTACTTGGAAACATTGTAGGGGCGGAACCGGACCTTTTAGTTTAAATATTTCAAATGTTTACGTAGTTCAGTCAGGCTTATTATCGATGAGGGATGACATTATTCTTTGTTCAGGAAATTAAAAGGATATAAACAATCTGGATAATATGAAATTCAGTCTAAACGCGTTGTTAAATTAAAAAATAGCTTGATATTTCTTTCTAAAATTTCATCTTTGAAAGATAACATTCAATAGAATTCCTAAAACATATTAAAAAGAAAGGATTCTTGATGGAATTTAATATCCTACTTATTTAATGAAACCTTTGATTGCCTAAGCCGATAATTCATTAATTCTGCATTAAGCTATTTATTTTTTCTTTTGCTATAAAGATTTTTTTTTTATTGTTTCTTTTTTTTTTTTAGTTTTTCTATGAGATCACTTTTCCGGCCCAGCCGTAATCAACCGTCTCCAGTAATTCTTCTTTTCAATGTTTTGTTAAGATAGAATGAATCCAAGACGGGGCTTGTTGGCGTTGCCATGGCAACTGGGAAGCGGATCCGCTCGCATGTCGTGGTCGTCCCTCGAAATCAGCGCCATTAACGTCCAATTAGGCCTAATCAAAGCTGCTAATGGAGAGGAAAAGCAAGCCTCCCCGTCGGCCGTGCTTGGCCGCCGCTGCTGCTCAAATGCCGATCGCCAGGATCAACTCCCGGGTAATCTCGAAATAATGGAGGAAAATTAGTTCTCAACCGAGTCCTTTAACATTATTAAAACTCGGAATTGCATTATCATCCCAGCAACAAATTGAAGGAAATTAGTTTCAGTTACGCCACTACTGATGAGATAGTTACAGCCTTAGCTTAATATGGAGGCGAATTAGTGGGAACAATATGAAATCAAAATTGTAAAACTTGGGAAGACAAACAGGCTGAATAAAAGCAAGAGCACGGCATTCTTTAGGCAATTACGTGTCAAAGAGGAGACATCAAGCCTCTAAAATGAATCAATGAACGCGTAAACTACATTTGTTGTAAAAATATTAATTATATTTCTCAATCAAATCAGAATATGCTTATCTCTATTAAAAAAAAAAAAAAAAACAGCTTCTTTCGTTTTACGAGGGTTTCGCTGACATGCCGAGGAATATTGACAAAGGTCTCCACTGCACCTAAAGAAATTAAAAAAAAAGAGAGATAGAAGGAAGAAAAAGGATGATGAAAATAAATAAAGGAAATTATTTTTTTTTCGGTTGGATACTTAACAAGGAAAGAGGCTAAGAGAAGCATTAAAACATCTGACCAGATCTGGTGCAATCGTATAAAGCCTTCGAAGAAATAACAGCGTATTATAAGGGGAAATAAAAAACCCAAATTGCTATTTAAAAAAAAAAAAAATCAGTCAGAAATTCAATGTTACAATCCAAATAGGAGAGTATGGAATGATTTAAACATGAGAACCTCGAAAAAGTCGAGAAAAATGACTTTATACATCTCTGAATTAAAAATGAATGAAATTACAGGTTGGCATTCAAAAATCCGACCATCGATAATCCGGTGCTTTCAGATTTCCTGCATGGATTTCGGAGCACAGATTCTCTAGAACTATACAGGTGAACATTAAAATTTCATTTGCTTTTCATTTAGTGTTTAATATTCTGACTCTAAAGGACTATACAGATAGTCATTTTCTGTTAAATATATACAGCATATACACGTAACCCTCGAACAACACGGTACTTGAAGAACATGAGTCGAAGAACACCGATACCTTCCCCCGAATTACACGCTTTCAAACTACACGATTTTTTCGAGTAATTCTTTTGAAAAAGAACAAAATACATATATTATTTGATATAAAATTACAGTAGCTAAAAATTTAGAGTAATATTCTCAACAATTACGTCAGCGATTAATGAAGTTTTAACCTTTTTAATACTTTTATGCCCAAGTGCACCAGACTTCAATTAACTTTGACGGCTGCATTGTGGGCGTAACTAAAATTAGTGGGGGTGCTGCTGCAGAAAAATTTTAAACTTTGTTTTAAAATTGTGTGAAAGGAAACAAACATGTATAAAAAGAAATTTATCAAGTTTATAAAATAAATTTCCTTTTTATACATATTTGTTTTCTTTAACACAATTTTAAAACAAAGGCTAAAATTTTTCTGCAGCAGCACCCCCACTAATTTTAGCTACGTCCACAATGCAGCCGTCAAAGTTAATTGAAGTTTGATGCACTTGGGCATTAGTGTTTTAGAATTATATTTTTCCCAATTAATTTGACTGAATAATTTATATTTTATATAGTTTTCCAATCTTAAACCAAAATTATTCTTCAATTTATTGATTTGAAAGATTTTTAACCAATTGAATCGAGTTATTTTTCATTATTTTGATTATTTTTTCCCTATTGACCTTGTAAATGTTATTCATAATTATTTTATAAACAATTTTTTCTTTAATAGTAAATATTTTAAATTTTTAAAAAATAAAAATTATTTAAAAATAAAAATTTTTCGTTTTACATTTAACAAAAAAATAAAAATTAAAACGTAACATTTTTTTTTATTTTCACACTTGAAACGGAATCCCGTTTTTTGTAGTCTCGAACAACACGGTTTCCAGGAACACGGAACAATTAATCGTGTTCTTCGGGGTTAGGTGTATAACCATAAAAAAATCCGGCATTTTCAAAAATCCGACACTCCTGAGATCCGGAGGTTGCCGGATTTTCCAATGTCAACTTGTACTGTATTGAATATAGGAAATTAATGCATTTCAACTCCAACTTTAGACAGACATTACAGAGAGGTTATTTATATTTCGTAATTTTTTTTTTATCACACATCTTATATAGGTTTCGTTGTTCCAAACCCTCTTGAGATCTCCGCATTTATAATTTTGGTCGTGTCTATTTCTTCTGATAGTCTTTTATGCCTTTGGTGTCATTTGATTGTCAAACAAAATGAAGAATACAACCCTGAGCTTTTTCAATAGAATATCCTTAATTCTCTCCCCCGCCTTCTCCATTCCAGATTCCTGGACAAGTTCCATTTAACATCGATTGCTACGAAGAGAGGATGAAGAAAAATTGAAGGGCATTAAGGTAGTTAATTATTAGCGTTTTAAAATGAATTTACTAAATTCAAGGGCAGTAAATGAGAAATGAGTGAAAATCAATTCCTAAAATTACAGCATTTATAACCATCTGTTCCCGGGAGTTTAATTCAGAATAATGTCATTCAGAGAAACTTTATATAATTGTAAGTGGAGAGTTTTACAAACTAGAAACAAAGCATTTTCATATTTTTGATGCAATTTCATTGGGAAATACTGAAACAAAGATATAATGCTGCTTTTTTAATCGTAAGAATCCATTTCCACCTCACGAACAAACAGTGGAATGTTCCATCTTTCAACCTACTTCTGTAAACAACTTTAGACAGGTAACACCACAGAGAACGTGCATTATTGCATAACTAATTCACTACTGCTTTGTCTCGTCAAATGCTCTTTAGTTTTCTAGGAGTCTCCTATAATGCATTCATTGAAATATGCTTTTAAGACCAAAAGAAAAATATCTTCAGTTTGGTTAGAAATTCATCTACTAGTGTTTTATGTTGAAGGGATTTGATAAAGGATTACCATCCTTGAAAGTGATTACAGTTTTTTAAGATAATCACTTAACAAACAGAAAAGTCTTGGAACAGAAAGGATTTAATTCCGATATTTGTACGATGTACCTCCCCCCCCTCTCCATCATAAATTAGAACTTCCTTAGTAAAACAGACCAACTCCGATCGCCTTCACCTCATAACCCCAGTGGATCAGATCCAACTGCAGGGGTTGGAAAACGATAAGACTCCTGCCATTGAAGGGTGGTTGATTGCTTTTGATTGATATGCTAACAGAAAAAACAGTAAGTAATAAAATAAACTAAGTCAGTGAAATTCGAAGAAATACGTTGAAAAATTCAGTTATGTCACAAATATTTACTGTTTGTGATCGCTTTTTATTATTTTTATTATTTGTGGATATTGAGTGGTTTTTAGAAATAAAATTCCCCCCCAAAAAAACCTACTTGTCTTAAAAGACGTCAAATCACTGTAATTCACAACTTCTTACTGTATGAAGTTGAAATATATTTTAAGTATTTTTTTTTAATTCTGTTTTTTGTTTTGTTTCCCGTGATATTTGTTACAGAAATTTGCTTTATCCTAATAAATGTAAGTTATTATTACATTTTATTTTAGAGATGTTGGAGATCTTTTATCACAATACATATGGTAGGAGAAAAAACCTACGAAGGAGATATGGAACAGTTATAAGTTAAATCTTGTTTTCATCCTTAACGGCCCATTTCTCCAAAAACTATTAGTATTAGCTCATGTTACAACTCTATTAAATCCAACTGAACTTAATCTAATCCAGAAGTAGCCGTTTGGAGAAATCCACCCTAAGTTTGACAAAGACAAAATTAGGTTAATCCACACTCGGTAATCTGAGTTGTGTTGGATTAACAATCATAACAGAAGGAATAGATTATAATTCCTTCAAATCCAATATAAGTGATATTAAAAATAAGAAAGTTGAATAATAATAATCTTACAACAACGTACGATTTATAATAATATACAATTTATTCATTTTAAAATTATTAATATTTTTAAGAATGTAATACAAGCTTAAACCATTTCGTGTAAATTCTGTTGAATAGTTCAAGTTTGATAAAAATTCCAAAACACTTGATATACAGGTAACCCCCGAAGAACACGATTAATTGGTTCCGTGTTCTTTGAAACCGTGTTGTTCGAGACTACAAAAAACGGGATTCCATTTCAAGTGTGAAAATAAAAAAAAGCCGTTATTTTTTAATTTTTTTTTTTTTTTTGTTAAATATAAA
Source organism: Thereuonema tuberculata (assembly GCA_023159025.1). Classification (NCBI taxonomy): domain Eukaryota; kingdom Metazoa; phylum Arthropoda; class Chilopoda; order Scutigeromorpha; family Scutigeridae; genus Thereuonema; species Thereuonema tuberculata. Next base: position 31,268,667 of record JAFIDM010001028.1, on the reverse strand, counting down.
ACTAAAAAATTTTATTTTTAAAAAATTTAAAATACTTACTATTAAATAAAAAATTATTTATAAAATAATTATGAATAACATTTATAATGTCAATAGGAAAAAAAATAATTAAAATAATGAAAAAATAAATCGATACAATTGGTTAAAAATCTTTCAAATCAATAAATTGAAGAATAATTTTGGTTTAAGATTGGAAAACTATATAAAATATAAATTATTCAGTCAAATTAATTGGGAAAAATATAATTCTAAAACACTAATGGCCGAGTGTATCAAAATTCGATTAACTTTGATGACTGCATTGTGGACGTAGCTAAAATTAGTGGGGGATGGTGCTCCAGAAAAATTTTAGCCTTTGTTTTAAAATTGTGTGAAAGGAAACAAACATGTATAAAAAGAAATTTATCAAGTTTCTGAATAAATTTTCTTTTTATACATGTTTGTTTCCTTTCATACAATTTTAAAACAAAGGCTAAACTTTTTCTTGGGCATCACCCCCCACTATTTTAGTTACGTCCACAATGCAGCCGTCAAAGTTAATTGAAATTTGGTGCACTTGGGCATAAAAGTAATAAAAAGGTTAAAACTTCATTAATCGCTGACGTAATTGATGAGAATATTACTCTAAATTTTTAAGTACTGTAATTTTATTTCAAATAATTTATGCATTTAATTCTTTTTCAAAAGAATTACTCGAAAATCGTGTAGTTTGAAACCGTGTAATTCGGGGGAAGGTATCCGTGTTCTTCGAAACTCGTGTTCTTCAAGTATCGTGTTGTTCAGGGGTTACCTATACACAATGAGTTCTTCAGTCCATTGAATTACAATTGAAAAAAAAAAAATGAAGTAACAAAAAATCGTGGCTTTTGGTTAGAAACGCTTCATTTATTTCATGTTTATTAAATAAATTACCAAGGATTTATTTGAAAATTTTGATGAATTATTCGTTATTGTTTAACACAATTAATATTTTATGTTAATTAAAACGTATCCATTACTAATAAATTCTTGAAGTTAATTAAGAAAGAATTCCTGAGAACGTCACTGCAAAACGTTCACTAAAAAAAATCTTTCATTTGAGTTTCAACACCAACAGAATGAATCTAAGAGAAGGCGAACGATGATGATGAACATTCGACTGAACAACTCAAAGGAAGATTCAGTTGACTTTGTATTCGAAGTAATTATAAGGATACTACTGTTGAGATATGTTTAACACAATCACTTATAGAATTAATTCCCCTCTTTGCAGATTCCCATGTGACACAAAGGCACCCAGAACTGAGAAACCCAACTTTCTCTGAATATCAAAGGTAAACATTTTATCATTTGACATTTAATAGAGTTTTACAATATTTTTGGGTTGATTCGAAAGTACATGCAAAGTCAAAATTAAAAATCAAACAATCAATGGGTGTATTGTTTCTATTTTAATTCATCAGAAGTTCATTTAGTTTCCATCCATCTATTATTAATCGAATTTCTGTTTTCCTTTTAATAGTTTTAGTAAAAATCCTTTTACAATTTTAAATTGATATTTTTTTTTTAATGATTTGGAAACCAAATCCCTTTCATGATGATTTTAAGTAGATTTTTCACTTTGTTTCTCTTCGTTAATCTTCTTTTTAAGTTTAGGGAATAGGATCAAACCTTCATAATCCCTGCATTTATGGAATTTTAATTTTTTTTTTTTTTTTACTTATTTATTCAATGCTTCTGTTTATTTATATATCAGTGCTTATAGAATCTCCATCCCTTGTTTCCACCCACTACGATAACTGTTTGTTTCTCTTAATTCACGATACATTTAACTTACAATCATTCCAATTGGCTTTTAATGGTTTCACTTTTTCGTTCCCAAATATCGTTCTCTACTGTTTGGATCGCATTCATTTTTATTTCTTTCATCATGAGATGTGTAAAAAAGCTTTACGATTTCTTTTAGAGTTTTTATTAGATCCGCATTTATCTCATTCTTCATTATTTTTAATCTATCCACAGGAAAGTAGACTCCTGAAATCATTGTGTCTGCATGAATACTCAGGGTCAAGTAACATATTTGTTTGTTAATTTACTTTAACGTTTAAATGTAGGATGAATTCTTTCAAGCTCAGTTTAAAACTGATTCCGGTCTGTAATTTAAGAATAGAAGCAAAAACAAAAGAAACTAAAAAGAGAAAGCAGTAATTATTAAGATATCCCTGCAAAAGAAATGGTATAAGTTGTAGGGGTGTGAGGATATGTAATCAGTCGATCTCCTAATAATTGTAAACCAGCAAATGAATCTTAGGTGTTTAATTCTGTTGAACTTTCACCTCAAATATTTCCTTCAAAAATTACATTAAACGATTGGCAGCCTCTCAATATTGGCTTTATTCAAATTTACTTAAATTCCCCAAACCCCAAATTAAATAGAATTAAAAAAAATGTAATTAACAAGATATAGGTGAAGGTAAGATTATTGTCCCGTTATTATCATGACAACGTTTTTATATTAACCTAAGTCATCATGTTAATAATAATTATAAAAATATCACAAAGATTTTAAGAAAGGCAGTTTATTTTAATTACATTCTTTGAATGAAATGTTGCGAGATCAGTGTTATTGGAGGAACTTCATATTATGTTATAGTTCATCAGTATTTCTATAGTATTTCAGAGCCTTTTGTCACTATTGTTTATCAAACGAATTTGTTTCTTAATTCCTCAGGTTCATTTTTTATGGATAATATGTGACAAAATCAATACATGACTAATGTTGGGTTTTATAAGATAGAAATGTGTAATTCATAATCTCGTAACTTACCGGTAATTAATACTTAATAAAGGCTGAATTGATAAATCGCTTTTCTAAGGACTTGAGGAACTGGATTCGATTCCGGTGGTGGAAGGAAATTTTTATCCTCCAAATTTTTTATCATTTTAACGAAAATATTAATAAACAATGTGTAATACGTATTCATTTTAAGTTATCACATTGCAAAAATTTGAGCAGGAGTTTTCTAACCGTTGGGTCGCGTTTTTAGCGACCCATTGGGAGCTATTGCGGTAGAGACCAAAATCGCTAGCTATTTCGTTTGTCCTGTCCGTCCGTCCGTCCGTGTCTGTCCTCCCCATACAACTTCCAAACGGTAGGATAGACAAACGGACTTCACCATCGTGTTCAGAGGACCAAACACATAGGAATGGGGTATTTTCAGGGGCCAGCGCCCCACATGCTCGAGATATTTGGCATTGTTTTCATTGGATTTCCGCTATTAGCTTAAATGTTAGAAATGAAACTGTCTCATTTCAGTTGTCAGCTATAGCTTAACGCTTAAGGTCTCCGATCCCACAATCACATACTGAAGGTTGTATGTTCGGATCTGTATATTTACTTTGCTTTTGCTTTTCTCTTAATTTTTTTTTGAAGTCCGCGTGTTTTGTTTTGTTTTTTTTAGTAAAAAAATATCAGGAATACTGAGCAAAGCTAACCTCCTTCGGGGAAATGGACCGCAGTGAATACACGCGACGTTGAAAGGAAAAAGTTTTAAAAATTATTATTAAGTTCAATTATTATTTTATTACATGTAAAAACGCTGAGAACACGAATTTATTAAGAATTAAATTAAACGAAAATAAAGTAAGAACACTGTAGACAATAACTAGGTATCCAGGTCAATCATTTAACCCCCTAAATGAGTTTTTCCCGAAATCGAGACCTAGCTAAATCGCTTTCTCGCACCCGAAAACTGTAGGCTCATCCCATTTCATCGAAATCCTTAAGCCGTTTTCAAGATAAAATTACAAGAATTGCTCGCTTTATATTAATAGTATTTGATTTGATTATACTATCTTTTTATTATAACAGGATTATTCAAGAAATGTTTCGTTCCTTCTAATACTGAAATCTAAAACACTGACAATGTTATTTATTTATAACTTTATAAAGTTTTTTATTTTTGTTTTAGAACTAAAAGAAAAAAATCTTGAATAGAATGAGTGTAAATAAGACGATTAAAGCCAACTTCCAGATTTTGCAAGAAAAGCCTTCCTGTAAATGGTGGTTTTATTTGATCGTAGGCTCCTTCCCTGCTTTTTCTTCTCCTTAGGCCTTTCTTCCCCTTATTTGTTTGCGCTTCTTTGTTAAGGGTTATTGTAGTATTGGGGTTCGATTCTCATGTGGGTTTCATGATGATGGACGATCCGCGCTGGGCAGGTTTTCTCGAGGTTCTCCCATTTCCCCTGTACTTCTTCCCATCATACTTTCTCAGTCTTCTCTCCATCTGTCTTTACTTCTCTGCTTAAGTACAATAGACCTCCGGTCGCAGTGTTTGGCTTTCCTGCCACCCACATTCACCGCATATACATCATCATTAAGGGTTATTACAAACCAGATTAAAATAAATATTATCCTATTAAATCCTTTAATAGGATAGAAATATAAATTCAAGAATATTAGCTTAGTAGAATAATAGAAAAATAATAGTCATTGTACGATGGATAATTGAGAGGGTAACTATTTATTTTTTTCCATTTTTTTCCGTACGTACTTTGGAAAAAGTTCAGGATTTTTAATTCATGAGCATTAACAGTTATAGTCCAACAGATGGATCTTGTCGATCTCGTATTTTCGTGATTTCACGTAATTTACGCGAGAATAGCCTCAATCCATGTCTTCTCACAAAAAGGAGAAGTAAATTGAAATATTTAAATGAATTATAATACGGGGAAATGCATGAGACTTTTACTACATTTTAATATAGTTTTCATAAATTGAAAACAGTTAATAAACAAACAATAAATTCGTTAGGTAGCATTTTCCTAGTGACAGACATTCAAAATACTAAATTCCTTGAGACCTGCTGAAGAGGCTAATGGCCAAATCTCGTGTTTTCCGTAATTCTCACGCAAACGAGATCGTCAACATCCATCTGTTAGACTGTAATTGCAGAGAAGAAAAAAAAATGGAATTTTGTAATTCACAAGCAAAGAAGGATTCACCATAACGAGAATTTCTTTTTTTTTTTCAAAGATAAAATTTAATATAAGTAAATAATGTTAAGATTTTTTTTTGTTTTTTAATTTTTTTTTTATTGTAGGCACAAATAAAAACTAAGAAAAACATATGAAATTTTTAAAAGTTTTTCAACATTAAATAGCCATAATCATTGAAAACTTGGTGGGTTTGAGTCTGAATACATTGTTTGGTACGGGAGCGTGTTTTATCGATTCAATTCGAATGCATAATCAAACTATTACTCGCCTAATAAGGACCGAGGGATTGCAATTTGTCACTACACTTAATGCTCCCTTGTCTGCGCGATTGGCTGCTGCCTTTCGCCGGCAAAGCTGAATTCAAATTGGCAAGAGGCTTAGAGGCCGTCGTGCTCATCGCAAAGGTAGACTGGCTTCAAATTTAATCAACTCAAGGTCCGATTTATTTGTCGGTGCTGACGAAGGTCTTTCCGACAGAGCGGGGTACGGAATGGTGCCTCATTGCCAGGGAAATGGGAGAATAAGAACTGGCGAAGAAAAGATAGATTGTTCCTCGATTGATTGAAGGCTTAGAGACGACTTTTTGTCTTGTGCACCGACCGAACTAAATGAAACAGGCATGGAAGCACTGATTGGTGCATTGGTATCACCTAAGTGAGTCATCCGTTTGCCAATGTTCCAAAGGTATTTGTTGTTCCAGGAGACTTGCAGGTCCAAAACGCACGGATTTAAGATTAGGAGTGGATTAGTATTGTAGATATTGGGAATTGATAAGTTTGAATTACTATTGGATAACAAGTATAAATCCAAATGAATAACATTAGAATTTATTAAGTTTCCCCAAAAACAGGACTTTGATATTTATGAGAAGAATTTGAGTTTTGTATTATTAAAAATAAGTTTTTTTTTGTTTTTTTTTTCACATTGTTTTACTCTATAATTTTATTCGGGCTTTGAGGTAAGCTGGTAAAAAAATGAATGTATAATTTATTTGACAGTAAATATTTCTTATAAAGAATGTTTATTAAGAAATTGAATATTAAAAAAGCAAAAGCACATTTTTAAGACTACAGTCAGTGAAAAACAAAAAAACAAAAAAGACAAACCGTTTTCAGAATAGAATAGAATAATTGAACAGTAATGTACAAAAATTGCTCAAACCAGCGTTGCAAAGAAAAACCATTTATTTTAAGAACAGTTATTTTATATTTGCATAAAAAAGAATGTAAATCGAAATTTTTTTTTGAGTTTTCTATTTAAAACTTACAGAGCTGTAGCTAATTTATGATTGATAATTTTTATGATTTCGTTGTAATATATACAGGGTGATTCAAAATTCCCTATACAAACTTTAAAAACAGGCCAGGAGTACTAAAACAAACCATATTCATAGTGGAACGTATATCCGCAACCGAACACGCTAGAGGGCGCTGTTTGGCAGCACAGTAGTTGTACAGTGCGAGTCGCCGTCATTTGAGACATTGACTTTGTACGAGTAAGGATGTATCGCTTCACTAATGCTGAGAGGGCACATAAGCATCTAGCCTAGTGAAAATGGACGATTGTATCGTGAACGCTTCTCCAACAGAGTGTGCCCAATCATCAAACTTTTGCGCGTTTGCAGAAGAGATTGTGTGAAACTGGAACTTGAGCACCTACTGCGAACCTTACTGTCGTACTGTAAACGTAGGGCTAATAAACATGTTGACTACCTTGTTGTCTTTTATTTCTGAACCTTAGTGTACCATCTAGCACATTCAGGGGGCGTTTGCGAACATACGTTCCACTTCGAATACAGTTTATTTATTCTTGACCTACCTTTAAAGTATGTATAGGGAATTTTGAATCACCCTGTATATATCCTACATACAGTCAGTCGGTTACGTGGTGAGCTTAACGCTCTGAGGTCTTAATTTCAAAAAAATTCATTAAAGATTTAGTGTAACTAACTAACTAACTAACTCCATGGCACTACAGCCCATGTAGGGCCTTGGCCTCCTTAACAATATGAGCCCACTCTTTTCTATCTTGTGCCTTTCTCCTCCATCCTCGTACCTGGAGCTTTTTCAAATCGCGTTCCACATCATCAAGCCATCTAAGTCGTGGTCTTCCTTTTAATCTTCTACCACCAGGGTTTCCAATGAAAAGTTTCTTAACTCCACGGTTCAAATTCATCCTTTGGAGATGGCCTACCCATTGGATCCTTTTACTTTTAACAATTGAAACCAAGCTTGGCCCCTGAAATAATTCCATTAGTTCTTTATTAGTGCGGATAATTTAGTGTAACGACAGATACATGTTAGTGATTTAAAGCCACTTAAATACATTCTATTAAATAGATATTTTTTTTTAAAAAACCTTTTTAATAAAACTTTATCTTACCTAAAGAGATACAACCTTAGGCAATGGATTTCAACATTTTCGATTTCCTCGGTGGAATAATCAAGACCAAATTAAGTCAAATGAATAAAATATTTTATAAAATTCTGAATTATTTAAATGCAATAAAATAACTAAGAATAAATTTAAAATAAAACGTATACGTATACCGTAAACGTATAAAATTTAACGTATAGCTAATGTCACTTTTTTCATTTTCGATGTAAACTTTTTTGTTTATTAATTAATATATAGAAGATAGTATTTGTTGTTCTTAAAGTTTATTTTAAACTCTGCAGTCTTCAAATGGACAATTGCTGAATTCAGAATTGATAATTTATTGAGTTTTTTTTTTTTTTTTTTTTTTTTTTTTTTTATAAGAATAACAAAAGATGCAGTTAGTGAATATGGTTTTAGAGTTTTCATTAAAAATTGATTCTATTTCGATCAGTCGAATTTCCTGAAGTTTTTGAAATACTTTAGAAGATTGTAATTTCTTAATTTAATCTTTTTTTTTTAGATCTTATCCTGTATGTTCGGTTTCTTGCAGGATCAGTCTAGCGAATACTTTGATAAATTTTAAATAACTGCTGATAGTTAAATATTTATATTTAAACATTATATTCTAATTCTTTTCATTCATGTATAACATCTATTCGTGTATTCCTTTTACTATTACTACTAATTTTTACTAAGATACTTAAATTTTTCATGTATCAAAGATTTTTATTTTTTTCTATGTATATTTTAATAGTTAATTAATATAGTGAGGGTTGCTGTAGCCCACTGGTTTAGGTGCTGGACTGCGGACCAGAGAACCCCGGGTTCAATTCCCAGCGATTCACCACTGTTCACCCCGTCCTCTGCCAAATAGGAACCAAGTTTTAAGGGTTTAAAGGCAAGCGGGGGCGACGGAATGACCATCCGACCTCAACTAGTACCGTTGGTCGAGAATCGCTGGGAGTCTAAACTTCCCGCGCACCCAAGGACCTGCATGGTCTGCTGCTGTGCAGCTTAACCTTATTTAGCCTTTATTAATATAATGTAAACTGCATTTTATTTAGTTTGTTTGTTTCAAACTTTTATAAGCTTAAAACTAATCTGACTATAATAAGTTAGAATCTGATTTTAAATTAAAATTAAGTAATTCTACAGCTAGTTATTTAAATCTAAAATTCTAAGTAGATGTAATTATGCACAACGGTTAAGCTTTAAACATTAATAGAACATTTGCTTCCAACATTTTTAGGAAACAATTCTTTCAAAGGTAAAAAAAAAAAAAAAATGTTCAAAAATAGAGCTGATGGTACATCGGAATCAGTGTTCGATACAGAGATGGGAAATGCTTATAGTAATGTATCTTGTAATGTATTTTTCTTAATATTTTCTTTAACATTTTAATGAACAGAATTAATACCTTTATGGGTTGTACCATCAACAGAAAACACTTCACTTCAGTAAACAATTTAAACAAAAATCACACAACTTCCACAGCATCGAAAAGAAGGTCATTCTTAATCAACACAGAAATAAAGGAACAGTAAGTTCTGATTGAGATGTATCAAACGAAGTGAATGAATAGGTTTTCATATTGTGTCTTAATTTTATAGTTAAATGCTACAGATAATAAACAATGTTTTCAAAGTCCTTCTTAATATTAAGTTTTCGAATAACTTTACTACTTAATATCACTGATTGCTGTTTGTGTTTTAATGTCATTTGTGAATAGTCGTGTGGTCGATAGGTGGTGTTGGTATTTCTTGTAGGTTATTGGAGGAAGTGGGTAATTGGTTGTTTGATGAGAATTGGGAAAAAAATAATGATAGGTACCGCAGTGGGTCTTTTAGGTACTGTTCGCAATGACGTCACTCAATGGTTAAGTTATTCCAGGTTTTCTGGCAATGTTTCTTCAGTCTTTTCCAATTTTAATATCAACCTTTCTGTATCTATCTATCTATCTATCAGCCTTTAACAGCCCACTGCTGGACAAAGGCCTCCCTCAGACAGCTCACTGTCTCGGGGGATGAAAGTCTAATCTCCCACGCTGACTTTCAACTGCGGGTTGGGAGATGCATTTTAACCCTAACTGCCAGGGTAAAGAAACGGGAACGGACAGAAGGAGAAACAGAAGAAGAAAGAAACATCCATGCCACGACCGGGATTCGAACCCGGGAACTGGCAAACTGGCCGCAACGGCAGACCTGCCGTCTAGACCGCACGGCCACGCCAGCACGGCACCTTTCTGTAAGTTTTATTCAATTTGGTTCAAACAACACATTCGAAACTGCTGATCGTTTCTGCGTCCTACACATCTAAAAAAAAAAAAAAATAGTTTCACAGCTTTAATATTTCATTCATTCTTTGTCTCATTCACTACGCTTTAAAACCTTCCGATTGAATTGAGAAGTTGCCATTCCGGCATGGCCTAGTGGATTAGGCAGCGACCACCAACGAGGCAGATGTGTTCGAATCCCGGCATCGGCATGGATTCTCCTTTCTTTCCTGTGTTTCTTATTCTCTCCTTCCGCTGTGTATGGCATTGAAAAGTATTCCAAAATTATAGGGTTTATACGATAGATCCTTGAAGGGTGAAGTACTCGTGGGGTGTTCCTGCGTCCCTACTCAGAGGGAAAAACAAGAATTTGGTATTTGATAAAAATACTGGGACTTACAAAAAAAAAAAAAAAAAACTGACGAAAAGTTATCTAACATTCAATTTCTAATTAATAATAAATAGTTTATTCTTTTTCTCCTTTATTCTACTTTCAGAAGTGAATGTTATTAACTTCTTTTGTTCAGAAAACTGTTTTTCATTTTTGAAACATTCATTGAAACATTCATTGCGTTGAAAGAATTCCTTAGACTTTGAATTTTTTTTCAAAGAATCGAAGGATATATTTAATCACTTTCTTAGCAGTGAAATAATGCAGACGTGAATGGATTCCCTTGTCATTTTGCTTCAATTAGTTTAACCAAAATAAATAGATTTATAAGAGAAACGAGAATAACAGTAATGGGAAGTGATTACTTTGAAATAATGTTCTTTAAGACATAGGCTGTATTTTCTTCATCAAACTTTGAGGAGCTTAATTGCAGTGATTCTGTTAAAATAATTAACAGTAGTTCTTCTTTAAACATTAAAAAATAAATAAGTATATAAAAATAAATAAACTGAGTTAATAGTACCAAAGTGACTGAGTCCCCATTGGCCGATCTCGAGAGAGGACGTGGTCACGTGACCAATTAAGCGCGAGCGGGTGGTGTTTATGGTGCCTTAACTGAATTTCGGAGGCGATAACAAGGTTCTAATTGACTTCATTGCTGCGCCACCTTGTTTGCAAGGAGAATAGTTCTAACCCAATCAGCGACGTATTAGGCCTAACCGTACTGGCGTTGCCTTCTCAATCAAGACGCACAAGGCAACAGCGAAATTGGAGTTGGGGGATTAAATCACAACGATGAATTGATCGAGAACATTCCTCCCGAGAGGAGGAGGAGGAGGGACACCCGTGCATATGGTTTAGAATTGTTGAAGGGAGATCGAAAGCAATTTAAAAAAGTCCAACGTATGCACCGAGTTTATTAGCCAATTCATTAGGAATTCATATGATCCAGGCGACGATTTTTCCCGTTCGTCACACACCCTTTGCAGACACAGCAGGGGGTTCGCGGCGAAGGAAGGCACCATTGTCCTGCAAATTATTCGCTCCCAAACGCTTTTAAAGGTAGATTTCATGCAATAAACATTTGACAAAGTCATTCAAGTAGTGAAAGCAATTAAGAAATTACAATTTTTTAAAGGGCAACCATATCATCAAGTGACCAAATAGATCCTTCGGCTTTTAGAGATTCAGAAACAAAGAACTAGCATTGCTTTATTTATAATTTACGAGCATATTTTAAATCCTGTTTTGGCTGTTAACAGGGGAAGTGTAATCTTTTTAAACACAATAAAAAAGGAAAAAGTTTGTGAACGTTTATTATAAAAAAGCACAGTTGATTGAAAAATAACAGCTATAGAATATAAGAACAAGGAAAACTGTAAATTTGTATAGCAGCATAATAAGTACAAAATGATCTGTTTTTATAAGAATGATATTTATAATTAGTATTGTAGTTTTTCACAAATTCAAATGTGGTCTTTCGTGACGAGTGTTTTCAGCTGATCTTTCTGTTCCCATTTGATGACGATAATCTTGAAGCCCTACATTTGAATCTTCCACAATCCTTTGAAGCTAATAACATCAAATAATATTTAATAAGCTAAAAGGAAGGGGCGAAACCGTTTGAAAACATTGGACAAAACACCTGAAAGAAAAGAAGAAAAAAAGTAATCGAAAAAAAGCAAAAACCTTGGCCTGAAGGCGTAAAAAGTCCTGAATTAAAAGTTATACTAACTGCTTCTGGAAATGCACGTGTTGTTTGTTAAGATTTTTTACTTTTGAATTGTAGAAGATTTGTATTGAGATATTGATAAACCAACATTTTCAAAATCTGGAAATTTAAGTTACGCAGAGCATTTATAAAATTATGCTGAAAGAAACGGAGAAGATCTGACAGTGAAAGATACAGCGCTTGGATTTCAAGCTTCGTCCATCTGTTGTATTCCCTCTCACTGCGTAGATATAAAGCCTTATATGGAACATCTGGTAAGTCTATTAGCATTCAGTTTTACTTCGTAGAATGGAATCTCAGCATCCCTCTTCACTACTTCCTATTTCCATGTAGATCAATAAGATACCAGTGGACTAAGTAGTGTAGCAAAACACCTCAAGTGTTTTTTCTTCTTTTTCTTCTCCACATGTTACGTCTGGCTGATATCAGACGAACGTAAAAGAAGGATAAACGTTTTAAATCACATCCAATTGTTAATATGTAACGGGTGAGAAAGTGGTTGACAGTGAAACCCACAAACAAGGATTGGAACTGTGCATTTTTTTTATGTTGGTTTGAATTGTTAGGAATAAAAACTGAATTACAAATTTAAACAAATTTTATATGTAAAGTTACCATATTTTTTTAGTAGATCTCTTCTCTTTTAGTAGTAGAATGCAAGAATTGCGATTTATTCTGCTTGGGAGAGAGTAAAAGGACAGTGAAGGAGCGAATGTCGGAACATGGTTGCAGCATTAGGAACAAGTACATTGAAAAATCAGAAGTGGCAGAACATTGTGTGAACAGAAATCATTGTATTAACAACGAGATACAAATTTTATATATTGAAAGAGACACCAAGATAAGAAAGATAATAGAAAGCATGTGTATCCGGAACACACAAAAAAATATGAATAGGAATTGAAATAGAGAAATATTTCATAAGATTAGCTAAAAGTTTTGTAGAAAAAATGTGCACAAAATGTAATAATAAGGTTACAATCAAAGAACTAAATTGTTAAGCCGTATCATATATTATGTTAAGAAAACAAAGATTGTAAGTAAATGGTATTGGTTTCATATGTTGTTAATATTTTCTCGAGGAGTTTAATGTAATTTGGAGTATTGTTCTTCAACTTATTGTTATTTTAGGCTTGAAAAAGAAAAGACGTGTAATGTTTTCGAAAATTTGCTTTTTCATATTAAATGTAGTCTTTACATTTAAATTTGGTGTGATGCTAGAAATTTAAACGAAATTAGATAAATTGGAAGTTTGGTTTAATCGTCCAGGAACTGCATCTACTTTTACTCCTAGAGAAGTTTCATTGCTATTTCGTAGAAAGCATTTAAATGTGGGTGGATAATTTTTTTGTTTTGAATCCCAAAGGATATTATTAAACCAAATGGACAAATTTAACTTCATGACGCACTTTCTTCCGATTGCAAATCATTAGATGATCAAAATCATCTTTTTTTTTTAATTACTTTTGTTACTTTATTTATAGGTAATCCCTCATCGTAAACCAAAGCCCCAGTTTTCTGATTAATATTAGTAAAAGAACTGATTAATTTTGTTTTGAATCATTCGAAATTTGTAAGTTGAGGATATAAATTTCTTTTGAATGATCTTTTTCATTCAAAAACTATTCCATTACATTAAAACAATACAACAGCAACAAAACTATCATTATTTTATCTCAAGTCCGACAAATGCTTATTCTGTAACTATTGGTTTAACATACAATATCTTCATGTTTGTCATTAGTCATAAGGATTCATCTAAACAACGTCTTAGCAAAAAGAATTTAAATTTCAGTTTGCACCAGTGGAAATCAGAAATAACTGTATGAGAAACTTCAATCTTTATCATTAATCACTTGTTTGTTTGTTATTCAATGTTTTCAATTAATAACAACGCAAGACTTGGCCATTAGATTAACTAATCAGAAACTAATGTTAGATCGTAGATACTTTGATGATGTAATCGTTGGAGAAACAACGAAAAGATCCAGCAGATCTAAGTTACAACAACATTTTTAAAATTGGAGGAATTTAATACAGTAGTCATCAGCGTCATAAATAGATTTTGACTAAACGTCAGTTTTAAATAAATGCTATCATATCAATAGTAAGTTTCTTTACGATATCGAAATGAAATTATTACTTCATCTTATATTTAAATTATTATCATTTGATGGGTCAGAAAATGTCAACAAAGTCTCTTTTTAAGAGCGTCTCTTCTTAGCATTTCCTGAACTGACATTAATTCAAGATTATGTTATAAGTATTGCTTTTATATTTAATTTACCAAATAAAATTAATACCGGTATATTATTAATAATTATAAGTTTTTTAAGGTAGTGTTCTTACTATCTGCTAACGTAAGGACTGTTTTTATGAAGTGCGAATCGTTATAACTCGGGCAGTGAATTAATTTAAAATGTAGGCAAATTCAATATCTTTGACAATTAGTTTTAAAGCCAGCCTTGATTTCGATTAAATTCTATCTTTGCGGATTATTACGATATCGTTACAGTGCTTGTTTTTGTTTTTACATTTTAATCTAAGGCTGTTCGATATTTTTCATAAAGATTCGAGTGAAAGTCAGGTCATCTTTTGCGAATATTAAGAGGACAGTAATTCAGTTGTAAAGCCTATGTTTCCTATTTATGTGAATAAAAAAAGTGAATGAAATGTTTGGTAGCAGCAATGGGGGAGGCTGACATATGCTTCCGTTTGTGTTTGTGGTTGTGCGAAAAGGAAATGCAGGTGTATAATCCACTCTTCATCGTAATTGAGTGCATAACGCGATTTTATGAGTTGACAACAACACTAATAGGACGTCCGCTGTGCGTAATTATGGCCCAGACGAATGATTGAGAGGAGGGGGCGGAGGTTTTTCTATTAAACTCTTTGAGTTGGTCCCGCGGGTGCTCCGAAGGAAAGCACAAAGGCCACGTGACCATCAGTGACTCACAGAACAGCAGCGCGGCGGGTGGTGAACCACTGCACGGCCAGGCTCACGTGCGAGGGTCAACAAAAAACCCCCCACCTCTTGAAAAGAAGAAGATAAAAAAAAATATCTAAAAGTACAAATAGAACAAAATAGTTTCAGCTACCCTTATTAAAAAGAAAAAAATCATATTAAATCTAAAATAAGAAAATGAATATACAACACACTTCAAATTTAGTTTCACCTCAGTTAAACATAAATAAGTTTTTAATTTCTTAGATTTTAAAAGTAATAATAAAAACATATACTGTTTATTACACAAGACGTGGATTGAAATTCCATACAGTTCACTTTTCCAAAATCCAATAAATAATTAAATAAAAGATCTACTTAATGAAGATAGTTAAATCACCAGATAACAGCTTAAACAATATTCAGATATAAAATAAGAAGTTCGGAAGAACTTAAACTTTAAAAGATTATTTATTAAAATTTCTTGTTTTTTTTTTAGTCGTAAAAATAACAAAAACGATAAAGCCTTTGTTTCTAGGCCTAATCAAATTCTAATATCGACTCAATACAAAAATTATAAATTTTCCATTTTCTGAAGAAGAAAAAAAAAAAGAAAATCATTAAATCCGTATAAATCAGATAAATTTAATCGTATTAACCGCTCGGAATGGATTAACTATTCACTATTTATTTATTTGTGCTAATAATATAAATAGGATAAAAATCCATTATTTAGATTCCAACGCATTTTCCATTCTGGGAATTTTCTATTCTGCTCGTAATAATTTCTCAAACCAGAAGCATTTGCAGAAGATTTCAACTAGAAAAGTTATTAACTTTTTAATATTAAACCTTGAAGTTGCAGGTTTCACGAAACACCATCCATTGGTTCAAAACTTATTAGGGAGACACATACATATTTCAAACCGTTCCTAATTTAATTTTATTTTTAGGCTATTTAAAAATGAATTGATATTTAACATTTGTAAACTTTGAAAACTAATTAAGCTTGTTAATTAATTAACATCTAATCTTAACTAAGAAACCATTTCATTTTTTTTTCTCAAGAATTTGATGTTTATTTTTGT
Source organism: Thereuonema tuberculata (assembly GCA_023159025.1). Lineage (NCBI taxonomy): Eukaryota > Metazoa > Arthropoda > Chilopoda > Scutigeromorpha > Scutigeridae > Thereuonema > Thereuonema tuberculata. The sequence continues at coordinate 31,252,884 of JAFIDM010001028.1, read as the reverse complement.
CGTTCTCCATTTTCTAATTATGTATTATTATTATTATTATCTCGAAAATGTTTCAAATATGGGTTTCCCCAGCTAAGACAATATGGCGGGTCAAGGACCAAAGCACATATTGCCAAGTGTGGGGGAAAAAAAAAAAAGCTTGGATATTATTATTATTATAATGGCTTTTCTTAATATTATTTTTAACTTTTTAAATATATACAAAATGTAAACTTTTTACACAGCTATTAATTGAAATTATCCTAAGATTCGAGTGTTAATCTGGTTGATTCAAATATTTAACATGTTTATTAATGAAAACATATCAAGCTGTTAGAGGGTCGTCAAATGGTAAAATATTTACATAAGCTTATAATACATATTTCTTTTCTTGGAATACCATCTTTCAATATTATCATTTAAGATACTTGATGGATTTTCACCTCTTGTAAAACAAATCTGATTTTATATGTAAATGCATGGCGATGAATCTATCTGTATTTCTGAGGTTCCACGTATATTTTCGAAGGAAAGTAAAAAAAAAAAAAAAAAAAACACGAACACTTCAGAAATTTACATTTGAAATTTGAATTTCCAGAAAGTTATTTTTTCTAAGAACTTTATTTTTTCAGCTACTATATCAGCTCCTTTCATAAACCATTCTTTACGACATTTAATACTAACAGCTTTTCTTAGTTTATGAACAGCACAGAAAAGATAATTTTTCGGAAGAAGCCCTTCGTGAGATAAAGATGTAAGAGCTATTGTAATTCTACTGTAGATCGCTAGGGGAGCCACTGCAGCATCAACAGTAGTTGTTTACGTTTTTGAATAAGACAAACAGCGCTGTTGAATCCTTGGGAAATTACGAAAGATAAGCAATTTGATTATGGCTAACTCTTGTTGATTTACTTAGCGTAAATGTCATACCTACATAGTTTGGCAAAATATAGGAACAGTAACAAATGAATCTAAAATTGTTTTCGATTACAATTAATTGACGCTATAATTAAGTAGTAACAAAACAAAAAACAGCATGAATTGCTCAATTATTTTAATCTCTGTTAATCTACAATTTTCAAATTCTCAGATATTTAACAAGTAAGAATTTTTTTATTTTTTTTTTATTCCCATAATAACGATCGTATACAATCGTCTTCTTGAAATACAGTAGTAAATTGTATTTGTAAGACAGTTTTGTAATGGTTTTCATTAATTGATTTGTAGCCATTTTTTGATCGCCGAATGTAATTGGTTGTAATGTTTATACGTTGCTAAGTATTTTAATCTTTAGATCCCCTAATAACAGTTATTTAATACAAATTATTATTATTATTTTTTTTTTTAAAGTTAGTTTGAATTACTTGTGGCAGCGCTGTTAGCGAAGTCGCCAAGACACTGACACCTTTGAGTACCGAGGTTCGGTTCTCATGTGGGTTTCGTTAATGGTGGCGATCCGCGTTGGGCAGGGTTTTTTTTTTTTTTTTTTTATTTCCCCTGCATTTCTCACACCATCCTTCCTCAGTCTTTCTATCCGTCTGTCCTTCTTTCAGTGGGATAGCACAATAGATCTTTCAGGTCGCGGTGCTCCGCTGTCAAGCCATCAACTCTCACCACATTACATTACATTACATTGAATTACTTGTATATAAAAATTCCTGACCTGATTTTTTTTCATTTAATGAAGAAGTATTCATTCTAATTGACATTAAAATAAAAAAGGGCAGAATGAAATTTTTGAAATGAACACAAATCAAATTTTTCCAAATGTTTAGAAAGGAAAAAAACAAACTAGTTTACGTATTTAATAATTTTTTTAAAAATGTTTTCTACGTAACTTATGTCTTAAATAGAAATGAGCTTCATTGTAATTTGCATTCGCAACAAGAATATCTATCTACTCTCATATATACGCCTAATGTTTTCAAACTTACGACAACAACTTCAGAATAACTTTGGTGAAATTCCAAAGAAGGAATGAAGATCGTCCAAGGTGTATGATGGATTGTTAATAGCAAGAAATCATAGACCAGCGCCTCTCAAATTGTTGGGTGCATTTTTAGGAACGCGAATTTATTGAGAGAATATTATTTAGAAGAAAGTTTTCAATGAAATTATTTGTTGTTAAAATAAAACTATAGAGCAACCGATTATTATCTCAGCGAACTATTTGAAATATTCTATTTAACAACATGAGCTTCTAGTTTTATTATCTTAAAAAAGTTTTTAATATATATTTGTTAATGACTGATTGATTATTCAGTTTATTGGAGAATTGTTATCTGTATTTTGTAAGACACTATCAGTATTCCAATAGTGTTCGTAATTTCGACGTAGCTTCCGTCTTTTTTTTAATATTGATTCTTTAGATGCCGTTGAATGCTTTATCGTAGTCGTCAGATGCCTACAGCGCTGCTAATTGATTTTCTCCCCATCACAAAAGAGTAGAAAGATGATAAATATATTTCGCTGATTGTCATTTGGATCAATTAACCTTTCTTGACTGTCTGTGTAAAATGCCACTTAAAAGTCATAATAATCGCAATTATGATTGCCGCGCGACACCCTCGCCAGCAACTGATGATGTATCCTCAGCAACCACCAATCAGGAGAACAGGCCACGCCCATGGCTCCACGTGCATCTCGCTCAATAAATACAGGCCTGGAAATCTTAACAAGTCGTTCTAATTATCGGAAAATGATGAGTTTAATGAATGAAATACTTCGAATTGAACTTTGCTTTAGAAGATTCATTAAATGCCACGCAGAAGTAAGATGAGACTGCGTTCTTCCATTCCGAGCTAATATAAGAAATAGACTTAGCCTCCTCCTCTTTGCCAAAAATGAATTTCAATTTCAATTCTACATTAAAAAAAATCCATGTTTTTTTATTTTTTTTTTTATTTTTTTTTTGTAAGAGACATCAAAGGATTAATGTAGTCCATGTAATATTGATGAAATGAGAACTCATACATTTGAAACTAGAGACATTGCATTTATCTAATATTTTAAATTAAAAAAAAAAAAAAAAAACCTTTTGCAGATTAAAAAAACAAAAAAAAAATTATTTATACTTTATTCTTTTAATGGCATGTTTGTGAATTACTATAGAATATTTCATTGGTAGAGATAAAACTAAAAATTCGAAGATAGTTTAAGTGTCTCCATTAATATTGATGCCTCTCTGTCTAATTGCCCTATTATAATTTTATTTTAACTACCTGTGGGTTTAAAAGCTATTTTTTCTTTATCTCTCTTTTTTAAATTACACGATAATACGGTATTTGTTTTAGTCCTTTACGCATTCTTGAGGCTCACATAGTTCAGGGAAAAAATTATCAGAATTTCTCATTTTCTTTCGTAAAGCTTCTTTTAAAAATCTGGCCTTTTCAGTGACATAGCTCTAAATTTTGGCGGCAAAATGCTTCTTCAAAGAGCAAAAACAAAAAATTTAAAAACAAATGTCCCCCCTTCCCCAAATCGGGGTCCCATTATGCTGTTCGCTGTCAAGTGCTGGCTGATGCTGTTGCCCCAATCGCTCTCTCCCTCCAGCTGCGCTGTTGGGCCTTTTGGAATTGAGTCTCTGAATCCAAATATACAAAGTTTTAGCAAAATAATTTACCTTTTCATATGAATAAAAATTTTGCAGTGATGGTAAAAACTTGCTAATACTTTAAACACAATGTTTTCTTCTTATCGTCTCGTTAAATATAGTTAGTTGAAATAAGCCATGGAGAAACTCTGTCACACAACTCGACAGATTTAAAAAAAAAATTTTTGTTCAGTTGATTTTTTTTTTCTTTCTCTGAGAATTTTTTTTTTCTTTTGATGCAGAAATTTTGCTGCATTTTGAGATATTGTTCTTCTCATCAGTTTACGTTGTTATAATCAAAGCATCATTTATAAATCTTAAATGTCTCAAAAAAAAAACAAGTCTCTTAAATTATTTATAAACAAAAATTTATAGAAATTAACGAAGGAAATGCTTTATTTATTTTTTTTTTCTATACGAAGTTTGGATTTAATAAATTTTTCTTAAATGACTTTCCATTGATTCCTTTGTTTATAAAGAAAATGAAGAAAAGTTTTCAAAAAATAAATATGTATTTAAATAGAACCTTTCAATTTGAAACTACCATTCTTTTGTTAAATATTTTTTATTTGTTATTTGTGCGCAGGCGCTTAATTGATCTTCCGGTTAGTATTGAAAGTAACGTAAAAAGTTAGAAAGTTCTCTTTATCAAGCGAATCGTCTTGACGGTGTAATTGGACTTAAACGTTTTATTAAAATGCATGAATGGCAAATTTCGTTTTGATTATAATTTTTTTTCTTACTTTTTTTCATTTATTAATTCAATATTTTAAATACCGGTAATGAAAAATTAAGTTGAATGGGTAACTCTAAAAGAATGAATTAATCAACGATATACAAAGTATTATTTTTAAATAAAGAGCCTATTGCAAATGTTAATAATTACAGATGGTAAAATATATGTTAAAAATAAAGAAGTATTTATTATTACAGACAGTATTGAAATTAAAAGTGAATTCGTTAGTTCAAGTGGTTAATAAGCGTTTTTCAAAGAAATCTATTTGAGCTCTAAAAGTAATATGAAAGCTTAGTGTATCGCGAGGTATCTGCAAATACAAAAGTACGCCTTGAAGCAAAAAAAGGTTGAGAAGCTTTGCTGTAGAGGGACATTATATTGCTTGGTTAATGTGGGTGGCAGGGAAGCCGAGCACCGCAATCATAGATTTACATTAAATTAACTATTTCCATACTTTTCCAAAGTAATTTACGGTGAAAATAATTGTCAGAGAAGACATTGTCGTTGTTGACTATATTTTTTTTTAATGTTACTTTTGCATTTATAGTATATTTCAATTAATGATTAATTGTTATGAAATTTGCTGTCTTCTAAGTTCAAAAACACATTAAAAATGTTAAAAATATGTACGTATTTTTATTTTGCCAAACTTTCTGCGGCAATTACAGATATAAAGAGAAGAACTGAAAAGTCAGGGAGAATCAACTTATATAATTGGCTAATTTCGTCTGTCTGTCTGTCTGTCTGTTTGTCTTTCTGTAACTCGATATAATTAAACTGTTAAGATAGATCCAGCTGTTCTCAATGGTACCATTGAATCAAAAGTACTCAAATTGGATGAAAATATTAGTTCATTTTATCATTCCATGTTGTTTCCATGAAATTTTATTCTTGGGAACTGACCTCGACAACTGAAATTCTGACAAAATATATGTTCAAAACCAAATAATTTTGCTACCACTGCACTGATTTTAATGAAATTTGGCATACTTACTCAGATTTTTACGCTGATTTCGAAACTCAAAACCATTTTTGCCGTAGAAGCTTCGTTCACAAGTTAGCACAGTATTTAGATTACATTTACTTTATATTTTATAGTTGATAATAAAATGATTTTTCAGATTTTTTTTTATGCCTGTCGTCCGACAGGCTTTGCTGCTAGTCAGTCCATAAAAATCAAGAAACTTTTTGCAAATATATTTATATATCAATATGGCGCCGAAGGAACATCTAGTTTCCAAGAAAGAAAAATCTCTTAAAATATCATTGGTTTAATTCAGATGTAATAATAATAATAATAACAATAATAATCATAATCATAGATATGAACACCTTCATGTTGTTTCGTTTGTTCTATTCTGAAAACTGTTAAGTTTGAAAATTAGGAGAACTATTTGAAATCTTATTTTGTTTCCTCATTTAACTGATATCAAAGAAAAAGATGAATTTACAAGTAGGGTTCGAATGCCTGTAGGGAGCGACGGCGAATAATTAAAGTGAGACTAGTTGCTGTTCTTCTGTTCTTGTTTCGTAATGAACCAATGCTGATGATTAGAATTAAAATGTCAGGAAAAAGAAAATAAAATAAAAAAAAAAAAAATTGTGGAGCAGGTAAACTGCCTTATATTCAAACTGCCACATTTACTATAAAGGAGTCAACACTATTAAAAGTCTTACAGTTTGAAACACTCTTCAGAACTACAGAACTTACATTCAATTATCAATCGCTTTATAGTTACCTCTTCTATTCAAAGAATAATTTATCTTCTTTATTCTATTTAAATGAATTAGGACGGAAGAAATGTGAGCAAATAAAAGAGGAGAAAATATAGACTTATATTCATATATACAGGGGGTTTCGAAATTACTGTTACAAACTCCCAGGGCTTCAGAGGAGACTGAACAGATAACATTGTGAATAGGAACCCATGTCCAGAAATGCACAGCGCCACAAGCAAAACAAAAGCAAATAAGTGTTTATAAACATTACAATAAGTAATCTTGCTTCTGGTGGGCCAAAGAGCATTACTGACGTGATTGCCAATTCCAATAAAAAATGTTTTCAGTTTTCGTAAACGGAAAGAATATTTATCCAATGTCATTTCATGTGAGATCATGAAACAGATGTCATTTTTGTTTTCAGTTTGTTTGTTCGGCATTGCATCCCGGTCCACTACAAGAGCTGCTCGATGTGGCAACCACCAACTTCGTTGTATCTGCGAAGCATGTTCTGGTTCATGAGCTCAACAATATCATGGAGTTTGTTGAATCTCTTGTGTCGAGGCCAAATTCGTGCAACAGATCTTCCTCCGACCTTACAGGGGTCTCGTAAATACGACTCTTGATTTGGCCTCAGCGAGTGGAGTTAAATTCAGCAATCTTGGAGGCCAAGCAATTGGGCCACCGCGGCCTATCCATCTTCCTCCGAATGTTTGGTCGAGATGATCTCGGAAGACAAGTGTAAATTGATTTTGGTTTGCTTGAGGTGCTGTGCGTTTCCTGATCTGGGTTCCTATATATCTGCTTGGTCCCCTCTACAAGCCCTATAATAAGAATTCGAAACAGCCTGTATATATTTTAAGTTTTCTTTTCTACAAAACTTCTTAATGAGATCCTTTTCTGAAGCATTAAGAATTATTTAATCAAATGATGATAAAACTATCAGGAATCTTTGTTAATTTATTTATTTTAATGATATATAGAATAAACTTAGGAAATGACGTCGAAACCTCTGTTTCAGTCTGCCTATATAAACATGCACTCTCTAAACATTGGTCATGGGGCACCATGAAGTTGAATGACTAGTCCAATGCTTCTAGTGGTTTATTCTGCTCTAATACGAGATTTGGAGCAGATCCGTTCCCATGGTGCATCGGCGCCATTGTGCGAAACATATATGGTTCCCAAGAATAAAAAAAAAAAAAACGTACAGAGGCGATTATGGGCTTCTTTAAAAAAAAAAGAATAATTAAGATAATCTAAGATAAAATTATTTGAGGTAAATCAGGGGATTAATGAAGCATTTCTCATGGTAAAAAGACTTTCGGGTCGTAGCCGGTACCCCTGAAAGATGGGCGCTCTTGTTTCAAGATGCCTCTGTTGTGGAGGACTAACAAGTCAAAAAATCTTTCTCTGGATATCGAACCCAGCTCTGCCAGTCCTTCTATACCACTGGCACCTCTGAGCTTTTTTTGTAATAGTAATAACTAGTCGGCTACGCGTCGCTTCGCTCCGGAAGCCTCCCTTATATAACGGAAAACAATTTTTTATTTATTAAAAAAAAAACACACACACACACAAACACACACAAATTACATCAAGGAAACTAAAACTAAATTTTTTTAAAAGCTTTTTTTTAATTTAATTTTTGAGGTCTATATTCTCTCAATCTACGACTGCTTTTAGAACCACCGTGTAAATCATATATCTATGATATATTTTTATTTTTTATAGAGATTAGAATGTAGGCCTAGTGGTCTAATGGCTAAGACCACAAACTTCTGAGCAGTATTCTACCTAATAGAAATAGTGCATCTTTCTTTCTTGACTATCTTTTTTTTTTATTCCTATTGATACTTTTCAGTAGTTATCGAGTTACAAATAGTGATGGATTTTGAGTTACAAATAGTGATTTTTCAGTATTCTACCTAATGAAATACTGCTTCTTATTTCTTGACTCTTTTTTTTTTTTATTCCAAATGATACTTTTCAGTGATTTCTGAGTTACAATAGTGTTCAGTAATCTATCTAATAGAAATACTGCTTCTTTCTTTTTTGAGTCTCTTTTTTATTCTGAATGGCACTTTTCAGTGGCTTTTGTGTCCCAAATATTGATGGTTTCTGAGTTACAAATAGTGATTTTTCGGTATTCTATCTAATAGAAGTACCGCTTCATTCTTTTTTGACTCTCATTTTAATTATAATTGTCACTTTTCAGTGACGTTTGAGTTACAAATATTGATGGTTTTTGAGTTGCAAATAGTGATTTTTTCGGTATTCCATCTCAAAAAAAGAGTGCTTCTTTCTTTCTTGACTCTGTTTTCTTTACTCCAACATCTGCCGTGTACACGCACATATTTTTCAATATCAAAAAGAATTTGGTTAAGTTTGAATATTTCAAATATTGCAACGTTTCGGCAATTATAGTTCTAATTGTCAGTCTCGAATTACAAATAAACTGACGAATGTGAAATAAATAAACAATCTTGAGATTCAAAAAAAAGATTGAATACATTCCTTATTGATGGGGGAAAGGAAAGGAGATATAAGTCAAAAAACAATATGAAGAGAGTTGTAGTCCCAATGGCCTAATGGATAAGGCGTCTGACTTCGGATGAGAAGGTTGCAGGTTCGATTCCTGTCGCGGATGTTTCATTGTAAAAATTATTTATATTTTCCATTCTCTCAGAAAATTGCGCCGGACAGACAGACAGACAAAGAAATAGAAGATTTTAGTAATATAGATTATAAGTTTAGTGTTGGGATTCTTTTGCAATCAACTTCATAGAAAATAATGCTATTTTTAATCACCTCAATATTTACATCATAAGTATCAAAATATCTTAAGTTATTATAAATATATTGTCTGTCCCCATTCTATTGATTGATGCTGATCTATTCGTTGCTAAAACTCTTCTGAAAAGGGCCTAATACTTTATTATTTATAGAATTTACATTTTCGGTTGCCCAAATAATGGTTTCGATTTCATTTTGTCAATTGCTCTGTAATTAATAACACCAAAACAAGACAACTGAGAAAAGTAACTGTACAAACAACCCTACATACTGGCTTTTGTCTGTGAGTTTCCTGAACTTGCCGAGACACTGCTTTTCTTGCAAGACACATTACGATGACAGACTGCTTTGACTACATATAAGTACACATATGGACTTATAAAAATAACTTTGGCCAACACAATTATTAAAAGGTTAAAAAGTTTATAACACTTTTACATATAGGCACGACCGGGTTCGTCGATCTTAAATACAGGTAAAAATTTTTAATGTGTCAAACTTTTTAACCTTTGAAAAAGGTATGTTGGCCAAAGTTATTTTTTCATATCTACTGCACACGCTAAAATTATCATTTTCATAGATGGACTTGTGTTTCTGCAACTTTACATCGAACGCATCTATTCTTCATAGTCGCTAGTTATAATCTCCAAATATTTTGCGAGTTATTTTAATGTAAACTAAAAACTGCTAGACCTATTTTGTTAAATAAATAACATAATTATATAATAAAAAAATTATATAAAATTATATGAAATTCCATTAGAAAAATGTTAAATCGTAATTTTGGCATTTAAGAAATAAATTAAACAAAAAAAAACTTCTAATTTATCCAATAATCCATAAAGAATGAGTTTAATTAATAAGTTAATTTAATTAATAAATATTATATATGAAACAATTTTTGTAAGAAATTCAAGATACGTTAAGGAGTTATTTTTAGCTCTGTAAATACATATTTTTAAAATAATGTATTAATTCTTCGTTATCCCATTTGTTTTCTGTAATAATAAAGAAATGGCATTGTACTAGTTTTGGCAACTGGAATAATGTGACGTATATTTTACTGATTGAAAAGTACAATTAAGTATATGGATGAAATACGAATAATGACGTCACACAGAGTTCAAAAGAGCAAAACAAAGCTGACAAAGGAACGTGGAATTCTTAACATGTGAATTTAATATTTGTACAGTATAGTAAAGAAGTTCTAAATTCCAATTGAAACAGTTCTTTTATGTACAGTGAAGAGGCACTACTTGTGACTGAAGTGCGGGGGTGGGGAGTCACTGGCAAGGCTCTCGTTCTCTCCGAGAACATCAATGTCAATATCGTCATTGTCCGTATAATCTGTGTTGCTATGATCGCCATGAAGCAGCGTCACGTGGAAATCCTTGTTCTCGGTCGGCCGTGCATTGGACGCTTCGAGCGTCGGCACAGCCACAGCCGATGTCTGTTTCTCTTCAGTCAACTTCCGTAGCTGCTTCTTGTGCTTCATCCGCCTGTTCTGAAACCAAGTCTTCACCTGAAAACAAAACAGCTATTAGAAGAGAATAAAAAACCAAAACAAAACAAACAAAAAAAAGATTGACTTCCCGTAACACTCATTTATTTTGGAAAAGACAAAGGTAGCAGACTATTACACAGACTTCACTGTTTATCTGTTTTACATTTCAAATTAAACGCAAGATGGCGTTGATTTGAAAATTCTTTTTGTGCATTTCTGTTCGTATTCTGGAATTTCGAATTAAATAAAATTATAAAAAAATGTGTAATGAAATAAAATTTTAAATCTTTATTTTATACACATTTGGTATTCATTCATAAAAGAAAGAAATATTTAGTTCACTTTCAAAAGAGAAGTATCTAACGACAGATTTTGCTGTTGCATGGTTTCGATTGATCCCAGATGAAAGTGGAAGATTTTTATCAGTTTGTTCTCTTTAGATAGATTCTGGAATTTTTTGTTTAGTTTTAATATTTTAAGAGCTTTTAGTCGAGAGTATTAGCAATAAGAAAGAATATTTTTATTTTAACCTGCAAAAAAAAATCTGAAATAATAATAAATGAGCTATTATGGTAGTTTGTGAAACTACTTAATCCATCCTAAATACCTAAGGTTTGATTACAATTCGCTTCTTTAAAGCATCACACTCCTATCCTCCAATGAGAATAGCTATAGTGGAAGTAAAGGCTCCCGCGTGTATACCTAAAGTTTATCAAATGAAAGTGGGGAGAACACCTGCCAGAATACACGGAAAGAAGCCCGATAACAAACTGAACAGAAGACGGAAAAATACCAAGACTTTAGATTAGAGAAGAAATGGTACAAAAAAAAAATCGCGGATCACCGCTAGGGATTTAAGCCTCTAAGATGTATACAAAGCAACAATTTCATTACGTTGATATATTTGAAATTGATAATCACGGGTAATTTGTATTCCTTTTGCGAACTGAAAGTATTCTAAGATTCCGTTGTTTCTTGTAAAATATATTTCATTTTAGCACAATCGCTTGACACAACGGAATCAGAACAGTTTTATGAAGATTCTATTAGATAAACAGTGACAGTGACGCACCCACGGTAGGGCTAAGGGGCTGCAGCCCCTTCCCCAAACCCAAAAATAAAGAAAAAGAAAGAAAAGAAAGAAAGGAAGAAAGAAAAATGAGAAGAAAACCTCTATTAAAGCACTGACGTGTCTGTATCTTATTATTTTGGAAAGTGATCTTTCAAACAATTTAGGACTACATCTGAACGAACTCTTTAAACATCCTCAGCGTCCTCCAAACCTTAATTCTGGGCACGTCATTGAACAGTTTGTAGCAATCGTTTGCAAGTGATATTTACGATAAACATATTTAGACCTACTTAAATACATACATGTATGTTTGCAATATGTTTCAGGCATATTATATTTTTTTTACATTCAAATTTATTGCTATAATTTATAAACAAAATAAATTTTATTTTACTTATTTATTTATTTATTTATTTAATTTAAGTGGAAGTAATCGTTAGAATTGCCTTTTTAAAGTAATAAAAAACAAGTCTTCGTTATAATTATTTGCATTTTTAATTAATTTGAATAAATGGAAATGTGAGCTAACTGATTGAAATATTGTAATTAACTTGTAATAAGTTAATTAATGATCGATTATTGATTAGGTAAATCTCGGTCAGTAGTTAATGTCCCGTAACTGTGGTAATAGCATAGTTTTTCTTCTCGCAAAAAAATATTCTCGAAAATAGTAGACTACATATTAGATTTTTTAATCTCTAATTTAATGACGCTTAAAATAAAAAAATCACGAGTTCAAAACAAAACTTTTTTTGTGTGTGTGTTGGGGAGGGGAGAAGGAAGAAAGGTATTACCTGTGTTTCGGAGAGGCTAAGGGCTGTGGCCAATTCCACTCTTTCGGGGGTGGACAAATACCGCTGGGCTTCAAACCTCTTCTCTAAACCGTTAAGCTGTTGATCGCTGAAGACTGTTCGGGCCTTTCGTCGACGGCAGTGTTTGGCCGGTGAATCCGCCGGAAAGAGCGCGGGGAAATGAAGACCTACAAGAAACACGTTGACATTACTTTGATGGAGCCAAAGTGTAAGGTTTACAGTCTAATAAGAAAAACATATCAACAGATCTTTCTTGAAAAAGAAGTAGAATTATAAAAAGAAAAACCGAATCTAATTAAAAAATCGTGAAGCAAAAATAACAGCCTGGGTCAAATGCAAAGCCATGGCATAAAAGATTAAAAACCCTTCTGTGTGTTTTCTTTAGAGGAAAGTGAAAAACAAAACAAAAACGGATTCATCAGTTGAGAAACTATAGGAAGTGTCGCAGATGAAAGAAGAGCCGCAATCGTCAACAGAACGGGAAAGGACTATAAAAGCCTAAGTCTCAATATCTTGTGAGGTTTTTTTTTCCCCAATATGTGGAACAATTTAGAATTCTGAATTAGAAGTTTTACAGGAAATTTTCCAATTACATTTCTATTTTTGTACAATTATACTGTATTTCGGACAATTATATGAATATTCAATTATTAGAACATTCTCATTGATAGACTCCAAATATTTCGATTGCTTATTTATTTATTTATTTATTTATTTATTCTGATCTTTAAACATCAAAAAGGACGTCAACTGAATATTTATTCATCCGATTCCTCATCTATAAGACAGTGAATGAGATCTCAGTGGAATGTTTAAATAGAACATTAAACTCAGTCTTTGACTTCGCAGCTAAACCAAATTTTATACTGAATATATAATCTAAGTATAAAATTTGGTTGAAATAAAATAAAATTTGGTTATATAAAATATATAATCTTTATATCATTAGGTGTAAATTAAAATTGAGTCCTAGTGCAGCTACCTTTTGTATCGTAGGAAAGTTAGATTTTATTTTCAGATCGCGAAAAATTAAAAAAAAAAAAAAAAGAAATAATAATTTGAAACATTATCTGACACTTATTATCCATATTTTATGGAACACACTCATTAAGTACGTTACAACGAGGATTCTTGTATGTTACATTGTATAAGAGTCATCAATGATTCGTATCTATAAAAAATAGACACAAATTTAAGCCCACATTCTTAAAGTAGGTTTAAATCTTTGTAGCTTTCCATGAGATTTTAAATGACAAACAAATGTTTAGAGAGTTTGGGAATTCTTTAAAAAAAAAAAAAAAGACATTTTGTTTTTCTATTTAGAAAAGAGTCGAACTAAAGACGACGATTCATTGTAAAGTTAAGCAAAGAAATCGAACCTTTTGATCAATCTTAGCAGTAATTTCTATTTGGAATAAAATGAAAACAATTTCATTGTAGGAGAGACTCAAATTTAAAATAAAGCAAAATTACAAGGAATAAAAGTAAATATTAAAATATAACAATAAAAATGCTTCATATCATTATTAGGAAAATTGACAGTCTTTCACTACAGAGTACTTAATTTTGTCTAGGAAAAAAAAAAATTGATTTCAGTTTTTGATAAATCAAAAATGTCATTTAATCGTCTATTAATAAGAAAGTTTCAAAAGGATTTGAACTTAAGGAATAGATTCCCACGAAAAATAAAGGATGATTTTTAGTCTTCTGATAAAGATCTAGAAGAATTATATTCCCGTTTTGTCGGTGGACAAGTATCATTAAAATCTCATTAGCAACAATGACAACAATCGCAACAACAATCGCAACAATTGCGTCTTTCGCAACAATCACATTTATAATAAGGAAATTAAGGTAATATCAATTATATTTTCATAGATGTATCAGAAGACGTTGCGAAGCATTGTGATTGGTTTACTTTACCGTACCTTGTTTTATTATGAATGCAAATAATTGCAATTAAAAACATTTGTAATAAAGTAATGAGTTTTAAGAAAGAATTGTAAAAACAAGAGCATTGCAGGGAAGCTCATCACGGAGGTCAATTTGCAAAAAAATCAAAGAAAGAAAAAAAAAAATTTTTTGTGCTTAATAATTTTGACAAATAATTCTTGGTCTCTTTGTCATTCAAAAAATGATTGGATTTTATTCTTCTAAAAGTGTAATAAGATAAAAGATCTGTGCGTGTAGGTGTTCGCGCTATCGAAAAGATATTGAACACGAGAATTTCCGCGATCAAAGGGAAAGCCTCTCATTTAGTTCCATGAAATTTCCGTGTCTTTCTTACATTGCCTTTCTATTGCCTTTCTATGAATAGTTATTATTGCTTATTTTATGATGACTTTTTGTTTTTGTTGCTTATTCTTCTATAAAAAAATAGAAATCAGGACTGAATCAACACAGACAGGACTAACATTAGGCTTTTGCTCAATGATATTTCTGGGCATTTGAATGAATGCCACCAAATCCTTATTCCAATTTAAAAAATCACCGTACATACGTCTGTTATTTATGAAAACCAATTTACGATTCCTACTGCTATATTAGATCGATTTCATTTCTCTGTTGTATTATAAAATTACAGTAGAGTATTAAAATAAGTAAAAATCATTGCTCTCACTACGAAGATTAATAACTTAATATTCATCAACTTCTAAATTTCTCATCATTCTAAGTTTTTAGTAGTACTCTTTCACCATATGATTAGTTTCTTTGCTTGGTTCTAACGAGTAATCAGAATTGCAGAAAGTAACCAATGAATTTACTCAAATTACCAACTATTATAGATTGACAACAACTCGTATTATAAAAATCAAAACTAGGGTTCTAATAATACGTTTCAGAACTTAATTCTTAATATCAGATGAAGGAAAGTACTGTTACTGAAATATTACTGTTAAATTAAAGAAATGGGGTAAAATTAATAGAACAATCAAACGTTATTTTCGAAATAATGTTTATTCAGACTAAATTAAATCTACGACTTTTAAAGCTGTTGTTACATTTGACATTGAAATAAGAGTGTTCACCAAAAGAGATATTTAAAAAGCTGAAACTAAACATAAGAATTTCTAAGACCATTATTTGAACTTAAAAAATTGGATCATCAACGTAATAAGAAAGTGAAGAAGATATCAGATGACATAAAAATATAAAAGAAAAAAGAGAAAGATCAAGTGCTTAGAATGAATAAGAATCGACTCCAAGCTTGGGTTTTTGAATACATATGTTATGGGAAAGAGACATTGAGTCACTCAAGAGCTAGAGATCAGGAACATTTCGGGCTTATACGGAACAGGTTTTAGGAGAAAACAACGAAGACAAACCTGATAAAAATGTATATCCAGCAGAATGGAAAATATTGCTTTTCTGTTTTTATGTTTTAAGTCTTCGTTCAACAAATAATCAAGTGCTAATGACAAAGTGGCTGAGTAGCAAAGGAAGTAAAGAGATAAAACATCGAACGCCATTTTTATCATCACTTCAACTGAATTGAAGATCACGGCACATTAACTGCCACAACCAGGAAATTACTTTTCAAAAATCAGAATGCCTTTTGTTATATATTCAGTATATAGTAAACATATGTATTCAATATGATATTAGAATTCGCCAGAGTCTATTTTTTAAAGAGTCTTGTTCGAGTCTGCGGAAGCATACGTGAGGGTTCGCAAAGATTGTGAAATCGGAAATTCGTATGCACTCCTCTATAAGAATCCTTCCACTTAAATAATACAGGGTGAATCTAAAATAAGGGAACAAACTGCGTTTTTCATACCAAATGAAGTAAAAAAAGGTCAGATAAACATATGACCGGAGTGTGAATTATTCCAACCCAAAGAAACAAGCCAGACTACAATGGAAACAATGGAGATGAACAGTATCTTTATTGGTAGCATTTAGTTCGTGCAATACAATCATGTGATCACCGCACATGTCATTGCAAGTGTTCAAAATGTCCTCTGTTCAAGTCCATTATTTCCATTGTAGTCTGGCTTCGCTTCTTTGGATTGGGATAACTCAGCAACCATGCACTTCCATCATATGTTTATCTGACCTTTTTTACTTCATTTGGTATGGGAAACCCGCCCCAGCAGCTTGTCCCCCTATTTTAGATTCAACCTGTATAGATTCTGAAATACAGTGGTCAGTGCAGTCTAAATGAAAGATTAAGACCTTGCTATCGTTTAATTGCATTATCTTCTAAAGAAACTGAAAATCCAAAATGTAAGACCTTGTCTTCGTAGCTGTAACACCAAGGAATTTTTCTCCATGTGACCGCGAATCTGGGGGATGAGAGAAACACTGTGACAACTTCTCAGCTAAGACTAGGACATAAAGTTTCGCTTGAGAACTACTCGATTCTTTCCTGGTAGCGACAATGAATCAAAACAAGTCTGGAGTTTTTCTTTATTAATTTAATGTAACGATTGTACATTGCATTGCCTAAGAAATTATTAAATCTTTTTGTACGAAGATAATTGCTCTTACGATAGATATTTTTATTGAGTAATTTCTTCATTCTGACAATTTTTTATTGTCCAAGCAATTAACAGTCGTTGGATGTAATGTAATTACTAGAGGTTATGATTTTTTTTAACCAACTCTGTTCTTATATCTTTTGAACAAATATTTATCAGAACTTAACTATTCATTTAATATCTTGTTGTTTTATCTTCTTTATTAATTAGTCAACGTTCCTCAAGACGGTGTAACTGATTACCTAGTGCTTGAGAACCTAATGTTTTAAGCAATTGTCAACTCGTGTTTTTTAAATATTTCTCGACAGTTGTATCTATCTGTTTCATAAGCTATTATTTTAGTTTTAAGAATGAAAGAAATAAAACTGATTTTTTTTTTCTCTTTAAAGTAAATTTTTTGTTGAATTCAACCGCAATGGATTCTTTATTTTTTAAAAAAAAAAATCTTTTATCGTTGAGATTTTTTTTCTTTGAATGTTCCCCATTTTCCCCAGATGGACCCGCATTAAGACGGCTAATCCCGTTGGTCACGTGGCTGCCAGTTAAAGGCTTTGGTGGCAGCTAATGGCTTTACTGTGGCGACTCGAAGGACATCTGGCGGTCATTTTATCAACAGTTTGTACAACGTTTTATTCTACGGAAATAAAAGCTTCAGATTTGCTCTTATTTCAATAGACGAAAAAATAGTGGTTCAGGAATTTGACTAAATCTGTTATTGAAAATAATAACAAAATAATTTATTGCCATTTTTTTTTAATTGTGTATAATTTAAGGAGAAGACCAATTTAAAATGTTTTCACGATTAAACACCTTTCAGGTATTAAGAACTCTTTGCTTCTGTTTTCTTTGAATGCTGATATTCATTAACTATTTTTCATTTCTTAAGTGTCTGTTTTACGCTTCTTAGTGTTCGATAGCAGGGATTCACCGACAATCAACAACTAAAACATCTAATAAACTTTACTGCTAAATAAGAAAGTCAACAGTAATTCCAATTCCAAAATTAAGATTATTAGCTTAAATATTTGAAACCAAGTTATTTCAATTCCAAATAAAAGTCCATATCTATGATATGATTTTATTGATAAAAGCAATTAGTAGCATTACAGAAATACAAAAAAACAAAAAACAAAACAAAAAACAAACCACTTTTATGGTGTCTGAAAATAGTAAAGCTTAAAATACGCAACTTCGTGGTTATATTTGTTATTATTTTTCTAATTCTTATTTATTTAAAATTTCGTTAATCCTTGTTCGTTAATTTTTATTAACGTTATTAATATTTTACTGGAGAAACAATATTTTCCTTTCTTCTTATAGTATTTTTTATAATTATTTTAAAAAATGATTTGTCTTTTCAGAAGATTACGATGTTAATATCGTTGATGAATGACTCTTCCTCACTCTTTTTTTTTTTCCTTGCTGAAAATAACCAACGTGATTCTTGACTATCTTTCACTCTCCATTCTCAATACTTGTCCGTCAAACCGTTCGTTTTTCCAATATCCCACTATTGTTTGCTTTACATTAACCATTATCAACATTCTCTCATTCGTTATTGTTTCTCTTCTAAAAATCTAGCAGTCGTTGCCAGTGACCCACGAAAGAGCTGTATGTGACCTATCATTGGTTCTATTTAAATAATTAGTGTTCTATTGCTTTACACAGTCTATTGAAATATCGATAAATTTTCTAGAATAAAAAAAAAGTAATATTTTCCAGAAAATGATCTGATGAATTAATTTATTTTTACTAAAAATGTGTTATTATTTTAAAAAGTAAATATTTTTACAGTAAAATAAAACAAAGAACGCACATAACTAAACAAAACACAAATTCACTGAGCTATTTTTTGATATTTGTGCTGGAAATTGGAGACAGTACTGTTTCGAGGCTTATTGGCCTCTCATCAGTCCAAATCCATCCAGCCTACCAAGCTCAGTGAAATAGGACGATATACAAAACGGACAAACATGTTTGTCCGTTTTGTATATCGTCCTATTTACTGTCTCCAATTTCCAGCACAAATATCAAAAAATAGCTCAGTGAATTTTTGTTTGGTTTAGTTATGTGCGTTCTTTGTTTTATTTTACTGTAAAAATGTACTAACGCACGTTAAATCTATTGTCTAAAAGTAAATATTGTTAATTTTATAGGACTTGAGCTCATATACGATTTGTTGTCTGTTTTGTCTAGTTGCGTTAATCTTTGTTCAACCCGTTGCGGCTCACTGTGAAACTGCGATTCTTTAAATGAAATGAGGTTGAGATCACGATCTTCTGATAACATCAATTCCATTGAATTTTTCTGTTATTATCCTTTCTTTATCCCCATTCTATCCTTTTCTTCTTTTAGATATCGTTTCAAATGTTTTTACAGAAATTACTGTTTAAATTTGATTGTCAATTTAAGTGAATTACAATATTATAATTTTAGTACAACATTTGTATATGTTTAATATTATTTATACCAGTGCTTCTGAAGCTATCTAAGAATCAGTTTACTTGATTTTTTTATTTCCAGTTCGTCATACACTAGTACTGCTGTAAAATACACTTAATTTCGTTTAGTCTCAGTTTCGTTACTTATTTCTTCGTGGACCAGACTTTTAAGTAGTACATCTTTACTAAATTTTATACTTATGCTACCTTTATCCTGTAATTTTGTTTGTGATTTGCTTTTGATAAAAAAAGAGGAATATTTCATTCTTATGAAACTAATATCAAAGATATGAGACTTCATATTTTATTTTCTGATTTCTTCAATCGGTTTTCTTTTTTCAAAAGTTGAGAATATTAAATTTTCAATTGCTTGAAAGTAGATGTTTGTTATTATTACTTATGACTGGTCTCCATTACCTTTCTTACCTTTCAAAATAACCTTTTGGATATCTATAATAATGATACAAGAGGAAATTGATGTACATCGTCAATAGAATAAGAACAAAACGACGGAAATAGAACAGAAATGAAGCATCCGCTCTTGTTTCCCCATGGAGATTTGAAGATGGTTCTATGATATTCTTTACGTAGGTGATAATTTCGAATAAGGCGTTTCACTAACACGACGTCATAAAGAATAGCGCATTAGTTTGGGGAAGCAATTATTTAAATACATTAATTGCTTTCAACTTCCCAAAATTGTTTCATTCTATTTTGGTCCTTGCACACCGAAATATAATAGGTTTTAATCACTTTTTTTTTTTTTTTTTTTACTTTTTTGATTATAAAGAGAAAGCTTTTATAATAACTAAACATGAATTCTAATTAATACTTTTATAAAAGTCTATCGAACACAAAATTAGTCTCTATTAATTTTAAATAAGGAAATTAATAACATCCATTTTAAAACAGAAATGTTCTATTTTTTTTTGTAACAATTTTTACCTAGCAATGCCTAATGAAGACCCTCTTTGTTTTTTTTTTAGACGGTACAGAATTGATAAAATATTATATAATATATATGTATGAAATAAATATATATTTCAAAATGCGAATTAATGTTACTACCAATTCTGTTCGATGTCTGAAATATGATTTTTTTGAATAATTTCTTGGTACTTTTTGAAAAGAATGCAAGAATATATTTTCACATTCCATTCTGTAGTCAGGATTTCTTGATTGGTTTTAGCACGTTTCTTACTAATTCATCAAAATGTATCTTCATTTTGTTTTAAAAAAACAGGTTTCCATTATTACACATATTTTCCATCTGCTGTCATTTTTTTGTTTGTTTTCAAATATGTAATCGATCGTTACTTTTAGACGTCTTTATTTATCTCCCATAAACGCATTCTTTTGAGAGAGACTCCACAAATGCGCAACAAAACCTTTAACTTAAGCTTTTGCGATTAACTTCATTAACCTTTAATTTCAAAGTGAAGGAAGAAGCAAGGGTTTTTCTGTTATGAAACCACTGTTATTATTTCTGTTATTATAGTTATAATTCACACGAAAACTGTACTGAAATACAAGGAGTGGAGGGGGATTCGGCGATTTTTCTCAGACGATCATACGGCTTATAAGTTACAAAACTTAATCTTAAAAGCCGCCAGTTTCAAATTAGGTAGATTTCTATTTTGCAGTGATTTTCTCGATTGTTCTTTCTTTCTCCTATTGGTTGATTCCATTCGATCTCTATTAACAGGTCAACGTGAAATCATTAGGATCGGATTATAAGGTAATTAGCTGATTTTATATTTTCATTAATTTTAATCAGTAATTAGTGGTTTACGTTATATTTGAAGTATATCATGAAAAACTGTAATAGTGATTAATTTTCATGTTTCCACATTAATTATTACGTCGCGAATTAAATCATAGTTGAACTTCGATTTTATTTCTTAGTTCCTTTCAATAAATACAAAATATAGCTTTCAATCATTTTTTTTTTTTTTTTTGTCTTTAGAATTGTATAATTGTTTCTATTTCTTATCGTCTTTATTCCTATTCATATCTTCTATCTATTTCTTTTTCTGTTTATTTATTTTTCCTTACAAACAGCCACAATCTTATTTAAAAATTGTACACAAATACGTTAATGATGACAAAAAATATATATATTCAGTGATGGTTGAAATGTTCAAGTTTAATACCGAGAACTGGCTTCAAATGCGTTTAAAATCAGACAATACAATATTCGGTTCAATTGATTGGTAGTTCTGGCTGCTTCAACAGTTTATCCAAATTGTATATAAACCTTGCAGTAATCGAAATTAAAAATTGGAAACCTGTTTCTTAAATATTTACAGATTCTATCTAAAATAAATAGCATTTGTTTATGTAAAAACGTAACAAATAAAATAATAATAAGAATAAAAAAGAAAAATTATACTAGGAGATTTTTGCTCAGATGTAATCCAACTTACAGTTATTTTTCTATACTATATTTTTCTTTTTCTAATCCATTTGTTGTAACTATGATGGGGGTTCGTTGCATTCACTTGTGGGAACCAAGGCCATCTCCTCGTAATCAGGTGTCCGGTGTCTGCAAAAGGCACGTGGTCTATCAAGTGAACAGCGGTGGCTAATGAGATGCGTCTCGTCCTAAACGACACTCATTTCGGTGACGACAACACGTCTGTACGAAATGCGACACCCCCACAACAAAGCACGTGCGATCCCCAACGCCGATTCTCTTCTAGGAGAACAGAACTCAATCGGTAACAACCAATGAAGGACAAAAGATATCTGCCATCGTTCAAGAAAGGAAGAGTCACTGAATTATCAGAAGCTGATTCAGTTGAAGATAGGAGAAAACTAGCAACGATTCTCATCTAAAATAGAAACGACAATTATTTCATTTGTATTAAGCATTTGAAATATCACTTTTTGCGTTCCCTTAGAAAATTTCTACGAAAAAGTTATTTTTTAAATGAGAATATATATAGGGTGGCGCAAAACTTTGAATCCATAAGCAATTTATTAAAGAATTTTCTCACTGTTTTCTACATAGATTAATCGTTCTTTATTTCTTTTCAGATAAATATTACATTAATTTAATATGAATTTCAAACTGACAATAAAGAAATTTAATATGCGAATTGTATGTTCTCAAAGCATTTTTTTCCCTATGCATCCAAACTTTTATACCATCCTGTGTAAACTCATTAGAAAAGTATATATTTGCAGAGAAATCTTAGTTGTAAAATCATTACCATGTTTTTAAGGAAATACATGTATTCCACGTTCCATGTTTTTAGAACTGTAAAAGAATGTGTGTGTTTTTTTTTGTTTTTTTTTGGAATTTAGGGCGAAAGTTGGTATATTTAAAAGAAGTAGTGACTAGTGGGCCAACTTCTTGTTGTCAATGCAGTTGTACAATTAGAATAAACATGTTATGGTTGCGATCGAATAATGCAACCTCTCACAGCCTTCTGTGCGCTACCAAATTCTAAACCATTCATTGTAATGAAAAGCTGTCATCACTTACTCGAAACTGTGCTTGAACAATGAAATTTGTAGGAAAACCAATCACTTTTACCATTCTAATAATTATAATTTAAAATTCCGGCGATTTTTATCTTAGCATTTTTGATTTATGCAGTTTTTAACTGAGATGAATTCACATAGGCCTTTTTCGTTTTATAACCGTTTTAGATTAGAGTACCTTAATTTTCCTGTCCAAATAGTTTCTTATAAATGAGCTTCCAGGCTTTCCTAACAATTTTATGATTGTATTCAGAATCTTTCCTTGCTTCCCTTTCAACTGTCAGTAACATATTAAGTAAAGAAAAACATGTTTAGGCCTATACCAAATTATTTGTTAATTACAACATCAATCTTAACTTAAGTGAAACTTAGACATATTAATATTTTATTATGTTTGCGCAAAGTGCAGTTTTCAAAATATAGCAATAAAACATTGCATAGACACTTATTACGACTTTATCTCTTCCTAAGCAACGGATATCCTAAAAGTGCCAAAACTAATATGACGACTATAAAAACTCGAGACTGAGAAAGAAAAATTTGATTAACTTGTTGAAATAAACAAAATGAACTGTTAAAACAAAACAAAATATTATTTCAATTTCTTGTATCCAATAAATTTACGATATGTTTCTGTTACGCTGCATAAATGTTATCATCACCTAATTTGAACAGTACTTGTATCTTTGATGTCTTTCGGTTCGGTTAGAGTTATTTTCCATCTCTTTAAGACACTTGATTTTGTGGACAAAACAGAACAAAAAACAAAAAACAAAAAAAAAAAACGAACAGAACGTCTTCAACATAATATTACCTCAGTCTCAGTGCTTTTCAAATAACGAAACTCAATTACGACAAGTGAATACTAAACAAAATATATTTACCTAAGGGTAAAACTATATATAGCTTCAAGTTATCCAAATCATGTCCGGAAATTGGATGCTAACATGTTCGTAACAGTTGATAATACTACTACTAATAATAATAATGCACTTTTGACAGATATAGAAGCATAGAAATGTTATGCATAGAAAATTAGAAAATATGTATTTTTAACTTATCAGGTTAAGATCCACTGGAATATCGAAATTATGTACGTCTGTCATCACACCTGCAGGCATTATAATGTAAAATCTTCAGAGAATATGCGTTGAAGGATCGCAAATTTCATCCAGAAAACTTTCTTTCAATAGCATGTTATTTGACCTTTCTGCAGATTGTAAATATATGCTCCATAAATTAATTTATTCTCCATAATTTACGAATGATAACGGAATGATTTGGTATCAAACTTACAGAAATAAATAATTATAAAATTACATCTTTTTTCATTTACTCATTAGGACGTTTCCCCGGTAGATTTTTCGCTGCAAAAATTTATTTTCTTAACATGTCAGCAATGCTTTTAAAATGCCTACAATTTGTAAAACAAGAATAACAATATTTAAAATAAATATAGCTTTGTTGTCAATAACATTTAACGAAAGAAAAAAATCCAGAAAAAAATACAAAAGGCAACTAAAAAATACAACTAAAAAAAAAGGCAAAACCGAAATCATTTCGAGATCAAACTTTTCAGAATTCATGATCTAATCCCCAAATTACTGCAAAGCCGGATGTAAATAACAATAATAATAATAATTCTAATAAAAAAAGTATAATAGAAACGCTTACTCTTCATTTTGTGTCGAATCTTCGAGAACGTTCATTTTATTCTTGTTCCTTTTAATTAAGTTCAGCTGATAAATACAGAAACTGAAATTTCAAAATTTCTCTAAATATTCTTGATGATAATGTGATAGTCCTACATTGTTCTTTATATTACACTTATTATTGTTTTTAATACCTATTCATTCATTATTGATAATAATATTCACACAAGAATTAAAATATTGCTGAATTATGCAAATTTCATAGCCTTCTTTTTGGTTTTGTTCAGTTTTTACACCTGACTTCTTGCCAGGTGTAAAACGATCTATTTCACTTAATTCCTGTTTAGATATTTTGAATTTCTGATACACAATGATTCAATAATTTTTAATTTTTTTTATCATTTATTTTTTCAATTTTTAAAATTTGCACTGGTTTTTTTTGAGGGTAATGCACGCGGTAAAAAGTCAGGTGAACAAAACAAAAACGCTACAAAGTTTGAATAAGTCAACTATATTTTAATTCTCCGTAAGAAAATTATCAATACTGAATGAATATGTAAGTTATCAAAAGCAATAATGATGTAATATAAAGCATAATGTAAAATTATCACAATATCTCTTATATAGTTTTCCAGTTCTATGTCCGTCTGTGTATAACGAACTCCCCCTGTGTGTAACGCGGGAGATTTTCCCTGCAAATCTCACATGTACTACAGCGCATAATGTAATATGTAATGCAACAATATCCGCAATCGTGGGAGTTTCTTTTGAGCGAGCCGGTATTTTCACATGGCCAGCTTTGTGTTGCATTGTCTCGTTCATGACACAGAGACTACATCAAAGTATTCATCATTAAAAAAAAAACTGACGATCAAGTTATTTGCTAAATGATGCTCGAATTTTCACTCGCACTGTGACTTATAATCAAGCCTTCCAATAAATAAATTTATTTATGTTTCTAGCAAAGTAATCATTTTTATACAATATGACGGGCAAATACTCTATCTAAAATAAAAGCCGTCACGTTGTTATCCGGTCGTTGTTGATGTGGCGTATGTACTAGTTATCAAGAAAACAGTAAATAGAGAAATTTTGAAATTCCAATTTCTGAAACCATTCTCAAAATTGACTATAAATGAAGAGCAGGTGTTTCTATTTTAATTTAAAATTAAGATTAATATGACTACAAATACTTTATACAATCTATACTTAGTAAAAAGTGTTTTTATTATATTTATTATATACAGTATTTTTTTTCTAAAAATAAGCGTAAATTAAATTTAAAAATTAGTAGTTATTTTTCGTGATAAGGTTTCTATTTAAGTCTAATTTTATAGTATTTTCTAAAACAGAATATTCACTTTAAAAGAAAAACGAAAATGACGAATTAACTAAGGATTTACTGAGGATGTCCTTTAAAAGCGACTTAGAAACAGTAGATTTGCTCTTGGATTATCAATCAGGTGAATAAATGTCGAACTGATCATCTGGAACTGATGTTTTAACATGTAAATAGTGCTAATAAGAATGCTCAATTAAAATTTAAAATTAACGAGAAATTTTATTTCAAATTCGATAGCTTTTAATGGAATCATTGCTGAAACTTAGTTGGAAATGAAATATATTTAAGAAAGCTTTTAAATTTATTACATTTAATAACTGTTATTTAAGCAAATAAGATGGAAGATATCTCTAAAATAAAAATCATAGAAAAATATCAGAATTACACAAATGTAATCAGAAATCAATTCGTTACATTTGAAAAGAGAAAGGTTTTCGATTAAACCAGATGGAGAATCAGAAACTGACGAAAACGTTACCATAAAACGTTCGTTAGTGTTTTAAATATTACTTAATGTTTGGCTTCGTATTTCTTTTATAAATACTGATAAATACAAAGTTAAGGCTTTTTTTCCCTCTCCTTGATGCTGATTAAATCACATTTACTGTAGAAATTGTAAAAGTATTATTCTTAATTGTTTTACAAATTGTTAATTTTGCCTTAAAAAGAAAAGAAACTTGTTAAGCGAAAATCGTCAATGCCGAATAAGTTCAAAACAGTTTTGATATACATTACATTCGATTCTTTCGTTCCTGAATTGATAAAAACTGAAGTTCTAATCGCAAATTGATTGAAATTACATAATACGTCCTAGATTTTCGAAGCGTTTTTTTTTCAGCGTTTCTAATGAATCAGACAAGAGTCAATGGCATTCTTTCTCAAAATATTTCATAATTTTTTTGAAGAGACAAAATCTTCAAATAAATTCAACAACAATTGATCGAAACTTTGCAATTCATTCAAACTCGAGATTGAAAATATGTCAAGAATAATTGTAGAGTTCTGGGTGGTTACACATTGAATGATATCAACATTAGTTCTAATTGAGCCGTTATATATGTAAAAGATTCAAATCATGGGTTTACCCAGCAAAGACAACATGGCGGGTCAAGGACCAAAGCACATATTGCTTTGTAAAAAGTGTAAAAAGTTATTATTATTATTTTAATTTGATTAAATTAAGCTAGTTTAAGTTCATATCATTTATAATTCTTAGAATATATATTGAGTTCTAAATCGAATTGGTCATGATCTTATAATCTTCTTTTTTTTTTTTGAGGAAAATGCTTAACTCCTGCACTAAGATTATTGGGAAAATTCAGAGAATGTTTTAATTATTTATTACAATGTAATTAAACATTTTGTATTTGAAATCAGATTAATTAATGCATCATTTAGGCTAAATCTCAGATTTTCTTTTTAATTCAAACTTTAGTAACATACGGTAGTCTGTAGCTTAAGTGTCACTAAGTTCATCTGACTTAGAAGCAAACCAGATTTGAAATAATATTTAACTAATATTAAAATACGACAAAATAACGTTTACTTTACGTTTCATATTAAAATATAATAATGAATGTTAAGATAGGAAAAGCCAGTCACACGTATTTAGGATTTACAAAAGAATTTTTAGTTTTTGTCATTTTACGACTATCAATGTATCAATTTGAACGTCCAGACAATTTGCACAACTTGGACGATCATTTGAATGGCGTTCTGCATCATTTGACCAAGCGTCAAAATAGATTTTTGTTAGATTATTTCTCCATCTACTAGCGAAGGTGTAAACTCTTTATAAAAAATTGTTCCTGCTTGCTATCTCAACATAATTCTGCGGAAAATTAATTTTGAATTAATGCCAATCGACTGATAGTAACGAATAAGATTTGCATCAGCAACCTTTGAAGGATATTGTTAATTTCGATAATGATCAGAATTGTCCTGTGAAAATATCTTCATTTTGATGTATAACACATTTTGATATTCATTTTGATATTTCATAAAAAAATGTGAAGTAATACATAAGCTTTTGCGTTTATGCGAATATCACAAACACGAATTTTGGCTCTTGGTCAAATGATGCAGGACACCATCCATTTGATCCTTCAAACATGTTTCTTGGATCTAAATTCTAAATAGAATGGAATATCTATCATTACACGACAGCACAATAGCTGCACTGTACCATATTTTCTTTAGAACATTCTAAACATTCTCTTGATTATACTATTGTAGTACTAAGGAGAATTTTAAAATAGAGTGGATACGTAACTAAGAAAACTGTGTATGATTCACAGTTACCCAATCGTTTAATCTTAATGATTTCATTCCGAGTTCTTCTTTTTATTTATTTATTTCCTAGCCATAAAGAAAGGCAGCTATTTTTAAAAGTCCTCTATAAAGAATTCGAGATGTTTTATTTACAATAAAATTGTAACTTTCTTTCTAACTGAATTCCGTTTTCATTCTTTAGTTTTGTTTTGGAACCCTCTGTTGTTGAATCGTTTTGTGACAGCGTTGTTCTTTGGTTGTTCTTCGATCGACGTCCCTTAATCTCTTTCCGTGTTACTTAATTGTTGGCGACTGAGGCCCGACTTAGGCAGCGTCTCTCATTACTGTCGATTAACTCGAAACGCCCTCCCGTGCACGCGTCGCTTCAATCCTTCAGGACCCATCCGCGATCGTAAAACTTCTCGATCATTCTGTAGCACAACCTGAACTGATTTCATCCCTGTTTCCCAGAAACCAGATAATTAAACCAAAAAAGAGGGTTGTTTTTTCTATTATAAGAAAAAGCATCCAAAAAGTAAAGCTTAAATAAACTTTAAAAACACATTCAATTCATAAAACAACTTTCTCAATAGAATCTATTGTAAATTTAAAACAAGTAAATGTTTTAAATTCATTTGAAATCTTGTTTTTTTTTTCTAATATTTTTTTAAAGACTTGATCAAGAACTTCAATCAATTCAGTTTTATAACGAATTTAACTAAAAATTAATCAATCCTACAAATTCAAAGTTTTGAAATGTGTTTTACCTATTTTGCACAAAGTAAAAATAACATAAAATATCTCATTTTCCCCATAATTCTAAACAGTCTTACTAATAATGTTTACTTCTTCAGAAAAATAATGGCGGTTTGGATTTATTAAAGTCTATTCCTATTAAAAACGTTACCTTTTTTTATGTTTTTTTTTTAATTTTTTAGGTATAATCCTGACAAATTGGAACCAGATCAAACGAAAATTTTCAAGTTAACATGAGAATTTAATTCACGACATTATTCATTCAGATTTTTACAGAATTTTCATTCAGTTCTTATCCTTTCTTTTATTCCTGTTATAAGTTCTTTGTATTGCTACAGTGTATTATTGTTGCATTATTATTATCTTATATTGTTACAGCGTTGGAAAAATGAAAAACTTATTTTTGATATATCGAGAATTTTAGAATAAATTTGTCCAAGACAATATTTAGAACAAGTAGAAGGAGGCAGATTTTTTTTTTATTAATATTCCAATAGTTTTAATAGTTTTTCAGGGGATTCCAATTAAATAATACTCATTACCCTCATAAATTTCCAAAAATGATTTCAATAAGTAATCACGTAAATTTACATTCTATTTAAAAAAAAAATCTTCATTTAAAACTTTATTTTAAATTTTTAGAGATTATTATTACGTGACCAACAATGAATTATTTACAATTAGAAAGACTTCAGATCACCCTAATAATGAATGCAATGTATTTAATGTTGATCTAATGGAAACAAATCATGTTATTTACATTGATCTCAAGAAACTCAAAAGGAAAACGCGGAAAAGCTTCATTGTTTAATGGTAAACATTTTTAGGAAATTTCCTGATTACAAATTTTGCAGCTTATGTAGTCAAGGAAAAAAAATGCTATTTCTGAGGATTTTTTGAATAGAAATTTTTAATGAGTTTTTTTTTTTTTTTTCCCCCAACATCCTTAATTTTAATTCTATCCGTGAACTAACAAAAACAAAAAACAACTAAATATACGTAAGATTTTTTAACAATTTCTCAAATTTTTCTTTTACTTATATCATCAATGATTGGTCCTGATTGTAATTTCGGATGGGATTAATCCTGTTAAAAATTGCTTCTAAAAATGTTATTTTAAGTTTTCATTCATTTGAATTTGAGTTCATTACTCTTAATCGAAAGTAATAATAATAATTTTAAGTTCTCAATTTTCTCTCTTTTTTTTTAATTAGTGATTTATAAATAGAGAATAAATAAATAAATAAGTTAGAGCTCTGACCTGCTGCTGGAATGAAGAGTGGATGGTCCAATGGCTTGGGCATGTATGGGTGGTGTGGATGGTGCGGCTGGAGGTAGGCCGCTGTCAGGGTGCACGGGTAGCCGTGATCGACGAACGGACTCCGGGCGCTCAGCGATGTTGTAGTGGGCGGCAGCTCTCGCGTCACCTTGGGCTTGTGAAGAAGGATGTCTTCGATAAGGAACGAGGTGGGTCTGGAGGGCTCTGCGTACATGTTAAAACTCATCATCATGGCTACAGATCGACCGCCTGCATGGCCGCTTGCCTGCACCACAGCCTATACCTCCACTGGCATTGCCGATCCTTCGGAAGTGGGAAGATAAAAAGTTAACGTAATCAATCAGAAATATCAATAACAACGTTTAAAAAAAATTACAAAAACAAATATTTACTGTAATTTAAATAATTTTAAATCTAATACGAAATTATTATGAAAACTTCTCTAGCTCAAAGTTAATTTATACAGTATGGAATTAGGATAAAATGATTTGCAAACTCCAAAAAACACTTTATAATCATAATTTCGTATCTTACCGGAAAAAAAAAATTTTTTTGAGTTACATTTTTAAGGTTTTGATTATAATTTAAACGGAAAATAAATATTCTAAAGCATCTTTCTAACTTGATATTTGTATTAAAAATTAATAGTATTTAGTTATCAGTAGATACAGATTACAATTGTAAACAAGAATCACAAAATTTAAATGTTGTTATAAAATTGTAATAAAAAAATTTAATATTTAAAAATTCAGTAACTTCATAACAGGATGTTAAAGAAGGCTTGTTTTATCTTCTACGATTGAGTTTCAAAGAATTTTTACGGCTCTTAACTAAGAAATGATCCGTGTTCTTAGGATTTTTCTTTTATTTCCACTTTTTTTTTTGGCTGGATTTCTAAGATCCATTATCTCATTGCAAAACATTGAGTTCCTGCGATGGGGTAATTTGGGGCTCATTTACTTGGCAACCCACGTCCCTTGACATGATTAGAGCTATTATCATTCCAGTATCAAATCGATCCAAGGATTCATTAAAAAGAAACAGAGACGAATCAGAAAAATAAGTCTTCAGTCTTTGAGAAATTCCCAAGTAAAATCCTAGTGTTTGATTTCATTCGACGGTCGTTCAGTTTCAAACAAACAAAATGTAGTTCTTTTACAATCACTCAGTTTCACAATAATCCAACATTGGTATCGAGAAAAATTCATATTCTACAATGTAATAAATAAAAACCTTAGAAAACTATAAATTGGCTAATGAAATAAAAAAAATGCTAGCATATCTACATATAACCTTAATAATAAATAAATAAGTGAATAAACAAATAAATAAATAAATAAATAAATAAATAAATACATAAATAAATTGTTAGATGTTAAATATATTTATTTCTGATTTCATTGAATGAATTATTAACTACTTTTTTTCACCTAGAAACATCTAAACAAATATCTTTACAAACTGAAAATCATATCTTTTTTTTAGATCAGCAAAATACTATAAAAATTTAGGCAAACATTCGTTTTCATTAGTAATCGAATTTTTATTACTTAAAGTTCTGACTAACCAATCAGATTTGTTAAATTGTTATTATTTTAAAATAATTTTGAAAACAAAACTTGTTAAAGGAATTTGTATTTAAGTAATGAATATATAAAATTTTTTAGATGTTTGTTTTTTTGTTTTTTTTTTGCTGAAACATTATTTTATGCAAAACACTTTTTCTTATCTGAAATGTAAGTTTTGTCTAATTCAATACAAATTTAAATTTTTGTTAATTCCAAGAATTATTTTTAATTTAAAATGAAAATTTTCCTGTTGAAAAATAATGAAAAATAAAAATATTACTTTTATAAATAGGTGGATTGAATTTATCAAAAAAACAAAAAAATGGGCGGGAAAAAAATGAACGCTTACCTCTAGGTTTATGACGTAATTTCTCCTTTCTGCTGCCGAAATTGTTTTGAGAAGGCTTTTGCTTTGACGTTATCTGAACGTGAAGCCATTTATACGATAGGCTGCTACTGCGTATCCTTCCGCCTGGCACTATTTCTTTGCTCGGGGGCCAATGGGATGCCACGCCTAATTCAGAGATTCCGAATGAGAATGTGACTTTGACCGTCAGAGGGAACTCCAATGGCGTTGTGGAGGAGGTGCTTTGACGACGTGATTAACAATAAGAAGTACAATTGGCGCCCAATTAGTGTCATTTGCGGCATTGACTTGACGAGCCATAGGTGAGCATCTTCCAACAAACAAAAGAGCCAGTTCTTGGACTGACTTGTCATTGGAAAACTATCACAGGAACAACGAATACCTAGAGGAAAGAGACAGAGAATAATAATAGAATATCCATTTCTTCTTCGAATGTTCCTAATTAAAATAAAAAAATTAACTAATCGATTACAAGAAATCATTTAATAAAACCAAAGTAAATAGCAGTTATAGTAATCGTTTGACTATTTGTGTTGATTTATAGCGAATTATGCCTGAATCTTAATAATTATTAATAATAATAACAATAATAATAATAATAAATAATCACAATTTATTTAAAAATAGTAAATAAACTCTTTTATTTACATATTTTTTTTTTCTTTTTAGGTAAGGATTTATTAAGAACGACAACATTAAAGGTAATTACATGATTTTTATTTTTTAAATATTTGTTATTTTTAATTCTACCATATAATAACAATCAAACTA
>JAFIDM010001028.1:31180876-31190909 GCA_023159025.1 Thereuonema tuberculata | reverse complement strand
TAATGAAGACCTATTTTTCTTTTATAATTCTTGTGTGTTTGGTCCTTTGCATTAATATATAACTACACACAGCATGGATAAAGTTTACCATGCTTAAGTTTTGGAACCGTTTGGGCAGACTCTCCATTTTTAGAAATAGTCATCATTTTAGAAGATCTGAATTCAAAACTTGTTCTGCACATGAGTTTATGCTGAGAAGAGCTCGCTATGTCATCTGCATAGATGAATTTTCTGGAGTTTGTTTCTGGTAAATCCGCTATGTACAGATGAAATAAAAGTGGACCAAGCACTGACTGAGCCCTGTGTAAGATCAGATCAGTTTTTTTGGAATTATTTGCAGTATTAAGTGATATTTTTAAATATTACATTTTTTTAATAATATAAATTGATTGATAATTACAAAATTAGACTGTATTTCTGATTACAATAATTCAATGCAATGGTCATTTATTATTCTCTTGTTATCTGCTGTTCACGAAAATAACGTGGATGCTATGTATATTGATTATTATCTATTGAATCTATGCTATTTTTAGCAGAAAATTGAGTTTCTCCCTGGAGATTTTTTTTTATTTCGAGGTTTTTTTTTTTAACTTTTAACGTCTTTAGTGATTTACATAAACAATAAACCTTAGATATTAAGACTAACACTTTTGGATTGAAAGAATGATTAGAGCCTAAAAAGTCAATGATTATAGTTTAGATTTTTGGATGACATTGAAATTACATTTATTTGATATGAGACCGAAGATTCCGGAGATCGACTATCTTTGCAAAAAACTCCCCAAACAGATTGGTTCTAAAAAAACAAAATAAGAATAAGAAAATGATAGACGTGGTTTTGGAAAGAAAAGGAATTCGTCTACAAATGGCCTCATAAAAGTCGAATCCCTGAAATTTTTCATATTTGAAAACAGAAAAACCGAAGATTCATACAGTGATAGAGGCCCTAAGAATTCGATGTGGAGGACCAAAACATGATAAAGAATCTTGAGTTAATCACATTTTCTAAACCTTTTGAGAGTTATGTAGATTTACACTATGGAATGTTTTCTATACCTCAAATAATTATTAATTAAAAATGTTGTTCATTATTTCAAACAGTGTTTCAATGAGTGACGCTTGAAACGAAAAGAAAAGATTAACAAACATTAACAATTAATATGGTGAGAACTTTGATTTATGCAATTGTGATCATTACAATAATATACACATATAATATTATTCTTGTGGGAGCAACACAAGAGAAGATTGATTGTTAGTGTGAGTTGTGTTGTTGTGATCGTCAAGAGAGAATACGATGGAAGAAGATGATGTCTTCAAAATAGGAATATCTGGAAACTTAGGAAGGATTCAGAGATGAAGAACTCTGATTCATGATTTATCCAGTTCACCATATAAAGAAGTATCGTTAGTAATATTGTCAAATGGAATTCGACAATATTTAGCCGAACTAGAATTAATATAAATTACTATTATTTTTACAGAAAACTCAGTTGCTAGGAGACAAGAGGCCTTGTTAGATTCGACTCTTCCTGGAGATATTCATCAATAATAAATGTATATGTCAACTTGGAATAAGTATCCTTTGAGGAAATTGACGCAAGTAATGGAACGTCGACATTATTTTCAAGGAAAAACTTAAGTTACGTTTTTCATTATATATTTCTTATCGGCAAGTGAGATCCAGGAATATGCATTATGTAGCGTCATTCAGTAGAAGTATTTGATCTAGTAGACTTAAAGTAAAGTGAATAAATGATATTATTCAAGTAAATTTTATATAGACACTAAAGCGTTGAATATAGTTAACTGAATAGTTAAATAATGTGAACTTGCAAATAGTACTTTAGGTTTAAATGTGCTTTATGGTACTGCCAATGGGATGCTTTGTTGTCATTCATTGCTTATGAAATGCGTTTGATGGTTATGCCAATAGGATGATTTGTTGTCGTTTTCTGCTGATGTTTGTTTTTTTTTATTCCGGCATATGATTCTGCGGAAGGATACTTCGTCGACGATCACGTGATTGCAAAACCAAGTCTGTCTTTTTTGTCTGACTTTAACATGGCGATCCAAGATTATTTGGCTGTGCAGTCGGCTCATTAGAAAATATCTGCTGATTTGTGTGATTTTATTTTGGTTTTGAAAATGAGACAACGATCCTACAACCCATTACAACAGTCAGTTTACCAGCATTTGATTCAATTATAATATCCATTTGAAACATTGTGTAACTGGAGGTAGATCGAATATCATTGACACCGCATGGGAAGTGCTTGAAAGGTTAGGTCTAATTGTTTTTTTGTTTTTTTTCCTAATTTTCTAAGAAATACAGTAATAATGAATCGGATGCTTCGTGAATATTTGTTTTTTGGTGTACTGTTGATGTACCCTTTTAGCAAGAAGGCGCTTCTCGTAAATATTCAGGGTTTTTTTTTTTATGATTTAATGGTGATCGCAAATGGAAAGTGCTTGAAAGGTTAGGCCTAATTGTTTTTTTTTTCTAATTTTCTAAGGAATACAGTAATAATGAATCTGATGCTTCCTGAATATTTGTTTTGGGTGTACTGTTGATGCACCCTTTTAGCAAGAAGGCGCGTCTCGTAAATATTCAGGATTTTTTTAAGATTTAAAGGTGATGGCAAGTTTCAGCAAAAACTGGCTTTTCATAAATATGCATGAATTTTTTCTGATTTAATGGTGATGGCTCCTAAAACCAACAAGTGGCTTTCCATACGTATTCAGGACTATTTTCACAATGAATATTTATGGCTCCTTTTAGCAAAAAATGCGTTTTCTTTATTCGCTTACGGTCGTTGTCTTATAAATTGAAACATCAGACGTCAACTTCCGGTTCTGGTTCCTGAAAATAGTCCGGAAGCAGCCATATTTCGCAACGCGGGAAAAAAAACAAAACAAAAACAAAAAACCCGGTATTATAAACGACAGTTTTACCGTAATTTACATAAGAAGTTAATAAAGTGAACTGTTATAGTGAACTATGTGAATTAAAGAACTAACGAACTATTAGGAGAGAATTTCGGTGAGAAATAGAAGGAACTGAGATTATTGACTTAAACACTATTAAGTTACAACTATTGTTTTATTTGTGAATCGAGATCACTGAAAAGAATTCTAAGCAAAGCAATTCTTTATAAGTAATTTGTAGTATCTAACCATCACATGAACTTTTATATGCTATACTATTAAATGTTGTTTAGTTAATGAATTTGTCTCATTACTTATTCTGCTAAACTTAAACTTATGGGAAACAAAGATTAAAAGTAATAATTTTAGAAATCTCCCACAAAAAATTTGATGGTTTAGATTTTGATTTAAAATTCTCAGCATTTACGATTACGAGAAACCATTAACTTCAGTAATCATTTCTCATAATCTGTTTAGAATGATTAACATTTAATTTATTAACTTTTACGAATCGCTTTACTGAGGGGGTATATACTTTATGCGGACATTATTGAGTGTTCCGGAATTCTGGCAAACGGATAAATACGAGAATCTATTCAGGGTCTGTTTTTTTTTTAAAGAGACTGTCGAGGGAGTGGTTAATAGTTGTCTGTTTTTTTCTGCTAAATAACTAAAATTACAGAACAAGGCTTCCTTAGTATTATTAACTATTATTTAATAATTCACTGAATTTATTCAATAACTAGCAAAAATACTTGTGTTTCGCTTGGGTTACAATAAAGAGTTGTCCTGATATGGATAACGAAGAAATTGTAATTGTGTGATCACTTTGAAACTTTTCCATTTGGTAAAAAGTCAAGTGGCAATTACAAATTAATATTATATTTCTATTTTGTAACTCTATATCAAATTAATATCGAGACCGGAGAAAATAAGACTTGCCATCGCTTGCTGACCTTCTCCACACCCAATCACTTCAAATCTTCCCCAATTGGTACAAAAATACATGATGATTACAAAGTAATGTTTTATTCTGATTTTGTAATCTGAAAACCCCTTGAAGTACCCTTCAAGAAAGTTTGCGCCTCCCCCTCTCCTGTTAATCC
The DNA here is from genome assembly GCA_023159025.1 of Thereuonema tuberculata. Classification (NCBI taxonomy): domain Eukaryota; kingdom Metazoa; phylum Arthropoda; class Chilopoda; order Scutigeromorpha; family Scutigeridae; genus Thereuonema; species Thereuonema tuberculata. Next base: position 31,186,872 of record JAFIDM010001028.1, on the reverse strand, counting down.
GGATCCTGTTTTAAATCAGGGAGACGGGGAGATGTGTCCAGGTTTCATTGTAGCCTGTTTTGTTTGTTTGTTTTTTTTCTGCAGGGTCCCACAGAGTAATTATACAAAGTTTGATCCAGATCAGTCAATCTGTGGCCAAAGTATTGAAAAACTTTGTTACGGAAAAAAAAAATTGTTAAAAAGTTCCAAAATATTTTCTTATAGATGGAATATAACCTTATTAACATTTACTCGGTCTGCCGTGAGGCCGTGTGCCGGCATCTGGGTTCGATTCCCGGACGAGGACTTGGCTGTTTCAATTTCCTTTCCTGTGTTTGTCAGCCTCTTCTTCGCCTTCTCTTCGGTCTGACGTCATTCCTTAATGGCGTCCTGGGGCAGGCAACGGGAAACCACCCCAGTATATGTTTCCTAGTAATAGGCGGTTCTCCAGTTGGGGAGCGCCTAGCGACAAGGCGTTGGCTTTTAGAATTAAAAAAAACTCTTTCATTACAAGCATTAGATTGGATTACCATTTTTTTTTTCTTTTTTTTAACCATTGAAATATATATATATATATATATATATTTTTACAAAATTGATAAAATTATATTAAATTTAAGTATTTTATTTTAAAAAGAAAATGAAAAAAAAAAAAAAAAAAATGAGCGAAGCTCACACTCAGATTGTTGGAAGAGTTTTACAGAGGGTAAGCGAGTGATGGAATAATAGAGACTATTATTATAGTCTGTTAATAGCTTTTTCATAGTCCTATATCATCTATTCAGAAATTTTACGTAGTTCATGATAAATTCAGTAAAAAAAATCTTATATAGGTACTTACAAGATAACATTTTCAATGTTACTAAGAATCCTGACTATGAAATACCTTAAGACTAGTCAATCAGCTGGTATTGGACTTAATTTCTTTCTTTTAATAAAGTTAGTTGAAAACTATTTTGCTTATAACTGGCGAAATCATCATTCCTTATTAAATACTGTATATTATTTGATAATACTTAATACTCAATCTTTATCTATCTTTTAAAGGAGTTTCCGAGCCACTTGGTTCTATATAACAAAAAAAAATTAATATCTACTTTTTATTCGTATTTCCTCATTGTATATTAAATCCTTTTATTTCTAACTAAATGTTTGTTTTATTTTGTTCTTTTGTTTTGCTTTTGATTCTGTAGACTAGCATTAAACTTTCTTTTCATTTGGTTATTGACAGGAAAGAGAGAAAAACCACAATCTCTCACCATCTCGATCTAATGTGACTTAATAGTGTTTGGAAATTCAGGAAGAGAAAAAGCTCTTTTATCTAATTCGACAACTTTTGGATAGATGGTAATACAACAAAAACAAAACAAAAAACAAGATAGGAATAGTGATTAGTAAACCTTCTGAGCTTCTGAGTCATCTTTACTTTAGAATAGGCTGCGCCTGGGTGGTCTAGAAAATGCTCGTGCGAGTCTGTTTGCGACCCCATGCTATCTTACCCACCCCTATTTATATGGGATAATCGTCATTCTTAACTCAAACCTTGTTAATACACTGAATTCCTAATAATGATTAAAAAACAAACAACTTAAGTTGAGAAACTGTGAAAAGATTTAGAATGAGGAGGAAAAAATGAAGAAAAAAAAATGAAAAAAAAAAAATGACCATGAGGGGATCAAACCAACGACCTTCGCGCTATTAGCACGACACTCTAACCAACTGAGTTAACAGGCCACCTACAACATTCTACATTCAGGCCACCAAAAACTGAGCTAACGGACGCTGTTGCGAAGCATTGTGGGATATGTGTCGACTAGTCCACAGGCAGACACACCGGGGATATAAGGCGTCTTTCAGAAGCCTAAAAGAGATTTTTGTTTGTTTGACAATATTATAAACCTTTCTGCCTCATATTAACACATTCTTTAGGTTCTTAGGGAGAAGTTAACATTTTTACTTAGTTTTGATCTACCTTTAGTCATTAGAGGATCAACGTTCTGATATAGATTTTAATCCATCAATTTCTGAAGACATCTCTTCCCTTTTCTTTTCTATTTTTAAAAGGTTTCAAGATTCTCGTATCTTTTTCTTTTCTTTATTTCTTGAATGAGATGGATAATTTGTAATGAACTCGGTAATTTCTCTTAAGTAGACATTGTTATGTTTATCGAACATTCAAGTGAATCATCCATCAAAACATTTTACTACGTTAGCTCCCTCCCCCGCGCCCACGTTTTTATTTTCAGTCTTTTCGATTTCTGGTACAAAAATTTCCATTGAGCTTAGATGAGTGCTTTTTATCCCACTGGGGGTGGAGGGATTTGTTTGTTTATTTTCCAATGCATATCTTCAGCCTTTATTTTGTTTTTTTATTTCATCTTTCCTAAATCCTAAAAGCAGAGCAAAGTGAATAACAATTATTAGCGTTCTAGGTCCGAATAATTGCAGTGATTAGGGAACCTAAGCTGTTTTGCCAATTAGGTGGTGATTAAGTTACCATCCGTCGTCGAGTTGTGTTATTAATCAATAAGTTCCGCAAAAGGATTTGCAGATGCACACGTCACCACTCGAACCATTAGGCATTCAAAGATTTCGCCAAGGAATGAGCTCTTCCATTTGGATTGACACAACGCCATTTCCAAAACAAAATCAATAATGTCAATTTGAAAAATTTCAAACTGCAAAACGTAAGCCTCTTTTAGTGCACAAATCTATTGGCTACGTCACCAACAGCCATTTTGTAACAACTCAAATGAACAAGAAGAGAATTCCATTACACACAAACTATTTGTGGCTCACAACAATTTCTAAAATCACTAAATGGTAGATACATTAAAAAGCTTTATGAACTATTATCAAAATCGTTATCGTATATTCGGAGATTTCTAGCTTCTTCTCTCTTTTTTAAATCAACTGATACTATTATTATCGAATTTTTCATTGACAGATATTTTTTGTTAATACCTGAGTCTCAATTTATCAACAAACAAAAAAGTACTTCCTCAGTTTCCTTCTGTACGAGGAGTGGTTACTGAAATGCTGTTATTGAGAATAATTGATTATAAACAGTATTTGTTTATTAAGGAGTACAAAATTCGGTGGAAGATTTCCTTGTCTCTAAAATTATAGTGAGGAAGTACATAATTCGATAGTCAATCAAGTAATTTATTTTTGTAAGTATTATTGCATCATTATTATTTTACAACTCAACCGCATTCATTTGGATCCAAGATAACTGCGCCAGCGAAATAGGGCGGATCTTTTAGTCGGTCAAGATTGAGGGTTTTTCGGACGATGTTATTCATTCCATATTAATTCTCAAGTGTCAGTCTTGCAGTCTGAGGCCTTCCTTGGATGTTGAATACACTTTAACAGTTCGTAAGCCTCTCTATCCTGTAGAATATATTCTGTACAATTGCCCTATGGAGAACTGTTTATCTAAGTGCGGATTTGTTGGTGAAATCTCTTATTTACCATCAGACGAGATCCGCTCTAGATGAAGGCATTAGATGTACCTTATTTCTTCTTCACATAATGAATTTACACATTATATAATATTCCCGAATGTACAGTTTTTGCCGAATTTTTTTAATCTTCGTGTTTCTGATTCGAAAACTGCTGAAGAACAAGGAATAAGTAGGGCTTTGCTGAGGATCTTGAACCGTTGCTGGTCTCTTAAACGTCTAATCCAAATTTTACTAGAATTGGCACTGAAGATTTTAAAGCTTATACGCTGCAAGAGGATTGGAATCAAAATAAAATTTATAAAAAACTATACAAATGAAAGTGAGCCATAAGCCAAGGGGTAAGCACTTCACTGCGGGTTGTAGACTCCACCCTCTATAAAATAGATATAGGATTTCTTTCCTAGGAGTACAGGCGGGTGAGCGTTGGGCTGATGACTCGACTTCATTTCAGTTCCGGTTAATTGAAACATTAGGAGCCATAGGTTCTACAATGACAAATCAGTAAAAAATGTGCAAAAACATATAAATGCATCATTTACGCGTGAATTCCTATCATTACATTAGATAGAGGTATAATTGCATGCATAATACTGTATGCGAATTGTAATAACACTGTGTACAATATTATGTATAAAGTTTCAAATATTACAAAGAAAAAAAAATAATTATGATTGCACGTGTGAAACACATTGTACAAACAGATAAAACTGATACAGCAGTAAGTGTTCAACGAAGTCTCCATCCAAAACAGGCATCAAACTAAGGCTGGGCGCACACCAAAGAAGCAAAACTATTTCAAACAAAAACATTTTGCTTTGGCATGCTTTTTCAATGCTTTTGAATATAATCGACGCACACCAAACAAACAAAATATTTGCAAGCATTTTGCTTGTTGAACAAACATTTTGTTTGGTGAAAAGCACATTTTGAGCATTTTTGTTCGTTGAACAAACATATTTGATTATGTTTGTTGCAAAGGCATGGACCATTGTTCGTCCACCAAACATTTTGAGTTACGCATGTGCAGAACTTGTTACCAAGCAATATCAACAATGCGCCTGCGTCATAGTCTGGTTTCCGCTGTAAACAAAAATGGAGATCGACGCAGAACAGTTTCTTGTGTTAGTAGACAGCCGTCCCGCAATTTATAATTGTACTTTGAAGGAGCATTCAGAAACAGCATTTAATATAAAATCAAATGTGCATATTGTGATTCGTGGAAAGTTTTTAAACTTATGTTCTTCCGATCGTAGATCCACAATACATTTATCCAACGTGCATTCACGTGTTCTTTTTTTATTTATAAGATGAACCTATATGCGTTCTGTTTTTTCTTCATTTAAAGTTCGCTGTAGCCAGTACCATATAACAATCGTATAATCGTTGGACTTCATAATGGCGCTTTATCGCTGCTATTATCACAAAGCAGAATGTTTTGTTGTTCAGCAAAATATTTTTATGTCCAGCAAATGATTTGCTCGCCTGCAAAACGTTTTGTTCAATGAAAAAGGATAAATATTTTTGCTCAAAACAATTTTGCGTGTTTGGTGTGCACTCAGCCTAAATGTTTGAAACGTCCATCACCTGCCTTAATGCATGCATGCAAAAGTCGAGATAATAAACGTCTAATCCCCTGGTGTGTTCCGAAAACCTTTGATCTAGCTGTTCTAGAGACTAATTATCCGATCATCCAAAATACTGGTCCCCACATTTAAAGAAAACTACAGCTGATGATTGCTTTGGACGATTTCATGTGAGTTTTCTGTGCGCATAAATGCGCATTATCAAAATTCTTAATACCATTTTGGGAAAATGAAGCTTCATCAATGAGTAAATTACAGAAGCAAAGTTAATGGTTTCCAAACGGTGAGCAAGAAAATAATGAGAGAACTGCAGCCTTAAAGGAAAATCTGCGACAACTTACCCTTGCATGTTTTCAAAATGATAAGTGTGTGTCGCAGTTAGGCAAAAGTTTAGCAGCTTAGGGTCTCACAATCCGCAAAAGATCTTAGAAAATTTCCGATTTTTTTTGGGGGGGCTTGTACAATAATTTAAAGGTGTGTATACGTATCTATACGAGTATATGTTTTCAATGTTTTTGTGAAGACCCAAGGTCCTGTTTTGGTAGCACTATTGTGAAACCTTCTGGCAGGGAGGGGGGGGGGGGGGGAACTGCGGGGGGAGAGAGGCAAATTGCGCTTTCAGTTTTCTGAATTGGGGGAGGGGACATAGACTTATCTTTCGTGTCTACTAAACTATGCGTAAAGTGATTTATTAAAATGATTTAAATAAATAAATGTGAGTTTCGCTTCTTCAATGTATATATAAAATATATGTACATATTGCAATGGTGTTTGTGGGCGAGTCGTTGAGATGGAAAAACAACGAGTCAAGTTTTAAAAACTGAATTCAATTAATTTATTAAAAAGAAAAACATTAGTATTTATAGATTATACAAAGTTTGATTTGATTGGCTAAGTAATTAAAAATATAAGGGTGGCACTGGCCAGGAAGTTCCCGTAACCCCTATTATGTTATTATTATATTAAG
>JAFIDM010001028.1:31134370-31180866 GCA_023159025.1 Thereuonema tuberculata | reverse complement strand
CTTGAATGTATCTGTGTGGGAAAATTTGACTCATGGTAGGGTGCATCCAATACATATATGAATCACTTTTTCTTCCAAGAAATCGCTTCCCGTAATTTCTTTACATGAAATCTTAAAGGCTTTTCATTCCTTAAAGATTTGTCTTTAAAGGTCAAAAGCTGACAGAAAATAAGTTATCATCCTCGCATTCTTACTTCATTTGTAACATAGGCTATCATCATCAGAAAGTGCGTCTGGACTCAACAATAGATAAATTCATCTATTTACATCTGGATTCTGTTTTAGTCTCAATCTAAATGTCGTTCGTGATAAGAATAAAGGAGTTTTAAGAGATTCACTATCAATAGTTACTTACTGATAGTATTTGTAATATAATATGAGGTGTGATAATATAACAGGGGGATATAGAACTTCCGGGTCACCCTGTGTATTGGATAAAAACATAACGAATTTAAATTAATTAACTTATTAAACGGCTGCAACGGAAAAGAATTTAAAAATAAACAGAACATCAGTAATTAGGAAATAGAAAACGAATGTTTTAAAATAAATAACGATTATTGATTAAAATGAATAAAATACAGATAAATAATTTCTACAAAAATACAAATAAATGATTTCTAAAAATATTTACATACAAACTGTTACTATATAATTGAATTTTGCCAAATCTGTTTCCGAAAAAAAAAACAAAAAAAATAATTTTATTCTTTCTTTTTTTTTTTTATTGGGCGTAGGGCCGTGGGCCCACCCCACGTGTGCTTTTATCCTTCTGGATTTCTCGCTCTAACCCTACAAAGGTCAGAAATGCTGAAATTGTTTATTCTTTCTTGATTCTCTTCAGAATTCTCAGCAGACATCTGTGACATTAACATTTTGTCACAGTCCTAAAACGTAAAAAGTCGAATCCCTGCCCTACTTAGTATTTTTTTTTTTTCAACCAGAAGACATTTCTCTTTGAAGAAGCTCAAAGAAGCGGTGACCTTTTGGAAAAATATTCTGTCTGTAATTAACTCTACTTTGGGGAATTTTTAGGAGATGATCGTTCCAGCAATCCTTCTATCTCACAATTTTCGTATTTCTTTTCGAGTCTACTTCTTGACATCATATTTTTCAGAATCTTCCAGACGATTCATTATTGACAGACAATGCATAGGAAATTACTTCAGAGATGAGTTTATAAATACTTCTTTCAATATTATTTTTTTAGTAAAAAATAGATTTCAATTGACTTAGAATCATTGTCGATTATGTTTTCATTTTGAAATAAACTAATTAAGATTAGGGGTGGGAGTAAGGCCCTTCTTCAAAAAAATAGGGTCTCTACTCCTTTAGCCAATATCGGTGGAAGAAAATCCTTCAAATAAAAATTCCTTCCTCTACGGAATTAATCCAAGGAATAACTTTAATGCTATCAGTTATTGGAACAGAGAGAACAATGACTGTAGGTGGGCCTTAATTTCTTGCACCAGCATCAGTGGCGGATTTCCCAATAGGCGCAGGAGGCGCGCGCCATGGGCCTCACATATCGAGGGGGCCTCAAAATTTAAAAATTATTTAGCTTATTTCCTTTTTTTTGGTTGTAAAAGCAAGATTTCCTTTTTTTTTTGGTTGTAAAAGCAAGCCTAGGGGACCTCACCAGTCAGCCTAAGGGCCCCATCCAGCCAAGTATTTCCTTTTTTTTTTGGTTGTAAAAAATATTTAGAGGGGGCCTCAAAATTGAATTGCGCCTAGGGCCTCTCAAGTGCTAAATCCGCCACTGACCAGCATGTAATAAGGTCCATAGTAAAATTATACCTAAAGTCCATCTCAATAGAGAATAATTAGGTCATATGAAGGAATCACCTGTCCAACACAATCTGAAAAATATTTTATTGATAAGAAATAAGCTGTAAGTAAAGTAAAAATAAAAAAAAAATGACAAAATCTGTTTTGAAAATTCAACTTAAATTACCTGCAACCAATATTAAGAAAGTTAGAAACACAGAAGCTTTTTTTTCAACAATTGAAAATGACACTTTTTTTTTAACTTGTATCGTTCCGCAAAACTTAAGATTTTTTGTTTTTTTGTTTTTATAGATTTTTTTTACTTTTTTTTATATCTTTTCAACTGCTAGGCTATTAAAAAAATAGTTTTAGAAGACAATTTGAAGTCAGAATACGCATGATATAATCTAGTCCATCGGTTCATATATCATCAAGATAACTTAAAACTATTAGCTCCTCGTAGCTGAAACTTTAGAAAAAAAGTTGACGTTCTTATAACGAAGATCCTTATCGATCTGTATGTATCCATGATAGATAAGGATTTAGGTATCACCAACCACCAAAATACATTGTATTCCAACATCATGATATATATATATATATATATTAGGGATGGGTAGTTCGTGAACGAACTAGTTCATTGAACTAGTTCGTATAAAAGAACTAGTTCAATGAACTACCTAGTTCATGAAAAGAACTATAGTTCACGAACGATCTAGTTCAAATGAACTAGTTCGTTCTTTTACCACTCCACTATTGGCTATTGGAATTGGTTTATTTCGTTTTATATAAAGTATTTGAGAACCTTTGGTTGTTAAGGTAAAAAGAACGACTTAGTTCATTTGAACTAGTTCAATAAAGAGAACTATCTCAAAAGAACTAGTTCAGTAAAAAGAACGACTTTGCCCATCTCTAATATATATATATATATATATATATATATATATATATATATATATATAGCCGGCAGTGATTACAGCTCTTCCCTTATATGGTAGTTCTTACATTTATTTGATACATTCTTTTTTTCTTTTCAGTTGATGGTTGAACTGTTTGGTTTTTCTGTCTTCTTAATCTGCGATAGCTTACTAATTGTCAATTTCTTTTTCGCTGTTGAGCAACTACATTTTTTTTTTATTTCTGACCAATTGCTTTTGCAATCTTATGAATGATATTCGAAAATTTATTTACACTTTAACTAAATCTAGTTTAACTTCTTTTCTTAGTATTATTATATATGTATAAATATTTCATATACTTGTTGAACTCAAAAACAGTAAATAAAACTGAGATTTATTTTTATATAATGGCTATAGGAACTTTGTAACTGGGGGCTAACAAGGGAAATGTATAGGAGGCAGATAAGTTTCGGTTCTATTCCTAAACTGTAGATAAAATTATTTAAAATATAATTGATGCTCTTTTTCTGTATCTAGGAGTTCAGAGGTCCTCCTTAATTATTGTTTAATTTTTATAAATTAATATAAAATTAAAGTTAAGATTGAATTATTAATTAATAACAATTAGCATTTATTAATTCATTAATAATTATAAATTATTAATTATTTAATTAATTATTGCAAGGAATTTGCCCCCACTCATGAAGAAGTTCCTATGCCCCTGCCTTCTGGTATGATTTTTTTTTTAACAAGAGGCTCCTAGCTTTATATAACTTAGAACTTCGCCATGACTGTCATACTCCTTATACAATCCCTATTTTCCTTATCGATATTTAAAAAAAACGTAAGGTGTATTTCTGACCCTTTGTTTATAGGACTTCTTTTTTACTGATTTATCTTCATAGAATCTGTCACTGACATTTGTTGATACCTTTCACAACATTGGTATCAGAGTATGTCCGTAAACGTTTTTATACGGTTAATTCTTACTTTGAATGTGGACAAATTTTAAATGAAAATAGGAAATATATAAGACCTATTTATTATCTTAATCTAATGAATTTACACTAAATGTAATATTTTATATTAATTTTACACTAGGTAATCTGATAACAATCTTAATAACAGTTAGTTCCAAACAATTTTAAATATGATATGATATGAGCTCAAATAGATCTGATAACGTTGATAATCAAAGAAAACTGATAAAATTTTGATTTTGATAAATATAAAAGAAAAAGAAAATCTTTGTAGAATTTAGTCAGTGTTTAATGAAATGGATATTATTATTATTAATAATAGAGGATTTTCATGTATTTAATCACCGATAGATATAAGGATAAACGGATATATAATTGTTCTTACACTTATATTAAACATATTTCTTTTTGTTCTAACACCCTTTTTTAATATCGGCTTTATAAACTACATTTTGAGTTCTTGTGCTTATTCGTGTTAGAAAAACTAAGATATAGTTGACTCGCGATAATCCGACAGTTACGGGACCGAGGGGGTGTCGGATTATCAAAAATGTCGGATTACCAAAGGTTGATTTTTTAAAACTGAATTTTGACTTCTAAGCCAAGAAAATTTTAGTTATGTATATACTACAGTACGTATATTGTTACAATACATATTGAGTACATATTTTACGGACATTGAGGATATAAAAAATAAACTCATTAGGCATAGTTTACACAAATGAATACGTATGTAGGTAATTCTAATTTATTTCTGTATTTATGTCTTAAAAAATAAAATTACAGTATGTAATGTAAAATATAATTTTATGTCTTAAAATAAAAATATGTTCATATGTATTTATGGCTTAAAAAAAAATCTGTAATAGTTTTCTGTTTCTTCTTACATAAAGAGTCTGTCATGGCTTTTTCTTGAATATCTTTTAACATTAAAATGTTCTCGTAGTCGAGTTCCCTCTCCGCACACCAACATATCAAAGTGTTTGCAGCCGACATAACTTCATCGCAAGTGATTGTGTATTTCACCTCCGTGATCGCCTCAATCGGGTCGGTTTTCCAACCAACCTGCCTCGGACTACCGAGCGTGTCGGACTGTCAAATGTCGGATTATCGCGAGTCAACTGTACTTTCGTTTATTTATTGACATTCTTTTTATTTTTTCCTTATTCAGAATAGAATAAAAAAAGATTCGTTGTTTACTTTTTACTGAGCGAAAACAAATTACAAAATGATGGTATATTGGGGTCATTTAACATGAATTAGTTTTAGTTTCAATAAATCAAAACAAGAAAAGAACAGCACATGAATAAATAAATTGCCTCTCTGAGTTTCAGTTTGAGATATATTTATATTAAATATAAAAAAAATTGTTTTCAATATTTTTTTTTATTTTTTTATTTTATTTATTTATTTATTTATTTTTATTTTTTTTACAATTGAAAAAGACAATCTGTAACTTTTAGCTTCTTTCCTCTGATTAGCAAAGGGAATGTGCTGCCATCTAGTGTTGGGCATTTCAAGTAAAGCATATCAAAAACCTGCGCATGTCTGATGCAAAAGAGTTTAATTTTCACTCTGTTTCCATTGTTTTCTTACTTTTTTTTTGGGTTTGCCAACTTCTATGTTACAAAAATTCTTGAAAAATTTCAAATTTAAAAAATCCTGACTTTTGTAAAAAATTATTTTATGATTATTCTTATTACTAGTTTCGTATTTTGATTTAATTTTTATAGTTAAATTAAAAACTTAACTAAATTTAAAGATTGGATAAATTGATATTTCTGCTCTGGGAACAAACTTAGAAATTATTTTTATTCCGAAAAGACATATTTTCGCTTTTGTAAAATACTTCATCATTATGAAAATCTTTTGAAATATTTGTTTTTTGTATAATTAAAATTATAAATTCTATTTTATAAATATTTGACATTTGTTTCTAGGCCTTAAAAGGAACGTAGCATTATTTTTATTTGAATTCTTGTGCATTAGATTCTATGATTTTGTTTTCCAGTTGGTCTATGAAAATAAATAAATGGATGTGAAAAAAAAAAAAATGAAATTCAACATTTGTATTATTGTGGAAGTAAACATCTATTGATTAAAAAAGAATGGATTAAGAGTCACCATAAGGAATTATAATTCTGGTGTTGAACAGGTGACGGAATGACAACGAAAGCATACGTTTCAGAAGGTCCAGCGACGTCTCTTGGAAAACATAAGCTAATAACTTTTTATTTGTTTAAAAAAATAACGATTAAGTTCGCAGAATTAAATCTATTGGGAATTAGCCTTAATTAAAGTTCGATTTTACAGTCTTCCGAATTAATTCCTCGAAAACTCCGAGGAATTAAAACGAAAGATCTGTTAGGCACAATACTAAAATATCAGAAAAGTTAAAATAACTTAACGTGCGGCTAAGAATACAAACAAATAATGAAGACCCATAATGCACTCTTTAAACATGAAAAATTTAGAAAAGTATTGACATGTTTCAGATACCCGTTAAAACGGCATCTATCTTCAGAATAAACACAAAGGAAATAAATAGTTAACAGTTTTTAAAAAAGCAAGCAGGAGCCAATCATCAATCCCGTAAACGGAAAATCTATTCGGGAAAAAAATAATCGGAAAAAAATTCATAAGTTCAGGTAGGTTTATCAGTCTTAGTTTATTATCAGATACGAAAATGATGTGAAAAGCATTTTGAAAACTTCTATTTAGACGGATGTGAACTTGATGGGTTTTAAGGAAATTAAATATAGGAGACAATTCAACAAAATCACTGTAATGATTACAAAAATAAACGTCAATTTACATAATATTAGCCTTACAAATATTAAGAATACATAAATAATGGCCCTTTCCGTAAATCTTTTTCCCATATTATTTCTTGGCGTTATTTCTGTCAGTAGCAAATCTTGTCTTGTGTTAGTGAAGGCAATTGAAAACCCATTGCCTACATTAATGTCTTCTCTCTGTTTTCAGGGTTCACGCAGAAGCGAGTTTAATTGTCTTGAGTTGCCTCTGGTAACAGAACAGGAGGCTAATTAAGCTAATCAAATTGCATTCGATCTCCTTCACTTCCCCTTTCTTGGAAGTAAAAGCACTTCATTTGCAACATCACGAGAAGCCACACTTCATTTTTTGACAGATCATCGGATCAGAATAAAATCCTCAGCGAACTTTCCAAATTGGAAAGATAAGATTATAAAGGAAGACAGCAAATGGTGGAAACAGAAAAGACCGTTTTAACCCTAAATCTAAAGAAAAAAAAAAATAACAAATGACGAATTACTTAGTTACTACTATATAAATAAAATACAGCAAAGAATAAAAAAATTAACAAAAATTGATATGGTGAAATCCTGATCAGTTTAAGTAATTTAATGAGGTCTTAATTCTTAGTAAGTGATTTATGAACGACTTATTATTCACTAATCACGGAAGAATGTTGAAATAACTGAACACATTACTATTAATAAACCGAAAGAGTTCCACAGTGTTTTTATATCATTCTTTTAGGTTTATTTCCTTCCTTGCTAATTTTGAGGCTGCCATAGATGAAGAGCATTATAATAAATTGTCGAGGTAAACCAAATAACAGAAACAATTATTATTACAACTACTTTCGCTGTAAATAATACGAAAAACAGAAAAGAATAGAAGAAAATTGAAAATGAAAGAGGATAGAGTAAATCTATCAAAATAATTTAATGTCAATTTTGCTTGAACTTTATTTTCAATAATAAGATAGCTTCATAAGTGGACAAAAGTTAGTTTTGATTAATTTTGAGAGTCCAGAAACGGCAAAATCAATGCAATACATGTCATCGTAGTTAAGAAATCAAAATAAATACGATGGTTTTAGAAATCATATCCAAGGCTTAATGTCGATTCAAGAAATGAAATCCTGAATCTCAGGAAACTCGGAAATAATTTCATCAAAGCAAAATGAATTAAGACGATTTTGAATTCAGTACCAAGATGCTTATGTTTATGTAGTGAATGTGGGTGGCAGAGAAGCCAAGCACTGCGACTGGAGGTCTATTGTACTAACCCACTGAAAGAAGGACAGCTGGAGAGAAAGATTGAGAAATTATGGTGGGAGAAGTGCAGGGGGAAACGGGAGAACCCCGAGAAAACCTGCCCAGCGCGGATCGTCCACCATCACGAAACCCACTTGAGAACCGAACCCCGGTAATCAGAGGTGAGAGGCCGATGTCATAGCGACAACGCCAACCGCGCGGCCCTACCAAGATGCTTTCTTTGCTAACATCATTCTTTTCAGTAGCGTAGGAGAAGGTTGTCTGAGCTTTACCAGCACAGGCTGAAATATATTCTATATTAAGGGCTTTAGATACAGAGCAGTAGCGTTGAGGCCGCAGGAACTTATGATTCTCACCTGAGAAGTAAGAAATGACCATTGACAGCGCGAAGGAAACAAATATAGGAAAGAAAGAAAATGGTTCAAGTCTCGAACGCAGATTCAGATATGGCCAAATCAGTCAGCCACCGCCTAGCTATTCAAGAATGCATCAGTATATTACTTTATTTGTCATTTTAAATTTGGATTGATTATTTAAAAAAAAAAAACGTGAGAAAGTCATCTATGAGCAAATTAAATAAATAGTTACTCTTTAAGTTCATTTTAATGGTTACTTCTACATTTTAAACAGTCCCTAAGAAAATATTGTAGAAAAGAAAAAAAAATCAAGGAATAAGAAAACGACAATATTTAATAGTATTTTTACAATATTTCTTTTTTATATTTATTTAAAAAAAAAAAAAAAATCAAGGAAATCATTGTTTTCATTTAGCAGGGATAGTTACTAACTTATTTCCTGTGTAACAATAAAGTTTATTGAAAGTAAAAACGTTAATAATACAATGGTAGAAAAGAGGTGTATTTAGAGACTGACTTAATTGTATGAAGGTTTTGATGGATTTTAATTGAACAGAAATTGGACATGGGGACACGTGGTGGTAATAGGTAGGCTGGAGCGAGCGAACAGCGGCCACAACCAATGGTTCGGGGAACTTTTGAAAGCGTTGCTGAGGTAGGCCTAATCGAATCAGACGCCCCTTGCGCCCACCACGCCGAATCAACGGAAATTGAATCGAGACGCTAATGCATCCATTTAGGGGCGATTGTGAGAACCATTACGCCTAATGCTCTCTCTTATCCTTCGTTTAGGGCCTAACGGAGCAACAAGATTGGCGCGTGCGCACAGGGTCCTACATCCGTTATGGACACATTTAATACTTGAGTGATGCAAAACTGAATTAAGGCTGTGTAATTGCGTCGAAAAATATGAAGGGCACCGTTCACGTTTCTCGTATCAAGCAGGAAAAAAAAACGAATTTTTATGTTGACATTTCAACTTTTGAGCTTGTATTTATTTGAAACTAATCATCAACTGTGGAAAGAACGTAGTATTTAAAACTAATTTTAAAATGTTAATTTCATTCTTCATAACAGGACTGAAAAGACATGGACACTTCACTTTCTTCCACAACTTCGTGATTCTTTGGATGTTATTCAACTATTGTCCTTGTCTTATTTAGATCTTTTCTACATGTTCGTATTTTCATCAACAGTTACTTGTTGTTTTCTTTCTTGTTCAGCTGCTTTACCAAAATTTTCAGTTGAATTGTTTTCGACTGGATCTGGAAAGCCCAGATTGAACAACATTGTGAAACAGTGAAGATCTAAAACCAACTATCAAGGAGAGGTTTAAGGTAATGGAAAAAAAGGATTGAAAAGAAAATGGGATGAGTGAAACACTAATATTGATATAAGATATATTTCCATAGGCCTAAATCTTGTATAGTATATAAAAATCGTCATACATTTTTTTTTTCCAGTAATTCTTTTATTAACGATATTAATAAAAGAAAACTTCATCAGGGTTTTATAGAATTCGTTAACTGATCATATGCAAAAATCTTTTCAAAGTAACAATATACAATGATTAAATCCTTTTATTGTTCTCAAAATGAAAGATGACCGGCCGAAGTTTGAACTGCGCAGCCCTTCCGGTAGCTGATCAATTATGTTTTCCTGTCACAATGGACGATGGCGTCTGTTTTCACTGAGAAAGACATGTTGATAACGCCAAATTCAAACTTCTCTCGACTATTTACCGTTATTTCAATACCAGTTGCTAACAATAAGTATTTATATAAATAAATAAATATATATTATTTATAAATACAATGCTCTTTTGCAAAGTAACAAGCCTTTACCGTAATGGCGACGTCCTGTGATAAACTCATACGGAAGTGCCTGACCAGAGTAATCGATGATACATGCGCAGATCTCACAAAAACAGGGCGGCCATCATTCACTGGGAGGACAATACATTCATGTACCAAACATCCGTGTCAATACAACAATATATAACAATTAAATCTAACTACATTTAATTTAAGACAAAAACTCGTGTCCTTAGAAAAAGGAGAAAGAAAGATTTTTATAAAATTTTTGAGTAATTATTCATTAGAAGAAATTGTTATACGTATATTATTTGGACACAAGTTGTTATCTTAAATTAAATATAGTTAGATTTAATTGTTGTATATTGTTGTATTGACACGAATGTTTAGTACATTGAAGGTAAAAGGATTTAATTATTATACATTGTTACTTTGAAAAGATTATTGCATATCATCGGTTAAGGAATACTGTAGAGGAAAAAGAAAAGAAATTTTCTTCTCCTCAAAATAAAAACCTGATGAAGTTTTCTGCAAAAGAAAACGAAATATCATTAATAAAGAAGTTAGTGGAAAGGAATTGGTGTATGATGATTTTTAATTAATAGTCTGTTGATAAGCATTGTTTTGCATCTAAAGTTAACTTGCAGACTTGGTTATTTAGTAATTGTATACTAACAATGTATTTAGTAAAACAAATCAACGGTAAATCATATTTGATTTTACCTACTTCATTTATTTAATCTATTTAACATAAATTAAAATTGAGAAATAACTTGGAGAATTCATTTTCGATCTTTTATTTTGTTCTGTAGATATATCGATTGATGAAGCTTATTTTAATTCTATTTAATTTATTTATTTATTAACAATTCGAAAGTTTCCTATTTACATAATTTAATTCTAAAATAGCCCCTCTCCTGGCCCAGCAGTTGATTAACCCCAATGATTTTGATAACTTTTATCTTAACAGTGCCTTGTTAATTTTCTTGTCAAAATTGGTAATTCCATAATACTTACAAAATAAACATGAAATTAAAATTATTATGTCTTAATACATAATCCAAAATATCTGCTTCCTCCAAAAACATTACGGAATTTTTAAAATAAATTCTAAAGTAAAATATCACAACCATTTAACAATTATTATAAATAACCTTCAATGTAATATTGTTAATTTAAAAAACAACAACAATAAGTTAATGTAAAGAAAATGAAGATATATATACAATGTAATGCTTTATTTTATACAGGTGTCCCAGGAGGAAAGGTCAATATTTTGGGAGGTGATACTATCGGTGATTTTAAGCAAAAAAGTTCACCTGAACGAGTGTCCTATTCTTCCGAGAGGAGGCTATTTGGAATGTACCGTTTCAAAATAAATGATAACCAAGAGATACTATGTAAATATATTTCTAATATTTACTGGTCAGATTACATATTTCTTACAGTTTATAATAAAAGTTTCAAAAATTCCACCAACAACATCATGCATTTCTAAACTCTTGTGAGAACATGATGTGTTGCTTGTCCGAGTTCATCGTGACGTTCCTTTATGAGCGCAAAAGCAACCAATATGCGAGCGAGCAATTCGTCTCGTGCATTCACTGTACATCTGTACACTTCACTATTCATCCAACCCGATAAACGAGAAATCCAAGGGGGTTAAGTCTGGAGATCGGAGCGCCGTGCGGTGGAAGAGAAGGAAAACAACGACCAGCAGGAGCTGTGACAATTATGCGCCAAATTTCAATTATCTCGGAAAACATTCGAATACGACATTTGTTCATATGACAATTTTTGCTTAAAATAACGGATACTATCACCTCCCAAAATATTAACCTTTCCTCCTGGGACACCATGTAGTTATTAGGTGTCAGATAGTTCTATTATTTCAAAAGGAAGAATAAAGTAATTACAGATTACAATGAATAGGCTAATATCTAAATTGCCACTTGATGGTTGTCCTTTATGTCTATCACTTCCTTTGTGGATTTCTGTAAATTGCATTTGTTACTTAATGTTCCTTTGTAGATTTAAACAACATGATTCACAGTTTTCAAATGGATGAAAGTCGTAGAGTTTTCATTGAATTTCCTTTACATACTATCTCTCTTCCAATTATCTCATTAGAAATCTGAATCACGGCTTTCTGCTTTACTGTAATGGACCCAGGACTTTTTGTTCCATTTCATATCTTTTTGTCGTTTGCGGAGAAAGTAAATAATTAGGGAAATAAGAAGTACTCCACAGCACAAGAGAATAGAAGTTACAATGATTTTGGTTGAAAGTGGAGTGGATTCTTCCCCCTCCACATGAACATAAGGTGAAGTCAGATAAATCACTTGAGGATCACATACATCAAAAACCTCTTCTTTGACGTGCATTAATGGCTGGTCTTTAACTTTGTCAGGAGATTTGCAGCTAAAAAGAGAAACAGAAAATTGTAAAAAAAAAAAATGGAAGAAATTTGTAGAAAATCGTTTCATATCTTGTTTTTGTTTAATTATTTTATTCGAGAAAAACTTCGCAATTCAAAATTAGAAAGAAATTTAAAACATGTTTAATAATAAATTAATTTCGGCTAATATATATCCATATATATATAAAACAATATAAAAAAAGCAAAAAAGTATTATATAAAAGAAATTTAAAAAAGGATAAAAAATTAAAAACTTAAAAAAGAATATATAATAAAAAAGAGCAAATTTTCTCTTTATAATGCATTTTAATTTCTAAATTTTAGTTTAGTTTCAAAATTTAATACCAGATGCCGCTGAAGACGTGAATGTTATTCGAACACTTGCATTCACAGAAACAGTTTTTTGAAATTGTATTGGGATTTTAGATTTCAGAAAACTGTCCGGCTATATATATATCAAAGCCCCGTAGAAGGGAGCGAAACCGGTTGTGATTCGATGTAGCTTTAATCTGTATAAATGTTTTTTTTTTTTTAATCGATTTTAAATATATGTTTTGGCCGAAATTAATTTATTATACTTTTTTGCACATATTAAATTTTAATTTTTCAAAAAAAAAAACAAAAAAAAAAAAAAACAACCCCCCACATTTAAATGAATATTCATTCCATGCTTATGTATAGATTATTAGAAGAAACATTGCTTGTCTTTTTTGTGTAAAATTCTGCTCCATATTTCCTTTTATATCCGTTATCTTTCTTTCAAATAAAATAACTATTTTTTTTATTTTATAAGAATGGATCTTTCGTTTCCATTGCGTTGTTTCCCGGTAAACTTGATTCAACTTTTTTTTAGATTCAACTTTTTTTCCCCAGCTGACTAGCCCAGTTAGTTCCTTCTCATTAGCTGTACCTCAATTTCTGCATAGCAGTAACTATTATAACATATTAATTAAAAGGGAATTAAAGAAAAACCTTTGTTCTTTAAACCTTCCTGTTCATCTCTGATTATTGAGTGAAAAAAAAAAAAAAAATCAAAGCTTCCTTTCAAATTTAAATCAGAAGTATTTTTGAAGTTCGCGATTGAAGTTTCCATCGGGTATCTGCTTTGACAATAAGACTCTCAGAAATATGTGTGTCTGTCTGTCTGTTTTACTGATATTATTTCGCGTACTCCGACGATCTCTTGCAGCACCACGGGGGGAGAAGCTTTGCTGTGACCAAAACCATGAGCGATCCAATAATATTATAGAATACAAACAATCTGTCAATTTGTAGTAGTATAGAATCATTCTGATTCTTGCTTATTTAGACAGAAAAAAGGTGAAGATGAAGCGTTCAAATGAAGAGAACTTAATCTTAAAGATTTAGACAAAGATACCCGAAGGAACTACATCTATATCCATTATTCCAGAGGAATAAGATGTTTCTTCCTGCATCTACTGTAGCGAAACTACTATATAAATTCAAGTAATTGCGTTGGAATGTACCTTTGTTCAGTAGTTAAGAACTATTTCTAAAAAGCTGTACTTAAAAACAAATTATATATATGCAATGCAATTAATAGATTTAACAGGGATTATTATCCAGTCAATTAACATCCGAATCAAACCCCAACGCACTAACAACCAACACTGTCAAAAGCTGAATCTTTTGCATCGCTAAGCATTGAAAATGGTGTAATCAAAGTAAATTTATTTAATTAAATAATTGATAATTTCACTAATTAAAAATTAATGACATAACTTATCTACTAATTATATTTTGTTTCTTTTCTTTTATTTTAACTGCGCGTTTCTGTATTGATTCATTTTAGGCTTATATTTCACATTGCAGGCGGGTTTTAATGTTTTGGCATTTAATACGTTTCTAATTAATGGTGAAAAATTATTTGCAAGACTTTTCTTGTATTATTTCCACAATATTTTGTAATAATGACAGGCATAGTTTAGTTTATTAAACTAAGTAGTATTAAACTACCTAGTTTAGTATAGAAACAATCAACTACGCTGTTATTGTAATGATGTCCCCCTTCGTCGCTACCTCCTTTGTGATGTTTTGGGAAAGCAGTACGGTATTTACCCTTAACTTTTTCGTTCCAAATCCATCAAGAATAGTTATTTTGAGACCAGAAGCCCGACTTCTTCCTTATTTATTCTACAAGTTATATTTCTTTGGCTTTGTTTCATATTATTCTTCGAAATAATACTTACATTAACGACAGCGTTAATTCAGGATCCTTAATAACAAGTTTTCTCAACCATCGTAGATGACAATCACATACAAATGGATTCACTTCAATATCAACAGTATCCAATATTCGCCAAGGAAATGTGTTTTCTGCTAAAGTAATGAGACTATTCTGGCGTAAATGAACCTAAAAAAAAATAAATTCGAATTTAAAAAACAATGAAATACAGTTAAAGTTGGGATACTTCGTTAGTCTTTTCAAGTATTTATTTTCAACGATAATTAACTGCAGAGTAATTTCATAAAATATTTGAGTATTTTTGGATATCTTACTATTCTCAGTTCTTTTCCTGCCCTTGAGTTTTCATTTTCCAAAACCCAAGGGCTAATGAAGTTCAGTTTGGGATTAAAGCTACAGAAGAGGCTTCTCAGTTGACGAGCTTCTGATAAAGTTCCTAAATAAAATAACAAAAGTAAGGATTATTCAACGAGGCCTAAAATTCTCAACTTTCTATGAAGCCTAACAAAACGAAAAGTAATATTCTCATTCAGAATACATTTTTTCTGTCTTTGAAAGCTCTGTATTATCTAAAATTACATTTACACTTCTTTCAGTTTGAAATTAATTCTTACAGTGAACATCCTTCAGTATCTTAGAATGCTATAATTACTTAAGGTCATTGACTCAAGCAGTTCAGGCGAATGCAAACCGTTTATTTCTTTTACCAATGCAACATAAATTTGTTTTGAAGCATTTTTTTTTTTTTTTTTTTAGAAATAGATTTTTGTTTTAAATCAAGGAAAAAGCCACAAATGGAGAGTAAATACGCTTTCGCACAGTGAGCTAACATCAACGGGAATGTTGATGATTACTAATCAGGATGAAACAGGATTCCCGTTGATGTTAGCTCACTGTGTGAACCCGTATTTACTGTCCATTCCTGGTTTTTTTCCTTGATTTATAAATTATTATAGGCGTTAAATTTTGCTTGTCTTTGCATTTAAGATTTTTGTTATATTCTATTAAAATCTATTTCTATAAAAAAATGCTTCAAAACAAATTTATTTTTGGAAATAAACAGAATCAAATGAATTTCGATGATATTTAAAAAGTCTTTAATGAAAATGTTTTTATTATGATTAGACTATTAGATAACAAACAAACAAAAATTAATCTCAGACAATTTTAAAAAATACAGTTTTTATTTTTTTTTTAAAATAACTATTAGATTAATAAAAAGTATTTTAAATACAAGTCATTATTTTACGAACTTTTTTATCATTTCAGGTTTTCGTCAACTTTTTTTAAGTTGAAAATACCAACTAATACCTGGAAAACACCCAAAAAAAATTGACTGTTTCTGAATTTTAATTTAGCTAATTATAGATTATTTTGAAAATTAAAAACGAGAAAATATAAATCCCATACGCTCACAAGTTCATATTTAAACTTTCAGAATTTTAGGTGCATTGGTAAAAGAAATACATAAAAGAAATAAAAGGTTTGCAGTCGCCTGCATTTGACTGAGTCAGGACCTTAAAAGAAAATCAGACGACGAAATTTTACCTTCCATAATTTTGGTGAGATTTGGCATCACTGAGATATTGAGCACTTCCAGTCGATGAAGTTCCCTGAAAGAATCTCTGGTCAGATTGTGGATTGGATTGTTATTCAAATTCAAGTTGGCGAGGTTCACAGCATACTGAAGAGTCTTTGGAACTGATTCCAATAGATTTCCACTTAGAATTAGAGTCTCCACGGTACGAAGGGGAGTTACAAGTCCACTTCGAATGTATTTGATACCAGTCTGAGACAAATCCAGCTTTCCTAACTTATGGAGAGCGTTCAGTGCTGAAGTTGTAGAAGTATCAAACACCTATTAAAAGAAACAGAAAATAAATAAACAAGAAAGTTATAATTAGTGTTTACAACTTATAATACGCTTTTAGCAGCCATTATCATTTGTAAGAAGTAGATCAAGTAAGAAAATAGTCTCATCAATTTGTATAAGTTTAGATATCCTTATTGATAATAATATATTAATAATCAACTATTCTAAATAAGTAATATATAATCTTATGATCCCGGACAATATATCGACAACCAACCAATTACAAATCAAAGTACAAATAAACTTGACATACATTAAAAATTTAATATTAAGAATTTAGTCATATTGTCTAGACTTGATTATATTTTTTTGTGTTTCGATTTTCTAACAATTTCACAGACTGCAGCATAGTTCTATTGAAGAATTTCGTTAAATTGTTTTCGAGTGATAGATTACTGCGGTCAATTTTAAGAATATATTGTTTGCAAACTAAAATTTATCAGAAGAACAATTCCAACATTTAATGTTTCTGAAATTATTTGGCATTATGAGAAATATGGAAGAAGTTTTGAAGCGATTACATAACTTTTTTTCTAAAGACTTTGTAAGTACAGTATATGTAATTATTAGAACTAATGATTTCTTACAATTAACGAATGTCTAATTCAACTTTTAATCTTTAAGACATATTCTTTTCAATTTAGTATGTTTCCAAAAAATTGTTTATTGTATTTATTGTTAAATAAATTATTCATTAGCCATTTTTCGACGAGCCCCCATAGGGAAAACTATACAAGGTTAGGGGGTGATGAATTTTTAAAACTTTTTAAAACTTTTTACAGTTTTATTACATTTTGAGAAAGAAACTTGCCCCATTGAAGTTTCGAAACGTCCGGACAGGGGTTTTTAACTTTTTTGTTTTCAGTTTTTATTTTAATTTTTTAAATTTTTTAACCATTGAACGGTGCCGAATAAGCAGGCTTTGATCATATATTTCACGACACGTTAAAACATCTCATTTATTGTATTTATTGTTCTTCATATTTTTGGAAAGGGAATATGAATTATTAAAATCAATAATTGTAGACAATAAGTTATAAAATAATCTAAAGATTGAAATATCCTAGCAACCCAGAAACAGACTAATTTATGGATAGTTTAGAAAAACATTTAAGTAGTGCCTAAAAATGTAACGATAAAATATTGACATGTTAATGTGAAAGTTAATGGCTTGCTAATACAATTTTTTTATGTCTTTTGCTATTGTTTACGTAGTTGTTCACAATATTAATAGGATAACATTAAATATTTGCAATGACATTACGTAAACTTTTGATGACGTCATTTTACTTTTGGAAAGTCGATTTTCTTCAATCTAGACAACTACACGTTGCAACACCAAAAGGCTAAGATATTTTTATTATCGAGGTAATAACATAAAATTTAAATTAAAAAAACAAAATGAAAGCTTTGTCAATCCAGCGCTGTTGAATATTTTGAAATGTTCATAAATTTTTAATTCGCCAATTTTTATTGGTTAAAAACAAAAAATGTAGCTTGAATGTTACTTTGTTTTTATTTGACTCTTATTTAACTTTATGAGGTTTTTTAGATGTTTTTTTTTAGATCTTAATACAGTTGACTCGCGATAATCCGACAGTTATGGGACAGAGGGGGTGTCGGATTATCAAAAATGTCGGATTACCAAAGATTGATTTTTTTAAACTGAATTTTGACTTCTAAGGCAAGAAAATTTAAGTTATGTATATACAGTACTGTACGTACTACAGTATGTATATTGTTACAATACACATTGAGTACATATTTTACGGCCATTGAGGATATAAAAAAAAAGCTCGTTAAGCATAGTTTTACACAAATGAATACGTATGTATATAATACTAATTTATTTCTGTATTTATGTCTTAAAACATAAAATTATAGTATGTAATGTAAAATATAATTTTTTGTCTTAAAATAAAAAATAAAAAAAACCGTACATACCGTATATGCTCCAATAGAGGCCCCCGGCGTTTATTTGCAAAACTAACCTCGGCTCCCGGCGCTTAAGAGAGACCGGCTGCTATTAGAGGCCGGCCATTATTAACAAAAACCTTCAGAACGCAATATTTTTGCACATAAATATCGGCTAATATTACAAACAGCTACTTTATTTGAATTTCACATGCTACATAAGACTGTTAAAGATAAATGGCAATGTCTTTCTGTACCTTTCGCTGCTATTCGTCGTCCGAATCCGCAATGACGGGCGGCCGCCTCACCGGAAGTTTCTTTCGCATATTTCACTGCGCGAATCTTAAAGGCAATGTCAAATGACTGTTTCGGCGGCATTTTGTAAGGCAATGCACCGTAAGGTATTATGCACGATTATAAAGATACGGACACTAGTAACGGTAGGCAAATATCAAAGACCCGGCTACTATTAGAGACCGGCTCCTATTTGGCCGTATCCCCTCTGCAGCCCGGCGCTTATTAGAGACCGGCGACTATAAGAGGCTCGGCGTTTATTGAAGCATATACGGTAAGTATTTACGGCTAAAAAAAAAATCTGTTATCGTTTTTTGTTTCTTCTTACGTAAAGAGTCTGTCATGGCTTTTTCTTGAATATCTTTTAACATTAGAATGTTCTCGTAGTCGAGTTCCCTCTCCTCACATCAACGTATCAAAGTGTTTGCAGCCGACATAACTTCATCGCAAGTGATTGTGCATTTCCCCTCCGAAATTGTGCCTCAATCGGGTCGGTTTTCGAACCAACCTGCGTCGACTACCGAGCGTGTCGGACTGTCAAATGTCGGATTATCGCGAGTCAACTGTATGTTTCGTTATTGTAATGTAATTACGAGTATAAATACGAAACCAACTACTTGCGAAGGGAGCAATTACTTCTCTGTTCCATAACAAAAACCTATCTGTTAAAATCTTTATTATTTTTAAGATTGAGGCGATATCGTTATTCAAATGCTTCTCCTTAATGGGGAAGATTGTTTTCATGTTATTTGCTGGAAATTTGGAACAGTACAATCACAAAATGTCAAGAGTTCCTTGATATATTTCAGACGAACATTAGGGCCTACCATTAATGTACTACAAGAAAGTTAGCTAACTTATAATGGGTTGCGAAAGTAAGAATGGTTGATTTACTGAAAAGAAAAAAACAAACAAGAAAGGAAATGTATGTGTGGATTCATTAGCGAGAATAAAACAAATAGGCGAGTTGTAAGTAGGCCTATAAAATAAGCTGTAAGCACGAGCGGTTTAAAAAAACAACTATTGTTCAATAGTAATCGAAAACGACTCAAAGTAATCAATAGAAAAATTCAGTGATATTCAATGTTGAGCTGCGAAGTTACGATGCATACTTCTAGTAATGAACTTCTGAAGTCAAGAAATAATTGATTCTTACCTTGATAGGATTAGTGGATAAATTGAGCTCGTACAAATTATAAAGACTGTCGAAAAGATCTTCATCCAGACTATGCAGCTGATTGTGACTGAGATCGAGGACTTCTAGAAACAGAAACGAATGGTTGCGAGCCATGAAGGCATTGGGATGAATTCGCTGTAGTTTATTATGACTGAGGGACAAATATATCAGTGAAGGAAGATCAGCGATGGCAAAAGGATCCACAAACGAAATCAGATTATGACTGAAGTTGATTTTTTGTAAGTTTTTCACTAATCGAATTGGTTTGACTCTTTCCAGTTCATTGAAGTCGAAATTCAAGTGGATTTCTTGTACCTACGAAGAAATCAAAATAAAATGAAATCAAGAAAACCATAAATTACTGTATTTCTTTTTCTTTTACAACAACAACAACAAAAAAGAAGATTTTCTGTTTATTAATTTAACAGAACTAATAAAAAAACTTTTCTTTAATAAAAATAGCTAAAGATTTTGTAACTAATTGACTCAGTATTCTGTCTCGTTTTTTACATTTATACCTTTCCTTAGAACATATTTTTTAGGTTATGGTTTTATGTTCTACCATCAAACACAACAAAAAGTCTTAATGGAACTTAAGGTTAACTCGCTGTACGAGATTTGCAGCTTAGTAAATAGTTTATCACAGTTTTGTCATTTACATAGCAGTTTATCATCTACTTGAAATATAAGTATAAATGCGCAAAACTAAAAGTTCACTGAGCAGAAACAGGCTGTCTTGTATTCCCGGTATCGCAATTTCCAAAAACAGATCAGTGAACTTTTAGTTGTGCGCTTTTATGTTTTATATTTCGTATTACTGTTCCCAACGCACGTTAAATTTTGTTATTTTTTCATTTACTTACTAAATTACTGAAAATAAGAGCAATGTAACAATAAAGAATGACATTTACTTTGTTTTAGTTTTTTTGAGAAATAATACACAGTTACTATTTCGGACTAACTAAACTAGTATATTAAAAATAAATAAACATTTTTACTGCATTGTGTTTTCT
The DNA here is from genome assembly GCA_023159025.1 of Thereuonema tuberculata. Lineage (NCBI taxonomy): Eukaryota > Metazoa > Arthropoda > Chilopoda > Scutigeromorpha > Scutigeridae > Thereuonema > Thereuonema tuberculata. The sequence goes on along the minus strand of JAFIDM010001028.1, from coordinate 31,160,108 downwards.
TTTAGAAATACAAAATAAAAGCAAAAGAAGGAACGAATCTTAATTAATCTTTCTTTCTTTTAGCAATTTTACGGATTTAATTCTATTCTTCTAAAATCTTTCAGACTTTAGACTTTTTATCAGTGAAGTGTTGAAATCACTTCATTGATCTCCAAAATCATAAAAATTCAGTCCAAAAACTTAACCCCCATCGCCATAAGTAGCCTATTATGGGTATTTGTTCAGTAAGGAACAAGTTTTATTCTTATTCCACTTTAATTAATTGATATAATATTCGACAATTCTACTAATTCGTTATTTGAATTTATTTGAATACTGTTTACTAAGTGCCTTAGCAGTTAGCAGGGTAAGGTTCTTCAATCTGTACTAGTTACAGTAATTTATTATTGTTGTTTGCTTTTGTGGGGAGCGGGAGAGGGATCCATAGGCTTTCACGCTTTCTGAATTTACCAATTGAGGGTGATTCTGGCTGATGAGTCCTAACAAGGACGAAACATATTCCCGTCGATGATAGCCCAAGGCGTGAAAGCAAACTGAATGTGTATTCTTTCAATTCCCCTTTTCGTGTTGATTAATTGTTACAATTGAATTGCAGCGTATGAATTGTTACAATTCATGAGAGTGAACATTTTGTACAGTGATAATGCATTAGGATGTAGTCCGTGATTTGTCCTCACTTTGCAATTAAATTAAATATTTTTCAATGAAATTATTATCCTAAAATTGCTTCCATTCATTTATATGGCACTTTTCCTAGTAGCCTATTACATATCCAATTCTATGAAAAAGAACACAATCAACGATCAAAATTCATGAACAAATTTCGTTTTGAATACGATTAGGAAAAAAAACAAAAAACAAAACAAAACAAATAAATTCACTACCTTTCCTTAACGAAACGTTTAGTTTACTTTGAATTTATTGATTAAATAAAATAAAAAATTGGTTAAATATTTATTTATTAACGATCAAGACATTAAAGAAAGATTTCCTAGTGTTCATACAGAAAGCTAATATATTCATATATTCTAAAGGCAAACTTTATTTAAAAGTAACATTTTAGTTATTATAATAAAGTAGGAAGTTATGTCTTTAGATTGTTTATTACCCTATCATCCGTGAGGAATTCCTCCCACACAGGAAGTGTCGTTTGATCTTTGCAAATAATTTCGAAAGGAAGAACGGAGAGCTGGAACGGACACTGGCACGCTTGGCACAGGGTGGAATTTGGTTTGGGAACAGCAGGTGCTGGTGGCCGACCCGGAGCATCACCTACTTCCGGTGTTCCTGTAGAACTGACCGTTGTCCAGTCAACGGAAGACACTGGAATCGTCACCTGTTGAATGGTTTGGTTTTCGGATCGACATATCGGAAGAAGCCCAGGGAGTAAGAGGAAAAGAACAAATGGAATCATCTCTGCAAGAAACAAAATTACCCGATTAGTTAGTAGGGCCTTAAATCCTCTCATTTTAATTTTATTTTTAACAAATTTCTTAAGGAGAGCTAGGCTTTTTAGTCAGTAAATTAATAATAAATGGTTCAAAATCAGCTTCTTAGCAGAAGAGAGAATCTTTGAAAATTTCTCCGTAGATCCCTTAGAGAAATTTGTAACTGAAAATGGTAACCATTATCAAAGAATTACAGGAAAGTACCGTAAAACCCAAAGCTCTCGCTTACATCTAGACATATTACGTTACGTTATTTTTATTAGTGTAATGAGAGACCTGCAACTCATAACTGAACTATATTTATTATTGTCAATTTCAATTATTTGTTCAAAGATATCATAGCCTTGTTTGATGGATAGTTAGTTTAGATATCCAATGTCCCAATCATTCTTCCCTTAACTACGAAATTTTTTGAAATACTGTTTGCTTGTTGGAAGTGAAGTTATTGAATTTGAATTTTGAATTTCCTTTAAAATTAAAAGATTTATTTAATTTTCGTGCAAAATGTGCTTTTCTTTTTCTTTTCTTTCTTTCTTTTCATCTTTTTTTTTTCTTTTTCTATTTAAGTAATTGAGCAAAATTTTATTTTTAATGATCCACTTTTCGAGATAAATCTACTGCAGGAAGTAATGCTAAGGATGGATAAGTGGAGCCATCTATCGGTTAGTGTTAACACTAGAAGCTGTAGTTGCTTTATTGATTTTCCTGCCTGATTTTTCGAGGAGAATCTGCAATTTCTGTCACTCTTACGTCATAAACTATGATTGAACCCCAGGACTTACCTTGTGCTGCTTTAAAAACAACTCTTGTAAATTATAATCGTAAAAAAATTAGCTTTCACTAACGAAAATATATTTTGCAAGTAACAAAGCATTAATAACATCCAATAATAGTTTTCCTTCGAATAATAATAGTTAGCAAAACTCATTTCTTCACTTCACACAACAACTTTTAATTAATTAATAAGTCATTTTTTTGTTCAGTCCAGATTTCAAAGCAGTTGTTCCTTTCATTGCTAAGAAGCTTCAGTTTCTTACTTATTTAGGTAGATTGAGAGGTACTGCATCTTAGAGATCCACATGGTCAGTAAAAGCGCAATGTGGTTTTTAATGTTTTTATTTATTTTTTATTTTTAACGAGTCGAATAAGTTGAGGTCGGATGGTCCGTTCGACGCTCGCCCTCCTTTACTTCCGGATAGAAACTAGGTCCCTATTTAAGAGGGCTGTTCCGGAGGAGAAAGCATCAACCAAAAATTTCGACCAACCAATCAAATGCCTTATGAGCTAGAGGGTTCATATTTTACCCAATGATGTTCCATCTCAATTACGTGAATAAATAGAAAACGTTCTATCCGGTACATTTCTTTTCCTGTCGTCGAAACTTATGGGAATAAATAAATTATCACAAAAGCAAAATTCCAAACTAGATCTTCGGATATTATAAAGATAGAGGATTTGCCAATCTCTTGTCGGAGTATGGAGATCCGGTAGCCAAGTGGTAACGCACTTGATTGCGGGCTGAAGAAGTCGGGTTCAATCCTCGGGGGAGGTCGGGAATTTTTCCACTCTGATTTTTTTCCCTCCAATCAGAAAGCGCTGTGATCCTTAGTCCCACGATCCAAAGGACCAAATAGGCCTGTGATGGATAATTTACATTTGTCGAAATATGTCATAAGTTCTAATTAAGAATTTGTGGAAAGGATTCAGTAATTAATTATGCAAATAAGAATAGAAAGATTAAGAGTAAATTAAGTCAAAAAAATTTAATAATTCTCCTTTGGAATATTATTAATTCTATCCCCGTATCGCGTAATTAAATTATTTTTGCTATTTCTTCAATTTCCTATAGTCAGCTCACAGACCAAAAAGAAACGTTTTTTTTTTTACATTTTCAATCTCTATTCGGAGATACAGCTGTAAATATATTTTTTAAAATTTTATGTCATGTTACTTTATTTATTAATTCCTTTCTTTGTATAAAGATTTTACTACATAATAAATATATAATATTAAAATTGTTAAATAGTAATTAAATTTCATGAAAAATTTGCATTTTATTTATGCACAACGAAAGGAAGTTGAAGAGGAAGTTAAAAGTTGACATTAAATTTTGATGTTTTTTTCGTAAAAAAAGTTTTCAAAGAGGAACAAAAAATAAAACAAATAAAAAGTGCACATATTGCATAAACTAAAAGAGGCTAAACATACATAATTAGCATTTGCTAAGTTAAAGAAAACGGCTTGTTAAAATTTGCTTTTCAAATATCAGTATTGCTCAAATAACAAATGACTCATTTATCTGCAGATAACATTCTTTCTCTCTATCTTTCTTTTTTTTTTTAATTTTTAGTGACATCGCCATTTTATTATTTGCTTTGTTAGCACTAATTAACATAGCTTTCCTTTTTTTGTTTAATCAAGCTAAGCTTTAGATCCGTACAAACCTTAGCTAAAAACAAAAACTGAATAACATTTTCTTAACTCACCGATATGAGGCTCCAGCTGTTTGTTCGTATTTCAAAGAAGACCTACGACGCACAGCGACAAACGAACCTAAGGTGAATGATAACAACGAGGTTGAAGTCTACCGACTGCCAATTGTTTATCTGTGTGGACTCCCGGATTCCCGGGAAGTGTTGAATCTCAAACGTACAGATTGTATTTATCAATTAGTCACTATTTCCTATTTTACTTGTGTTTCACAGTTTCTTAACATTAACGTGCTCTTGTAGGTCCTTTCAGAAAAAATATATTTCTCGAGGACTACGCATTAATTTTCTTTTGTTATCGTTTGATAAATATTATCAAATTTTTAGATAACAGGTTTACTTAATAGATAGCGACCTTATCTCTCATAACTGATTCTTTCTAGCTTTTGATTAAAATTGTTGTTGGGTCAAAATGAGCTGAACAAATTAAAGGCAAAATATCTCGCGAAGTAATATTTCGCCTAGATAAAAAGATTTAAAAGGTTCCCGTTCAAATCATTATTTATTGACTTTTTTAATGGTGATGATGTCAAAGTCTGAACGTACTGTCTGTTGTGACACCAAAACAAATGAGGTGAACAAGTTCTTTATGGGAAAACAGTTTTTAGATGGTAATAAGCAGGGGTGGATTGACTATTGAAAAAAATAAGCATTTGCACAAAGAGAAAAAGTGCAGCAAGCAAAAAAAAAATTAATAAATAATAATAATAACATTAAAATTGTTTACAAAATGAGGAGTTTGCACGGCCTTAAATTTAAAAGTCTCCTCTTGGGCCCGATTTCAGGGCCTCAGGATCCCTTGGCTATGTAAAGCTACTTGGACTTACAATGCTAATAACGATCTCTGCCCTTAGGGCACCAGGGGCAATTAATTCATCCCTGATAATAACCATCCTTTTAACCAATTTGCTATCACTTTAACACATTGGGAAAACGTTTAAATAAAACCCAAAAATCCATGTAAACATTTTTGTTTCTAAAGCATCCATGTTCATTGTTCGAAAAACTTACTAACATTTCCATATAAAATTCAAGCACAATGACTGATACGAGAAAACCATCTTTTAGATGAATCATTTTTGAACTCTAGTCCAGAATTTTTACATCGATTGTGATTCTATGATGACATAACTTTTAATCGCAGCGGTTGCATTAGTAAGTGGACAGTGTTTATATGAGAGACAGGACATCATAAAAATCATGGAGGAGCTGTTGGATTCTGAAATCAGAGATGCACTCTGTAATTGACTGGGATTGTCTGAATTGTACTGGATCTTTCTAGACGATACAATTACTTCCCAACACTGCAAAAAAATAGTGCTCGATTTCCTAATTGAATGTTAACCTGAGAGCAGTCTATTATATACCGAGAGACCTGTCTGGTGAAATTTTATGGAGTGGCCACTTTATTAACCAGATTTCATTTTTGTGATTCATCTTTCTTCATTGAACGAAGTCCACGACTCATCGCTGGGAATTTTATACAAAAAAATCTTTAAAGAGAATTTTAAATTTAAGAATTTTCTCCTAATCCCTATCATTTTTGGGGAATTTTCGCTTGCCTTTGCACTAAGCTTCCTCATCCTTACTGAATATTTCTGATTTTTTGAAATGGCAAAAAAATATTTTATTATGTTTCTTGAATACAGTGAAGTCTCACTTATACGAAACATTCAATTATACGAATTTCTCATTCCCCGGCGAAACCCCCTTAGTCCTATATGTAATTCACTTACACGAAATATTCACTTATACGAATAATTTTTGGTTCCCCCTCATATTCGTATAAGTGAGACTTCACTGTATAAATAAATAAAAAACAACATTATATCATATTAGCATTGAATATAATGATACTACTTTCATGCTACAAGATATTGCTCTATTTTCAATCAGTGTTTAAACTTTTAATACGAGGGCGAGTCAAAAAGTAACCTTAATTATTTTTTATTGACAAAATATACATACATACAAACAAAAACACTTCATCACTTTTTAACATAGTCCCCATTATGTTCAATACAGATGCACCAGCACTTTATCAGAATCTGGATTCTGCGAGAAAAAAAAATCTTTTGGTTGACTGTGAAGTCGAGTATGCACCACCTCTTTCATCTCATCATCCCGTGCGAAACTTCGTGCGAAACTTAGTGCCTCCTTGAGGGGTTCAAACACAAGGCCATTACTCGGTGCAAGGTCTGGTGAATATGGAGGATGTGGAAATGCAGATCTGTTACCATTGCAGGAATAGTATGCAGATCTGTTACCATTGCAGGAATGGTATGCCGCTGAGCATTATCCTGCTGCAACAGCACACTAGAACGGAGCAAACCACGACATTTTGACTTGATTGTGGGTTTCAAATGGCTCTGAAGCAGATCATAATACGATTCACAGTAAAGCCATTGGTCATATAATGTTTCAGGATTACAGTTTACAGTTCCAGAAGAACGTGAGCATCACTTTGCCAACTGACGGGGTTGTGCAGAATGTTTTTGGTTTCGGCGATGATGAATGTCGCCACTCCTTGCTTGCTCGCTTAGTCTCTGGCTAGTAATATTGGACCCAGCATTCGTCACCAGTGACGATACATCGTAAAAATTCATTCCCATCAACTACACAACGTCGCAATAGCGTTTCACAAGCATCCACACAAAGTTCTTTGATTTTGGGGGCAAGTTGTCTTGGTACCCAGCTAGAGGAAACTTTGCTGCATTTTATCATATCGTGAATGATGTGGTATGCCAAGCCATGACTAATGAACACTATTTCAGCCATCTCGTGATTGTTATCCACCGGTTTTCCCATATCAATCGTTTCACTGCAGCGATAATGTCAGCCACAGTCGCAGTGTGACGCCGGCCAGAGCGAGCTGCATCAGTCGTACTTGACACCCACTTTTAAAATCCTATGCCGCTCGTAAACTTGCTGAAGCGACAAACAACTATCCCCGTACTGTCTTTGCATCCTGTGATGAATGTCTGCCAGTTTTTCACCCTTACTGCCCAAACACCAGATAACTGCACGCTGCTTCTCTTTGGAGCATCCTTCTAACTGCGCAGCCATCTTGGCTTTGGCTTGCTGACGTCACAGTCGGCGCATAGGCCAAAGTATATGCGCCCGCAGGTTCCTCAAATGGCAAGACTTAACATATCTGTATGAGAATTCTCTACTATGAGATTTTTAAATTTTTATAGCCATATTAAGGTCACTTTTTGACTCACCCTCGTAACATGCAATCATTACTATTCTAACAGTAGGTATTCAAAGTATTTACAATGACAAACATTATTAATAAATCAAACGAATGATTCCTAAGAGTTATACACGTTGTGATTTGTACATAATTTTGCCAATTCATTAACATTTTCCAATATATCATATCCTAAATTTTTCTTGAAATAATAATATTCTTTATTATGATATAGTCGATGATTTTCTTGTTGTTATGAAAGAGTGAATTTTCAACATCACCTGGATGCTATAAAACGAGTAGATAACAAAAGATTAAAATAGATTAACCATTACCTGTTATTAACAATGATAGAGAAGGAAGAAATAATACATGGAATCCATCATTAAGAGCAACATTACTAATTTCATTAAAAATACTAATTTAAGTATGTAATATAATATTAAGTCATGGTTGAAACTGATAGACTTTGTACGTTTGTGTCCTATTTCTCTTCCATTCCGTAATTTAAATGGAACTTTCGTCTGGAATTGAAGCAGAAGATTTCAGACTTTTCTTAGATCTGAACTAGATGGAGCTGGTGGGAGGAAATTTTTCTTCTGGTCACAGATCAACCAATAATCTTTTCCATTTCTTTTTAAAATTCTAACATCGTAAGTTATTTAGCGGGGATTATGTAGCAGTAATTAACTTTATTAATCTTAAATTTCAAAATTCTTCTGTAAATATAAGAATAAATGAAAAAAAGAAATTTTGCCAGTGACAGTGTGGTAAGACTGAAATTTTTCCACATTTCTTAAAGGATTGAAATTATTATCTTCCATTTTGTATCCATGAAATAACGGCCATATTTACTCCATTTCCTTGAATTCAGTCAACATCATTGTGAAGGTAACTAATTTTCACACTTTCATAAGATTGGTGTTTTAATTTATAATTAGAACTAATAAGATCTTAATTTTTTAAAACTTTTAATTCTAAATAATAATACATCTCTATATTAATTTTTATTCTTACAAAGTTCCGTGTGCAAAACCAAAATATACAAACGAAAATATATAAATATGCACAGCGGAAATTCGCCTGTACATCTTCACTTTCATTTATAACCACATTCTCAAAATTGTATTATTATCATAAAAAGTTTCTACATTTATAGACAACACGTAAATTATATAAATCTAAATTTTAATCGCAATAACTTACATTTCAGTTACAACAAAAATAACTTCAACGATTATAATGTTTCTGAATTCTAGTTTATTTGTTTGTTTTTTTAGTCGTTATATTTTATATTTTATTTAAGATGGAACACATTTTTGAACTTTATATCTTCACTAAAAAGTGTGTGAATATCTCCCATATAAATTATAAGTTTAAAATAAGGTGAAGTTAACTTTGTGACTCGTGAGTTCCTAAATGTTTAAAGATTTAAAAATTCAGAATGAATTTTCTGTTTTATCTTCCGCCAACTGAAAGGCTAATTCGCAGTTTATTTTTAACAATGGACGAAGGCTTTTAAGAGACCCAATCTATTGAAGGTATGAACAGAACGAAATATATATTCTTACGAAAATAATGTAACTTCTAGAACAAATAAAAGCCACCAATATAAAATTACTGAGAATTTAGATGTTAATAGGAAGGGCTAATAAGCAACGTTTTAGCAGATTTAAATGTTTGACACTTACCATTATGGTAAAGAAATGAACAGTAAGGGGTGCCTCCATAAGTTCAACATTATACGAAATTTCATCTGCTCAATGATAAAACCGCTTCTAATAATTGCGTAGAAGTAGGAATGTTTTTGTCTTTCAATGTAATGTAAACAGTATCTACAGTCAATACTTTAATCGGAGTTTTCATTTCTTAAAATCATCTTTTACCTTTTCTTGTTTTCTTTGGTTTGAGTTCGACTGATTTTTTTCTGATAACCTCTCTTCTATGTGATGTTATGGTTTACAAGTCCTTTTCCTAATCGGCTTCGAAATAATTTCACAAAACATTCTTCCTCCGTCAAGTGTTATAGAAATGTCAAAAATTTCGTTTTACTGTTATCATAAAATTGATTGTAGAAATACATTTTATATTTAGTTAGTTCATTAAAAAAACGAAAGATAATCATTGTAGATATTTCTTATTAGTTCTGATGTCAATTCAACATTTTAATGTAGAATTAAGTAATGACATGTCTTAAAAGTACAATTTCTGAAACCGTATAGCGATAAAGACTTCTATAAGAACTAGATGATAGTGTACAGAATACTATATATAAAGTCTGAACCTGCGAATCTATCTATTTTTTGTGTGTCTGATTTTGGAATATGCAATCGTAAATTTACATAATTTGGATAATCGTCATTTTCTTTTATAAATTGAATTGTAATATTTGTATATTTTTTTAAATAACCTAAACAATAAATAAATAAATAAATTATTTTATTAATAATTCAAATGCGCAGTTTGAATTTTTTTGCATTAAGAAAATTCATTGGGGCCTGCGCAATGCAGGCACATAGGTTTTCATACTAATATTTCATTGCTGAATATTTCTTTGTTTTTTTTATACTTTGAGGCACCACTGCGCTTCCGATATATCATTCTTATCAGCCTCAGTAGCGAGACCTTCTTGTTTACAGTGACTTCTCCTGGCTAATGATCGCCAACGAGCGTGAAACAGCTGTTCCAGGATGTCACTTGTAAATAATTTGGTCTCATCCATTTTATTAATAATTCAAATGCGCAGTTTGAATTTTTTTGCATTAAGAAAATTCATTGGGGTCTGCGCAATGCAGGCACATAGGTTTTCATACTAATATTTCATTGCTGAATATTTCTTTGTTATTTTATACTTTGAGGCACCACTGCGCTTCCGATATAAATAACCTCTTATTAAATATATTTTTGCATAAAAAGAAATAGTTGTATAAATATTTTTCTTTGCATAAAATGAAAATGACAGGTGGCGCCATCTAGAGAATTTCTAATTTCTGTTTCGAAAGAAATAATTTTTTAAACAAAATAAAATGAAATCGAGTTTCATGATCTCACCAATGCAACATTTTATTATTTCAAACTAATAAACAAATTCCGAAAGTTTACATGGTGCCCTTAAAGGCATTGTAGTTTTACTCTAAAAAATCTGAATGCTTTTGAGTTTTAATTGAAGAAAAAAAAATAAAAAAGACTTGATTTTCACTGATTCATTACAATGACATCTTGGAACTTTAAAAAAATGTTTAAAAAGCTAAGCCAAATGATAAACAAAACTGACAGAAGCTAAGGAAAAAAAAACAAAGAACAAATTCATTTATTTGCTTTTTATTGTTGGTTTGTTTATTTTGGTGCTTAAAACCACATTTAAGGTGTTCGAGTGTTTATACACTCAGACATTACTGTCGTTTTATCTCAGCTTCTCAAAATAGGATTGGATGTTAGTTAAATTATATTCCAAGGTCGTCAATATTAGGAAAATGGAAACTGACTTTGCAACATAAAAATTACTAGAATTTTAAAACAATATAAACAAAGATTTTCATATTAGAAAAATATGAATAAAATAAGTACAAAGTAGATCAACACTAAAACACTAGTGAACTACATTAATCAAAATTGCGTTTGTATAAAAACAATATTGTTTACGAAAAAAAATATTTTCATAGATATACTAAAAATTAGATTCAATCAAGCAACTAATAGCACACATGGAACTATAAAATATTTATCGAAATTGATCCATTCTTATTTTTTTAATTATTATCTCTTATTTAAAGGTGTGTATATTGAAAGTAACTTCGAAATGAATGAAAAAGAGAAAGAACAAGTATTGCAGTAACACAAAGAGTCATTGAGTAAAAGCCGAAATACATTTCATTCATGAACCTTATAGATAACTGAAGGATGCGTCTGTTACTTTCCGTTATCTATTTTTGAACTATTCCTTGTTCTGGAATCAACAGCTTGTCTTGCTGTTTGGAATTTATTATTTTTTATTCTACCTGACTCTGTCAGTGCTTAAGTACTGAATTTTTTACACTTGTAAAATTTTTCTTTTAACAATTAATTTCTGTTTGGATAAGTTCCTCTTCGGAACCTATGTCTGTACTTCTTGCTGTAAATTTCTCTGGAAATTTCTACTAGTTGTGACTCCTCAGAGAGCACCTGCCGATGCTTCATCCAGTTCCATTCTATCCGTGAAGGTGTTGGGGGTCATTTGTTTGTACTGCTTTTGATAAGAAGAACGAATACGAGCTAACAGCTTAAATCTCCAACATAACAGAATTATCACAGCGGTCAATCCAGCGAAGAAAAGGCTAATAATGAGAGCAATGGATAAATGCACATCCGGGTCGTGATGTTTGTCGCAGACTAGTTTTTTAGGGTCCATGTGATAGATGACCTTCTTGTGTAACGATGGAGGGGTCTCGCATCTGAAAATAATAACAAAAAAAATAAAAGTCACGCAATACTTTACTGAGCAAATTTTTATTAATGATAGAAGAAAAATGTATAAAGATCAATATAAAAGAAGAAATTATAACTTTGATAATTTAAATCATCATTTTCTAAATATTGAAATAAGTAACGTCAAAACCATTACTACAACAAAATATATATTAACCATATATATTTTAAACTGAAGAAGCTTAAAAATTACCTAAAAATACATAATCTACGATGTCTATGTATTCGTAGACATGTCCCTTTCAATAATATATTACAAAAGTAGAATTGGGATTCTCAAGTACATTGAATTAGTGAAGAATTTTATGTAATTTAAGCGAATCGTGTAAAACCCTGAAAACCAAAATTGCATATTCGTTGTTTTTAATAATTAGAATTATTAGAAAACAGGTGTTTTATTGACGCTTTTTATATTAAATTAGTAGATAAAGTTTATTTATAACAACCCAACAACCATTCATTGTGTTTTTTGAAGCTGATTTTAAATCCACATAATGAGCTTCAATTCCAGACAGTTGAACGTTTTAAACCCTTTAAAATGCTGTAGAATAAGAAAAACCAAATGGATTTCAAGACAGTTTTAAATCGATATCTTTATGTCCGTCTATCAAGGATCAAGGGAATTTAAAGAGTTTATTCTAAGAAACTGAAATTTAAGTTTTTGATAAGATTTCATACATACTGGACGTTTAAAAATCAAAACTATCAAGTCAGCGAAAATGCTGTATCTCGAGAAGTTAGCGTCGAATTAAGTGCAAATTTCCAAATAATGCAACTACATTCACGGCTACTGTCACATTAATTTCATCTGTCGCAGTTTCTGCTCCAAATGATTGGTCATTTACAGATTACACTGTACTTCAGGAGTCATAATAAGAAGAAGAATTGATGATAATAAATATGTTGAAAGATAACGTTAAAATTAATTTTGTTGCTAATTATCACAGTATGTTGATGATGAGGAGAAGGAAGGATAAGTTAATTTAATTAAGTCGATTTTGATGAACATAAATGAATTTAATGATGATGTTCAAATTTATTCATCCAGATGAAGTAAACGAATTAATTTAATTGAAAATGGTGATAATAATTAAGTTAGTTGATGTAAAAGAATTAAAAGAAAGACAAATTAAATCATACATAATAAAATACAGAGAATGTACTATTAATTATATATTAGAAAAAAAAAACCCAAATAAATAGCATAAATGAAGATATAAAAATAGGTAACACGAGAATTTCAATATTTAAAAACAGGTAAAATATGGTTTATAATAAATGTTTAAAAGAAAAACAATAAATGATTAGATATGTAGAATAAATCATCTTTATCCGCTGATTCCGATCTCCAGTATTCGCTTATCCGCTTCTATAAATTAACTGATTTCGTCATATACTCTGTCTCTTCACAGTCACAATCAGAATGTTCCAGGTATTTTCAGTTTTTTCACTGGTTTTTGCACTGTTTTTACACTGCGATTAATTTATTAAGTTTCAATAAAACTCGTAGTTTGAATGAAAGTTTTACAAAAATCTCCTAAGCTTTTGTAACGCGTTGTGAGGAATTAAATGGATACGATTCATGTGCTTGACTTACTTCAAATTTTGGAAATTCGGTAGCAACAGCAGAAAATAATACAAAGTACAAAATATGTACTGTAATAAGAAAAGGTTCTTAACAAGAATGGTAATCGAAACGATGAGTTTATGGTAATGGGTAGACAACGTATAAAGCAAAGAGGGCCCGGGGAATCTAACCCCATTATTCCCATCGAAACAATGCTTCAGTAATCGCGGTTTCCGTTACTACGGGGTTTCTTGGAATGAAACGAGAAATGACTACATGTATAATTGTATACTGTAATTGACTGTATGTTTATACATATTTGCATGTATATATGTATTTATATATATAAAAACATAAAATAATACAAACTATATTGACATTAAATTATTTAAATTGAAAATCCTTACCGTTTATAACAACATATATCTTAACACTGAATGTACATGAGTGTCAATCTGTAAGCTTGTATGTTTATATTTATAAAAATACACTTTTTGCCAAAAAAATCGAAGCACCGTGAAGGAAGCGATCAATTTGAATGAAACTTTGTAGGTGCCATTTGACGAGAATTCGAATTGATTCAAATTTCACAGTGAAAACACAAATTTTTATTCAACAATAGCAGCATCATTGTTACATTGCCAGTAATGTATTGAGTCACTTCTGGCTGCTATGCATGTTGATATACGGCCTGGCATGAAGTGAAACAAAATCCTGCACCCCAAGCTTCCTGAAACTGATGCTCAAATGCCGGATGTACAATGATGAATGCAATTGATATCCTAGCATGTCGCAGACCTGATTTGGGACCTGGCAGGCCAAGCAAGGGTATGAATTGCTTGGAGACATTGCTAAGAACGCGTTCAGTGTGTGGATGTACATTATCCTGTTGGAAAATTGCTGTTGACACGAAGGACAAAACAACGAGTTTAAGGATCCCCTTCACGTATTGATGTGCATTTAAAGTTCCTAGAATCATTATGAGAGGGGATCTGCGGTCATAAGAAATGGCTCACCAGACGCTTACACCAGAAGTAATGGCTGAATGGTCTTGCTAATACTGCCAGGAGTTGAGCACTGTCCAGTCCTCTCCATACAGGGATACGATGGTCATCTGCTGCAAGATAGAAGGGGACTCATCACTTAAAACACTAAGAAACCATCCGGTAGCAGATTATGTCTCTCGGGCACGGCACTGTTCTATGGAGGAGGACTGGACAGTGCTCAAATCATAGTATTATTGACGAGAGACACACAGCCATTACTTGTGATATAATACTTTGGGGAGCCATTTCTTCTGATTGCAGATCCTCTTTCATAGTGATTCGAGAAACTTTAAATTCACAGCAATACATGCAGGAGATCTTGCAACCCGTTGTTTTACCGTTCGTGTCACCCTTGCCAGGACAATTTTCCAACAGGATAATGCACATCCACACGCTGTACACATTCCCAGCAGTATCAATTCGTACCCTTCCTTGGTCTGCCAGGTCCCAAAACTTGTCCCGCTTCGTGCGTGTCTGCGACATGCTAGGATGTCAAGTGCATCCATCATCGTGCATCCGGCATTTGGAGCATCAGTTTCAGAAAGCTTGGCGTGCTCTGCCACAAATACAACATCAGGGCTATGCCATGTCATATATCAGCATACATAGCAGTCAGAGGTGGCTCAACACTGTACTAATAATATAACAATGATGCTGCTATTGTTCAACAAAAATTTGTGTTTTCATTGTGAAATTTGAATCAATTCCAATTCTCTTCATCCAAATGGCATCTACAAAGTTTCATTCAAATTCAGCACTTCCTTCATGGTGCTTCGATTTTTTTGGCAAAGAGTGTATATACATTTTTTTACTCAGAGATAGATATGTATATATATATATGTATGTATCTATGTATGTATATGCTTTTTATGTAAATAGTATACATTTTATTTTCTTATAACTACTGCCGTTCTGGCATAGTGGATGGGTCGGAACCTGGGTTCAAATCCCGCAGGTTCTTGGATGTCCTTCAGCGTTTGTTTCTCTTCCGACTAAAAAGTGCAGCAGAGGAATTGCAAGTGGGCTACATTATTTCTGCCAACATTGTTTAGGGACAAATTCCATGGAAGCCTCAACCCGACAAGTTCGAATGAGGATGAGCGAGTGTATCTTATAATTATTACTTTTATCATATGCTAATTATTTTCTTTATCATGTTTATTTTCATTATTATATCTTACTATTAGTTTCTTTATCTCATTAATGTTAGTTTTTTGTAAATGAACTCTTCATTCACTTCGCCACGATTTTATGTTTTATCTTTAGTTAATGTAAATTTTAAGTATTTTAAATATGGATATTTTTATTAAAACACAGCATCTGTTGACCGGAGAATTAAGTTCCTTGTATTTGTGGAATCAAGTAAATTATCAATGTTAAGTAATTCAGTTAGAAAAACATAAGAGAAAGTTAAATGAATTTTTTGGTGTTGAGATGATGATGATTAATAATTAATGAATTTTGTTGATATTATGATGAGTATCATTAGAAAATTAGTTCCAGTTTTGAAAATTAAAAGGTAGCAGAACTAAATTTAGTTTTTAATGATGAAGATAAAATTTAATGCCCGTAAGAGAATTAAGGAGAATGAGAATTACTTAGTTGGCGAATAATAAGAAATTAAGGAAAAGTAAATTTAGATTACTTCACAATTTCGAACATGAGTTGAAATCATATCAGAAAGGGAATTAATACTATAATTAAGTTTTGATAATTATAGTAAGATTAATTGAGATAAGAAAATTAAAATGAAGGCTAATTAGCTTCACTGATGATTATAGAATTTGTTTAAATTGAAGAATTAAGGAAACGTCAAAGGATAATTTAGGGAAAATTGGTGATAATGAAGTTAATTCAGGAATAAATTGATATATAATTAAGTCAGTTGATGATTATAAAATTCATAAAGGTAGGAGAATTAAAGGGAAGCTAATATTAATTACTTGATTACGAATTAGCGCAGAACGATTAATGGAAACCTACGATTAATTAATTGTTGATGATAATCACATGAATTCAGGTAGGAAAATGAAATTGTTGATGATGATGATGATTCTTGTATTAATAGGATAATTATGATATATAATCCGTAATGTAATGTTGCTGAAAAATTCTTTGTGATCATTATAAATTAGTGAAAAATTAATGGCTGATAAAATTAATTAAAAGGGTATTAGAGGAAGTCGGAACGAACTTAATTTTGGCAATTTTATAAAGTGAGTACGAATTTTAGAAGGAAGCTAAAATAATTTCGTTCATGATGATGATCATTGTACATTATTATACGAGACACAAAAAAAGAAGAAAACCGTGGGTTATGGATTACTAATTCCAAGTATGCTCGGAATTAGAACGACCTCTATTGCAAAGCGTCGTAACTGTTTTGTACATTTCTGCAAAGCAAAGTAGAAGAGAATAAGATTTTCGATATTTTTTCTTTTTTCATTCTTTGCATCTTTAAAATGCCTATGTACTGTTGTTATTATTATTATTATGTTTATATTATTCAAATTTTTTATAAATATAATCCATATCCAAAAGTGGCTTCGGACATGGAAACGAAAATGCCCAGAAAAATTGCGGCTCTTGCCATTTTTTGCTCTTGGACAATTTTCTTCACCGTCAAATGGGATAAATTTGTAGCCAATAGCCGATCTTCCTAGTAATTCAGAAATACATATTCCATCGCCTGACTCTTAAAATAGTGGAAAACGTTCCAAAGTATACCTCTATCGTGGCTATGCAGGCCTTACAGTAACCTGTTCTTATGATGCCGCCATATTGTTTTCACAGCATTGAGTTCCAGGATCAACTAAGTGATCCGTTTTTTTTTTCCTTTTATGGTCATTCTTCTTTCTCTGTGCTTATTAGTCGCTTTTGAGGAAGTTGATGAATTTAATTCAGATAGGCAACATAAGAATGATTAAAAAAAATAAAATTAATTCAGATAAAAAAAGAAAGATTAAGGTAAATTAATTTAATGAATGATGATGATGTAACGATCAAATTTCTTAAGATAATTAAAATAACATAAAGCAAATTAATTTAATTGTTGATGATAATAACAAAAGTATTAGTTAGAAGGAGCAAATAAATAACTTAATAATAATCATAATAATGACTCTAAAATTAAGTCAAATGGGATAATTAAATAGAATCTGAAATCATTTTAATTGATTTTGTGATTCTTCAGTTGTTTCAGGAAGGATAGCGAATTAAAAGCTAAAATTAGTTTGTAGTCATGACAACTCAGTAGATATCGTAGTCATATCTCTTTGAGTTGTCAAGAATTTAAATTAATCATGATGGACTTATTAATTCTGAAATTGAAAAGATATGTAACTGCCAATAACTTTTTTTTGCTGAAATAAATTTTTGTCTGAGATGCATTAAATAATGGAGATGACCCTAACAGAAATGTTGTTGTGCGAATGAGCTTATAATGTGCCTAAATGAGAATCCTAGTTTCCCTCTTTTTAGTATTTCACTCAAAGACACCTCAACATCCTAAAACACCATCAACATTCACAGTGGTTCAGTAAAATACAAAATCCGATCTCATCAAAAGGATGATGTGATGTGGAATCTGGAAAGACTGTTTTATAGGTCTGTACTTATTTGACTGTACATTAAAGAACCATATCTTTATCTTCATTATCATTTAAAATTCCAAACAAATACAAACTTCATCAACATGTCTTCAATATTTCGTCGAAATATTGAAGACATGTTGATGAAGTTTGTATTTGTTTGGAATTTTGACTGTACATTATTTGGTTAAAGGGTTTTTGGAGGAAAAAAATGTAATATGGGTAAAGAATCTAGATAAATGTGATTCTAGAACAACATAGTGTATCTCCAGACTGTATCGCATTCGTTATTTGTTAGATTCCAATTGAGGAAATGGAACCATTGATTGCCTGCACAGGTCGAGCAGTTGGGATTCTTTCATATGAGGATACAGACAATCATAGATGTACAGGGTGTATCAAAACTCTCTGTACAAATTTTAATGGGAGGGAACCAAAACAGTTCTTTTTCGTCAATGAATGGATGCGAGGGTGTAAGAAAACGATGGATGTCCACTGACGGCAACCTTAGGTGCTACAGCGTCTGTTTCGGAAGCTGTGTCGGTGCAACCTCACAGCAGCTCTTCCGGTTCCATTGGCAGCCCCATAAGCCAGATGCATCTCAGCAGTCGTCATGTTACACGTAACGTGTCCGATTTACGAATGCTGCGGCAAACACAAGTCCGTTCTCTGTTCCCACTTCGCCTCTCCTCTAAATAGCGCACACAGAGGAAAAAAGTTTGTGTTGGTGCTCTATTTGCGATTAAACTTTGTACATTAAGTTTTGATACACCCTAAGCAGTCTGATCTGTGGTAACTCGACAATGCATGTAGGTCATCCATGTTAGTTAGTCATCCATACCTGTGCAACAGAAATAACTTTAGCATCTAAACTATTGTGATGAACAATGCCATCCATTATAGGTTTTATTATGAAAAGTGTAACGGAAGCACAACTGCTTTTGCTTGGCGCTCTTTTAAAATTAAAGAGCAAGGTTAGGGATAGTCTCAAAGGCGTACCGGAGGTTTTTTTTTTAATTGGAGGGTTATGATGTCGTAATCGTTCAACCAAAAAAAAACGTCGTGTCCTGTCCCGAATCGGATTACAGACAAACCGTTGAACTTTCCAACCAAAAAAAAAAGGTCTTCCATTTTCGGATGCAATGGGGAGGGAGGGAACCTCTACCAACCCCCTCGGTACGCCAGTGGATTGTCTATTTGAAAGGTTGGTGGTTGTGGGTACAATGTTTACCCATTGGGTTCCATACACGTCTTTCTCACCTAAATATATATTGGAAGAAGAGCAATTTGGTTTTAGGAAAGGAAATGATACGAGAGATGCAATTGGACTGCTGCGAACAATCGGCGAAAGATACCTAGAAAAAAATAAACACGTATATGCAGTATTTGTGGACCTGGAAAAGGCTTTTGACAGAGTGGATTGGAATAAACTTATGAAAATCTTGAAGAAAATTGGTGTGGATTGGAAAGAGAGAAGGCTAATAACTAATCTTTATATGAAACAACGAGTCAAAGTCAGGATAGGAGAAAAATTGTCAGAGGGAAGTGGAATAGGGAGAGGGGTGCGACAAGGATGCCCTCTATCACCTACGCTGTTCAACATCTACTTAGAGGAGTTAGTGAAGAATTGTTTTCAGAACATGGGAGGGGTGACAGTAGGAGGAAGAAGAATAAAGCGCATAAGATTTGCTGATGATATGGCATTGTTAGCAGAAGAGGAGATGATACTAAGGGATATGCTACTGCAGCTGAATGACAGCTGTGAACAATATGGAATGAAGATAAATGTAAACAAGACAAAGACTATGGTTATCGGAAGAAAGACAAAGAAGATAAACATAAGTATTCGGAATGAGACATTGGAACAAGTGAACAACTTTAAATACTTAGGGTGTACATAAGTGGCGATATGAACTGCTGCCAAGAAGTCAAGAGGAGGATAGCAATAGCAAAGGAGGCTTTTAATAGGAAAAGGAGCATCTTCTGCGGACCTCTGGAAAAATAACTAAGGAAGAGACTAGTGAAGTGCTTTGTGTGGAGTGTGGCATTGTATGGGGCAGAAACATGGACATTAAGCCGCAGTGAAGAGAAACGACTAGAAGCATTTGAAATGTGGATATGGAGAAGAATGGAGCATGTGAAATGGACAGACAAAATAAGAAACGAAGTTGTGCTAGAAAGAGTGGGTGAAGAAAGAATAATGCTGAAACTGATCAGGAAGAGAAAACGAAACTGGTTGGGTCACTGGCTGAGAAGAAACTCCCTAATGAAGGATGCACTGGAAGGAATGGTGAACGGTAAAAAAGTTCGAGGCAGAAGAAGATTTAAGATGATCAACAACATTATGGTAAATGGATCTTATGTGGAGACGAAGAGGAAGGCAGAAAATAGGAAAGATTGGAGAATGCTGGGTTTGCAGTGAAGGACCTGCCCTTGGCAGAGAACTATGAATGAATGAAATAAAATTCATTGTTATAGTGTTATAAAAATCCTGTAACATATCTTTCTGAAAAAGTACGTTGCTTCTTACTGTATGTATTCGTAAACAAAAAATTTCACTAACTTACCTAATTAGTTTCGAAAGTAAAAGTTAGAATATTTATCTGAAAATTATTTAGTGTTCAATTTATTCTGTTTTACAAGTAGATACATTTAATATTATGATGTTATTTAAACCTACTTAAAATGTGTCTTTACTAAGAAATCAGTGATCTTTTTTCATTTCAGTTAACTCAACCTTTTCTTTTTAGCTTTCAAAGTGTTTGTTGTAGCTTTCAAAGTAAAGAATAATAAAGCCTTTCCACTTACAACACTTGGTCATTCGGAAGGCTACTCATCCATCGCAGATGACAGTCGCAGTGCCAAGGATTTTCTTTGAGATCCAGTTCGTCAATGTATCTCCAAGGCAATGTATCGTTTGCCATTGACTTCAAAGCATTTTGTCGTAAAATAACCTAAAGAAAAAAAGGAAAATTAAAAAACCTAAAGAAAAGTCTCCTAAGGTTCAAATACAAAGTTATTTTATTTTCATATAAATTAAGATTTTTTTATTTTTAGATAGATATATTTTTTTTACCTTTTCAAAACTATTCGATCACCAATTAAGTTGATAAAAAAACTTAACACTTAACGACAGTCCTGGCAGAAACCTATCGCAAAAGGTTAAAGGAATCTGGGAATGTGGTTAAAATCAAGAAAGGGTTACTACCAAACCACAGTGCAATCCCCGTCATGAAATGAAATTATAGAACATTTTCTTCAAACAGATTTTTGACTTACAATGGAAACAATTGAAGCACTGCTATTGTAAAGAAACAATCACCAGAAGTCATCGGAAACAATTGCTCCGTGCATTATATAGTTGACACGTGATTGGACTATTGGATTCTGCGAGAGAACCAAGGAGAAGCAGCAAGGAAAAAATGCAGAAGTCATTGGAATATAAAGATGGCGATATTTAAGCGAAATGCAATTCTCTAAACAAGTATTTTGGAGACAGGTTTTATATCGAATGTGTGAAACATTAAGTGTCGATTTAAACTATGATTAATGAGAAGGATTTAGTGATATAATTTATTAATCATATTGTATGCTCTGTTTCAGCGTATAAGTAGTGACGTAATCTCATTCGATGTGCAGCAACTGGAACGATGCCATTTTGAAAGTGATACGAAATATTCCAAAGTTTATTTCCAATACCGAGAGCCAATGTTTATTTATACGAAGTAAGGATATAATTAAACATCGCATTGAAGTCTGCAAGTAAGTCATATTTTTCTTGTTGATACACAGAACACATTTGCATTAATTCACGAACAGCGTAACCATAGTTAAAGGTATCAAGATGACACAAGTAGATAATTCAACTATTAAAGTGAAGTAAAGACGTTTACCTTCGTGGATGCAGATTTACCAAGTTTTACAAAGAACATTTAACGATTGATTCACATACAGTGAAAGACTTATCGATTTAAGAGAGACTTTAAGCTGAAGCAACTATGTTAATTGTAAAAGAGTAATATACCATTTCTAGGAAGAAGAAATAATATATGTAACTAAATATAGCATTCAATCAAAGAATTAAAAGCACTTAATTCTAGTTTACTTGTTTATGCTCATTGAACCATTACCTTTAATTGACAGTATTTCTTACTAGGATAGGATTTGAAATAAAACAATTTTACATCCACCTACACCTATTCGTTTAACTTCATCTGCTATTTTATTTAAACGCTCTGCTAAAGTTATTTTCTAAATGTGAGCAAGTTTATTCCACAGGGAACATGACAATTTCTCTCACTATCCGTTGCTATCCGTTTGGCATTATCTATTTCCACCTTTGATTGGTGGAAGGATATAATTTGCTTAGCTGTAACAGGCAACCATATCTTGTTGTTATGATATTCATGCACTCCTGATGGATTAGCACTCCTGATGTCACTGGTATCTGATATTTCCTGCTCGCTTTTATTTTTGCTATTTATTTGCATATTCCCAGTACTTTGTGAGTTTATTATTGCTAAACGAATAACTTTGAATTTCGCTGTAAGCATTTATAAAAATTAATTCTAAAATAAAAATTTTTGCTTGAAGTTTACTGCTAGTAAAATCTTTGAAATTATTTTTCTTTATAATGTCTACCAGATGCTATTTCAAAAATACTTTTTCCATTATTATTGTTTGGATTGGTGACCAAAATTTTATAAGAAAAATAATTTAGGAAAATTATCTAACAGCAAACTGAAAATAAACTATTTTATTATTAATTCAATAAGGTATTAATAAACAAAACATTAATTTCAACAGGTGGACGTAAAACTCACAATTCTGTTAAAAATAATTTGAAATAACTATAATTGGAAACATCACCTGAAAACATTTACTTAATTATACATATTTAAGTTGTTGTATAATAAATTTGTGTAAGTATATGATTATTTTCATTCCTGAAACTATATTCATTTATGGCAAAGTTACAGAGAACTTATAACTATATCTCTCATTGGTTATCTCAGATTGTTCAATGAAAAATCTAAATAAACGATGACTGTGATATTAACATTATATATAACAGAATAACAACATTTAACAATAACATAAAATAGTCATGTTATCTTTTTCCATTGATTCAAGACTTTTTTTTTCAGTTTAGGAATAAATTTGATAGCAGCTATTTTTTGTAAACCATTACAAGAACATTGTAAAGAATTTTGATTAGTTAACTGATAAAGCTAATTTAGAATCAAAATTTATTTAATAAATATAGTTTCAACCTCGATGGTGGAAAAGTTTTTTTGTGTCTCTGTTCTTTGATACAATATCAGCATAAGATAAAACAAATCCTAATATAGAAATAATGGAAGTTATTAGCATGTAGCCTAAGGAAGTTTGAGATAAAATAATACGACCTTTTAAATATGCAATAATTGATATCTCTTAATGAATTGCTATAAGATTAGATTAAGTCCTTGACAAATCTGTAGTTATCTCTTAATGAAAGCTCTGATAAATATAAGAAATTATGTAATTGATTTTCTGTTAGTTTCAAAAAGGTCAAACACACAAACTATTTAAAATTTTAAAAACATTAAAAAGATTTAATCATACGACCAGGTTTCGAACCTGACATACCGGCCTTTTACAAGTACAGAATCAGCATGGTACAGTAAACGGCTGGCATGTCCGGATCGAAACCTTGTCTATGATTAAATCTTTTTAATGTTTTTACTATTTTAAATAGTTTGTGTGCCTGGCCTTTTCGAAACTATTCTAGTCACTTTAAACACGTTGTAAATCTACTAATTTTTTTTATTTATTTTTTTTGTTTAATGTTTTTCTATTGACTACAGACCATTTCATATTTTTATGAATCTTTAGTAAGTGACTAACAGTGATCTGTCTTTCTATTAAGTCGTGCAAATTGAAAGTAAGTGTTACTGTAATCTACAGAAAGGAAGTTTATATCAACGTCATTGTCAGCCATCTAATAATAATAGTCGTAACAATCCACAGAAAACCTGAGACGGATTGTAATAAAGTTTTACTAATCAGATGTGCTTTGCTATTACGATAAAAGTTCTACAAATTATTTTAACTTCTCTAAGTTTAATTATGATATAGACTAAGATTCATGTAGTTACACTTCTTGTAAATAGGGAAACACGTGTGGTTGGTTGATATCCACTGGAACAGGAATATGAGTTTCCATTATTACAGGTCATTCATTTCATCGCTGATCCACAGATACTTAGGTTATTCAGTTCACCAATCTTCCTTTTCTGATCGGTAGTTGTATTTGGCTTTAATTTTCAGATTTTTAATTTTCAGATAATTTTCTCATTATATATATAAAACCCGTTTCTTTGTAACGAAAAAATTCCCGTTTCACCTCCATTAACCCCATGGCCACATTTACAGTGAAGTTTATATAATAATCAGTCCGTGGTTTTAATTTGGTGTGGTTCAGGAATCGACTGCTTCAACAGCTTCCGGCTGAATCGGGACTCTAAACCAATGTAAAATATAGATATAAAAATTGATACACAGTGGCGCACTCATGAGGGAGGGCTAAGGTGGCTCAAGCCCCAACCCAAAAATAAAGAAAGAAATCTAAAATACGAAAAAAAAAAAAAAAGGTTTTATTAAAGCACTGACGTGTCTGTATCTTATTATTTTGGAAAGTGACCTTAGAAACAATTTATTTTAAATAGGTCAACATCTGAATGGACTTTTTACAACATCCTTAGCCCCCGTCCCCAAACTTTAATCCTGGATATGCCACTGTACACATTGTAAAAACCTACATTAACAAATTCTGTCCTTGCCGGTTTTTTTCATTAATAGTCATAATAATAAAGAGAATTCTATTTACAGGTTTTGTATGAATGAAATCAAAAAATTCAGTAAATCTGACAAGATAAAAAAATTCAGTGGTTTGCTGGTTCTTACCTCTTGAAGACTTTTGGTAGCGTATTTGACTGATTTGTCTTTCATAAAAGCCTTTCGATCAATAGTTGCCAGACGTCTGTTGTGACTGCACGACAAATATTTCAAATGAGTAAGATTAACAAAGGCATGTTCACGAATCACTTTCAGCGTTGGAATGTGATCGATAATTAATGATTCCAAAGAATTCAGTCCTGCAAAAGCATGAGGAGGTATTTCATGAAAAGGGTTATCTCCAATGTCAAGGGTTTTCAGCTTTGGCAGACTTGTTAAGGCATTGGGTATTTTAGTGAAAGAATTACCACTTATAGTTAGATTCTGCAAATGGGAATTGTTACTAAAGATGTTTGGAGGAAGAGATGACAGTGTTGTGGAATAAAGGTCCAGCACTTCGAGCGACGCAAGGTTCTGGAAAATTCTCTCAGGAAGGGAAGTCAGGGAATTATAGCGAAGACTTAATTTTTCTAGACTCTTTAATGAAGAGAACACATTTTCTGGAAGGACGTGCAGTCGGTTGGAGCTCAAATCGAGTTCAATCAGCTGACTCAGACCGACAAACGCGTCTGCCGTTAAATTTTGAAGCCTATTGCGTCGCAGATTGAGTTTCGTCAGATTTCTGAAACTGTGGAATGCGCTATTTTCAATGGTCGTTATGTGGTTGAAGGAAAAATCCAAACTATGAATTCCTAGAAGCTGGTCGGGAAATGCCGTGTCGGGGATGATTTCGATGTGATTGTGGAAGAAAGAAAGTTCTGTTTGATTGCCTATGTTGGAATCTCGTGACACAGTTGAATCGTTAAGTGTCCTGAGACCAAGTCCAATACAAACGATTCTTCTATGGCTACATTTACAGTGAAGTTGAGGTAAGCAGTCTGTGGTTACATTTAAAGCGTCAGAATTTACAGAAGTAACATACAGCAGCAAACTTATGGTCATCAAATAGAGCATCTGAAAGAAATAATACGAATATTATTAATACATATTAAAGTGACATAG
>JAFIDM010001028.1:31111383-31134360 GCA_023159025.1 Thereuonema tuberculata | reverse complement strand
TATTTCCCTTCCCCCCCCCCCCCTGTTCACCTACAACACACTCAGTAACCACTCATTAAGAAAGATAGCTACGAGTTAATAGAACTGAATTTAAAAAAATACACTTAATCAGTTTTAACTAACTTTTGTAACAATAAATAAGGTTAAAGAAGTTTCACTGAGATTATATTTAAAATAGTTCGCCATCTGTTTAATTACTTTAATCATTATTTTCAATTCTCCACTGAGGAAGCCACGTCTAAGTGTGGTGAAAGCTGTTGACTCCTTTTTAAAAAATTTTTAAATTTTTAAATTTTTAATGTTAAATTTTTAGACTTTTGTGTGCGGGCTGAACTTTCAATCAATAATTTCGGCACACGTAAAAAACTTTATCATTATTTTCAATTGTTGCTAAAAGTTGTTATTACTTTTCATCCTTTATGGCACTCTGTTGAATTTGAATCGAGGGAGAAGAAAATTGAATTCCTAGACCCAATCACAGAATCGAAATCTACACATAAAGTATAATGAAATGCTATGTTAAAAGTACAACGGAAGTAGAACGTAAACAGATGGTCAGTTCTAAACTTGACCGTCTGTAATCGGGAAAACAGCCCGGGATGGTTAAGTGAACCGTAAGGCCTACAGGAAAACATACGAAAAAATTCCTGATCCCCGCAACGATCTTATTCGCTTCAGTGACTAGATCCACACTTTAAAGTACATATTTTTGAAATGCTGAAAATAAAAGACTGAGAAAATGCTTTTATATGGAATATATTGCTATATTCTTTCATCGACTTTCCCAACTATGGACCACGGGCTAACCCAACCTGACAACGTCAGGGTGAGTCTAGGAAATTCCAGAGGGAGGACGAGATTCACATTCCGTCCAGAAATAACTCTTAGATAGTAAGTCCCAGGGGAGAAACGGATGAAACACAGAAGAAGAAAGATGAAACATCCATGCTCTCGACCGGGATTTGAACCCGGGTACCGGCACACAGGCCGCACGACGCCTGAGACCGCACGACCACGCCGGCAAGCCATATTGCTATTTATTAATAGCAATAAGCCTTTTTGGTATTTCCAGGAATAAGATGTTTTATGTATTCCTATTATCTAATGTGAGTTAAGTTCTGAGAAGATTTAAAAAGGTACAGTTAAGTAATATGCTATATCCTCCTTGTATCATCCTCCTTCCTGTTGGCTATGATCACTTCTTGATTCTAGAGTCGGTACAATAAACCCTTGCTGCCTCAGTACAAGTGAAATATATCCACTGTCCTAATCTACAACAGAATCGGATAATGATTTCAGTTAATTAACATGAATAATTTTATTACCTTGATATTCATGTTACTAATGGAGAACAATCATTCAGGCAGCAGTTTCCTTTTCTTGTTTTCTGAATTTTTCTCTGAAAAAAAAGAAAGAATCAAATAGAATATTACAAAATAATAAGTAAATTGTAATTTTTAAATCCTAGACTGTAGAAATGAAAATAAAAGTTTCTTTACAATTGTTTTGTTTAGTTTTTCTTTAGGTAATATATTGACAATATTAATTGCTTAGAGAAGATGTCTGTAAAGTCTTGTGTCATTGTTATATTTAGTCAGATTACTTAAAAATGGAAGAAAGAGGAATGTAAATGCTTTATCTTCTGGCCTTGCCTTGAAAATTTTAAATTTCATTATAAGATAAGATAATAAAAAGTATGTTAATTATCTTTCCATGAGCTCTTATAACTTTAATTAAATTTAAAACTGGATGAGAATTTTTTTTGCATTTCGAGCAGTTTCTCATATTATCTTAAATATTATCCTGTTTTGTTTTTTTTTTTGTTTTTTGTTGTTGTTTTCATTTTCAAAGTTTCCCTTTTGTTTTACTTCAAAAGGGACCTCAGTAGCGGTTGCGGACAAACTTACAACTACGTTTTTATTGTTTGAAAATTTTAAAAAGCTTCAGAATGAGAAATTTTCCTTGTGCATCAAAATAATTCATTTAGAGTTCAACTAGTGGAGTGTTGTCATGATGGCTTCGCTTTCCAACATAAAAGAGTGACTGGCTGTTCTTTCAGACTTGAGCAGATAGAAATGCCCAAGATCTACCTTGACAATCAAATGACAGTGTTAAAGAGAATTCTTTCCTTTAATCGGGATCTTTCCTGTAGTTTTAAGTCACAGGAAAATAAGTAAAGGAAAACCTACGATTTAAAATCTGATTCATCCAACTGGCAGCACACGCAGTAAGGAACAAACAGATAAAGAGAAATCAGTTATAGAGACGAACAATCTGGACTTTCAGCAAGAAAGATACCCTTAACAACTCTCGAACGGAAAAATGGGATCCACAAACGGATTTCACCATCGTGTTCAAAGGCCCAAACAAAGTAGGAATAGGGTTTTTTTTTTTCAGGGGCCGACGCCCATATTCGAGATATTTGGCATTGTTTTCATTGAATTTCCTCTGTTAGCTTAAATGTTAGAAATGCAACTATCTGATTTCAGTTATAGCTTGATGCTTAAGGTCTCGGACTCATATACTGAAGGTTATTTTTTTTGTGTTTGTTTTTTTTCTCTTCATCTTTTTTTCTCAAGGATTTTGTTTTTCTTATTTTCCTAACTTTTTCTTTTTATTTTTCCTTACGTTAATGTACTTCCTTTTTTTCTTATTATTTTTAATTTTTTTATTTATTATGGGTCGCCCTTAATTTTATGCTTTAGCACAAAATTCTATTCACTTGTTTTTTATTGTCTGACCGTTTCTTTCCTCTTCATTGATGAAATCAATTGTATTCTGGAAAATCTTAATGACTGTGGTCACGTGTCTCAGCTGAGAAGCACAAACGAATGTCGGTCGAAACTATTAAGTTACTATTAAGTTAAAAGTTTAGTCTTTCTAAACTAATTTTTTTATAATCCCTCATTTACAAATAGATCCACTAATCTTTTAAGTAATTCTAATACTAATCATTGTCCAACCTCTGATTTCTTCTTTAAAAGTGTAACGTTATTTGAATTAAAAAATCTTAAGAAAATAAGGCATAAAAACGCACACAAATTAAAGGTACATTAAATTATCATACTGTCTTCAACATATGTTAAATTTGTCTACTATGCGTGTGTTTTCTTTACAATTAATCCCTCATATGCTAAGCGTTGAGCTAGCGGGGATTAATTAATTATCCTTTTTATTATTAATTTTTATTTTGATGTTTTTTAACTGAAGGGGTCATTGTTTTGTTCATTTGTCCTATGTATATGTTTCTTTTAGTTCCACTGAGCTATTGAGTGCTGGGCGAACCCAACCGGTGAGAGATTGGAATCTCTAAACGGTTCCGTCTTGGGTTCCTGGTACAAAATATCCAAAAATAGCTCAGTGAACCTTTGATCTGTGTGCATTTTTATGCCTTATTTTCTTATCATATTGTCTTCAATGCACGTTAAATTTGTCAATTAAAACACACAGGACTAAAATTCAAATTAAAACTTTAAACTTTGTGTATTAGTCCTGTGTGCTTTAAGATTTTAATTCAAATACATTAAATGCAGTTTGTAATGTAACGTTATTATTTAGAAATGATATGTGTTTTTGTTACATAACTATAACAAGAGTCTAACGTCTGTACTCTTTGTACCAGAACCACTGATCGACATCAAATTTCATTACTTTAAATTAAATAGTTTACCACACATTTTATTGATAAAACTTTGAACTAAATGGAATAAATATTACAAATCCATATATCACTAATTCGAAATTTGCAACTTTGTTTTTCTTGTGGGGTATTATTCGGAAGCGATTTCCTGCAAAATCAAATGTGAGATAGTTTCATAATATTGCTTATTTTACAACTTGTCTTTATGGCAAAGACTGATCATACTTTTAAGCAGCGTAAGAAAATATCTAGAATTTTCCTTTTTCTCCATCAAAATGTAACTCAATCTTAAACAATGATTAATTTTTATTAAGCTATTAAACTTTTTAATACTATGTTTAAAAATTGATTCTAATAACTTACTTGGACCGTTACTGAAGTCAAGACAACTATTTTTTAATCTGCTGAGGAACCACTGGAATTCCAGAATACACGTTTGAAAGCTTGTTGGACGTGGTTTTGATTGGCACCACTAACGTGATTTAGGTCACTGGAGAAACGGCATGGGAGCAAGTGGAAAATACGTATTTGGAAATCATCGTTTAATAAAGCAATGCAGTGTAGCGAAGGAAGAAAAAGGAACATAGGAATGCTCAATACACTTTGCTAACACCCCTCAAAGTAATCTCCAGGATTGTCCACCGTACGTTGCCAACGATTGGGAACTGCCGTCCAATGCCATCATTCTTCACGATAACGCCATGTCACACAGCAATTCCTTTACAGGGTTTGTTATATCGATGGAGGTGGGATGTTTTGGAACCCTTCGTATTCGCCAGACCGGAATCCATGCGACTTTGATTTGATTCCAAAACTCAAGTTGCACTTGCATGGGAAACTATTGCGAACAAGGATGAAATTTTGAGGGCTTTTCGGCGAGAGGTTACATGCAAACAATGA
Source organism: Thereuonema tuberculata (assembly GCA_023159025.1). Classification (NCBI taxonomy): domain Eukaryota; kingdom Metazoa; phylum Arthropoda; class Chilopoda; order Scutigeromorpha; family Scutigeridae; genus Thereuonema; species Thereuonema tuberculata. Next base: position 31,129,820 of record JAFIDM010001028.1, on the reverse strand, counting down.
TATTCTCCGCCTTCCCAAACGTGGACAATCTTGGAGATTACTTTGAGAGGTGTTAGCAATGTGTATTGAGTATTCCTGTGTTCCTTTTTCTTCCTTGGCTACACTGCATTGCCTTATTAAGCGATGATTTCCAAATACGTATTTTTCACTTGCTACCATGACGTTCCTTCACTGACCAAGACCACATTAGTGGTGCCAATCAGAAGCACATCCAACAAGCTTCCAAACGTGTATTCTGGAATTGCAGTGGTTCCGCATGTTTAGCAGATAAAAAATAGTTGCCATGACTTCCATAACGGTCCACATATAAATATAAATTCTACCCTTGTCATCACATTGTATTACTTCAAGAACTCTTTTATAAAGATATGTAACAGTGATTTTATTGTTTAGCATATTAGTGAAATTAATGGAACGGGGAAGGACAGAAGCATTTTACAGAACGACTCAGTCAACTATATTTATTTAAAAATTTTATTAAGTACACTTTCTGTGAAATCTTATTATATATATTTTTTTAAATGGATAGATATAATCTCGCGAAAACAACAGTTTCAGGATATATTGTCGAACTAAATTTCTTCAAACATATTTGGTAAGTGTATACAGCAGAAATAATAATGGTTCATTTTGGCAATGATTCAAATTCAAACGAAAATATTTGTCAATGTGAATGAATGAAATGTCTCCACAATCTAGGTAAGATCCCAATTATTGAGACCCTTTTCAGCGCTCATTATTACATCGTTCTCTCAGACTGTCTAGCTCAATAGATTGCAGCCTGTCAACATTGGTCTTATCTCTTTAATTGAATAACTAGCTGAACCCTGCATGGGTTGCAATGCCACTCAAAGAAAGAAAGGGCCCGGTGTCGGTCGGGGGTAGGATACTTAGATTCTTGTTTTACCTTCCACCCACCCAAGTGAGGTGTCCCTGCCCCCCATAGGAGAGCGAATTTTTTACTTTTTGCATTAGACTTGGGGGGGAGGGGGCGAGAAGGGGCCCTAAATATAAGGTCCTGGTGTTGGTCGGGGGTGGGACATATAGACTATGCCCTTGTGTCGCCTCCCCCCACCCAAATGTGGTGCCCCTGTCCCCTATAGGGGATCGGATTTTTCACTTTTTGCATTAGACTTGTGGGCTCGAGAAGGGGCCCTAAATGTGAGGTCCCGGTGTCGGTCGATGGTGGGACACTTAGGCCCTTGTGTCGCCTTACACCCACCCAAGTGTGGTGCCCCTGCCCCTCATAGGAGAGCGAATTTTTCATTTTTCACAATATTTGTGTAGTTCTCATTGTCACCACCAGGTGGATATTTGGCTATTTCATGGATTTTACCCCTTTTCAATACCTTGGGGGGGGGGTCCAGGTTCTAAGGTGGCCTATCTTTTTCGCAGGGTCCTGAAGAGTAATTCTGCAAAGTTTGGTCCAGATAGGTCAAAAGGCCTAGGAGTGTATAAAGGACAAAGAAACAAAGAAACATTAATTTTTATATATATAGACTATACGACTCTTTCTTATATTAGAAATAGTTCAACATTCCAAAAGGATTCCTTGCATTACTTCCATGTATTGTTTGTCAGTTATTGTTTAGTTGAGCTGTTAACTTATTTACAAGCTTGTAATATACGATTTTAGTATGTTTACGTTTTTTATTTCCGGCAAAATCAGTTTTGGTTAATGATCCTGACCTGAAGCCCACAGGCGACAAGAGAGACAATCTAGATTAATCTTATCGAGATTGGATGTCAACATTATAAGATTGCCTGAAGAAGCAAAGAAAGAAGGAGGCTACTACATTACCCAAGGTCAAAATTACTATTTATGGACGTGCTAATAAAATTAAAACTTTACAAGATTACTATATAATATTGTTGCGTTGTTAAAATAACGTGGATGGAGACAGATAACTACTGACTAACTTTATTTACAAATATATATATACAAAGGCTTTGGATTCCCAGAGCCAAAGAACCTATCTCACCTCCGTCCTCCTGTGCTGAGGACCAATCGGGTAAGACCTCCATTCTAGGAATCGTCGAAGCCCGATAATCTCTTGGCCTTATTTCCAGGAACAGTCTTAATCTCACGATGCCAGCTAATCCCTTAATCCCTTAACCTTTTGAACCATGAATCAATATTTGAAATTAAAAGTAACTTCACCACGTCATCATCATAAAATACAGTATATTTAGTGCTATAATAGTCTGTACGTTATGTATCGTTCAGAGCTTCATTCTTATTAGCAATATTAGCTTTTATTTTCAGTTAGAGAAACGAGTCATTCTTCTTTACTTAAAGATGCATTTTTGACACAATCTGTAATGAGTTTTTACAGATCGAAGAAAGATTCACGTATTTTTTGAGCTTGCTCAGAACTTATTTTTCAATACAGCACGTTGACTTCTGTTCAAATTTTAGTTGATGTATGTTAACGTTAAGAGCTATAGTATTTAGGACCAAACTTCCTGAATTAATTAAACATTATTTTCTGAAATTATTTACAATTCCTTATTATGAGAAAGTATTTCAATGGTTTTCTTCTATATTTAATAATCTACCATTTAATCAAACGTAAGCAATTAATTTAAGAAAAAAATTAAATCCTGAATCCTGAAACTTAAAACGTAATAAAGAGCTGACAAAAAAATAATTAACAGATTAAAGATTTTAAACAAATTGATTTTGTTATGATCAGATAACGGATTATCTCTAATTAAAAAAATAAAAAATATACAACTTCCTTCAAGATAAAGAATATCCTTTGCAAAAACTGAAGTTGTTATTTATAATAGAAATGAAATAAACACATAAAGAATTAAACTTATTTAAACATACTTACAGAATGTAAATGTTAATAAATAATCGTAGTTAATGGTGATTAATTTCGTATAATGTCGGATTTTCCTAGTTTGTTAAATAAATTTTATAGATTTAATTTCTTGGTAAATAATGATGCGATAGAATTTTCTCTAATTGCAGGTTCGGGACGACTGGTTGTAATTGAAGTTATTTCATATTATATTTTTTTTTATTATTTATTTTTTAAAGTGATATAATTGCGATTTGTTCATTGGTTCTATTGAATAAGACACTATTGAATGAATTAGGAAACATCAAACAATGTATTAAGCCTATTGCAAATCAACTTACCTGTGGTGCAGGCGATCAGCATTACTCATGTTCTCTATTTGTTGCTCGAACTCTAGCACTTATGATAAGATAAAAATGTTAAAACAAACAACTTTACAGGTGGGACTTGATTTTATTTCGGATTAGGCAACAGCTTTAATTTCCATTATTTTTTTTCTTTTCTTTTTTAAGAGAAGAAGTGTGTTTTTAAAATGTACCAATAGTAATTGTATTTTTTGTTTCCAAGTCTTAATTATAAACTGACTGATTAAACCTGATCAATCTACGTATTTGCAATTACTATACTGTTATGTTACTGGTTCAGTATCCATATCAATTACGAAGTTCGTATTTAAAGTTACAAAACATTGCAAGTCGTACACAAACGTGGCAAAGTTTTCAGATCCTTACATACGGGGCCCGTCACCAACCCTGAAATCGAGACCCCGATTTCACATGTATGAGGAGGCGGAAAGCATGTTATCCTAAGGGAAGATGGTCTAACCATATCAATCATCATATATGTAGTTTTTTAATTCTATACGTGTATGTGTGTAACGCAAGAGATCAGAAAGCTGCCTAGCAAGTTTCACATCACATCTGCACATCTGCAGCGCAGATGTAGTGGTGTCGGATGAACCAAGTGATGAACGAAACTATCTTGCAGAGTTTCTTCACACACTTACATTTTCCGGCATGCCACCTCATCAGCTGAGCCTGAAGAAAGGATCAATTGTGAAGCTCCTTCGCAATCTCAATCCAAAGAAAGGATTCTGAAATGACACACGATTGGTTGTTAAGGAGTGTCATCGCAATTGAATCACGGCAGAAGTTCTTTCGGAAAGAAGAGATGATATCGTCACTATTCCCAAGATCAATTTTCAACGGAGTTATGTCAACTTGCCATTCAAGTTGAAGCACCATCAGTTCCCAGTAAAGCCCGCATCAAACCTCCCCATTAACAAATTCATTTACGTTCCTAGAAATGCATTCATTTTAATTTTCTATCCATTATCATACATGACGAGCAAATACTCTAGTAGCATTTAAATATAGAATAAAGTTATTCAATTTGTTATGTTCTAAACAAAAAAACAGAAGGCATTTTGCCGCCACTCGCTCTAGCAACGTTGTTGTAAATACATATATCCTACAATACTGTATATGGTATCCTATGCTGTACATATCTTAAAAGTCAGAGTTCTTTTTTTTTTCTTCTTCTTATTTATTACAACTTAAATAAATAATATCAATTTTAATCTGCAAATTCTAAAAGAACATGGCGGAAATAGAAAAGAAACTTAAATTCAAAAAGCTTAATAAAGTTCTAAATTACTTCAGCATAAGCTTACATACAAATGATCCTCGCTTTACAACGGTGCTAAGTTCCGCAGAACCAACATAAGTACAAGTTATCATATGTCAAATTTGAATATGATATGATAAATACTATAAAAACCCTACTATCACTGAATAAGTAAGTAAATAAAGAAGTACTTGAAAGAAAATGAATGAATACAAGTTAATACACAGTTGACGAATACTGATTGTGCATCGCTATCTCATCATCGTAAAGTTACAACATCGTAAAACGAACCCTCGTTAAGCGAGGAACCCTAATTTTTTATAAAAGCATTATATACTTCTTCACAAATTTCTTGTGTGTCTTATTTTATATCTTGCAAAGATCATAAAATACAGTCCAAAAACATTTACTTTGTTAAAAAATTCTGACGTTGTTTTATTTTATTTTATTTTATTAAAAAGCATTAAATCATAAGAATTATATACAATAATTAGAAATTATGTAAGAAGACAAAATGAAATTACAATTTAAAAGAATAAAGTATAAAAGAAGTAAGAAGTTTTTTAAATGAAACAGTGGAAATCTTTTAAAGTATATATTTTTTTATTTTTGTACAGTATTATAAAATACCTATTGTTTACATTAATTAATTAATTAAACTTCAACTATGGTAACAATTTAGTTTCGATAAAGTAATTTTGGAAAGAATATTCTTTCATACTAAATAAACGGAAATTATTATGTTTAAATCTACATTATCTTTCAAATTGTTATCCGAATCTACATTAAGCTTAAAAAAATAACAATTTTTAAAATATTCAAAATAATAATAATTTTCATAAATAATTGTATTTTACGGCGGAAATGACATATGATATTAGAGTAATTAGATACAGTAAAGGGCATGCGCGGCCTCCATTACGAGGCCATTTCTTAGGCGTCTTCAAGTTGTTGTGTATTATATTCGTATTAAATAATTGATGGCATTTAATTAATAAGGCTACAAGATGCCAAGCTGCGCTGCTCAGAATTGTACAAATCGGCGGGAGAAAGGAGTAAGATTATTCAGATTTCCGACTGATCCAGAAAGGCGCCAAAAATGGGCTGAGAAGTGCGGTAGGGAAAACTGGAAACCAACTAACAGATCGGTGTTATGTGAAGTAAGTTGATAGGCCTAATCGGTGAGTAGTCGAATCTCTGAATTAAACAGCTAGGCAATTCTAGTGGAGAAGTTTTCATAGGAAAATTAAAAGTTGAAGCAGTTAATGGAAAAGATTTATAAGTTCCTTAAAATATCTTAGGTTATTAAAAACAAGCGTCGAACTTAAAGAGTACCAGTGCGCCATCTTTGGCTGCTTGAGGAACTAAGTTTGAAGCTACGATCGCTTTCGCGTTCCCGACAGTGATTTCACGCGAATTCACGTTTCGTTCACATTTTAACGAGATATTTTTGTTTTCGGTTTCTGTTTATATTGTTTTTTTAACATTGATACAAATACAAATTTTTTGATTTACATCATTAAAAGTCTGAATTTTGATTCATATTTAGAAAAATAAGAATAATATCTGAATAAAAGCATAAATCTTACAATGACTTTTTTTTTTTTTTTTTTTGCATTAATAGGTCTATAAGATGTGAGAAATTAAACTACAATGAAATAAATGAAAATAAATAAAACAATGAAAATAAAGAAATTGGAGACTTCGGTGTGCGTAACTGTGGGCTAATTTGCTTAAGAAAAAATGTAACAGTTGTTTCCCTATATTGTGTTGAAGAAGCATCGAAGCCTGTCGACATTTACAATACTACGAACAAAGACATATAATAATACAAAAAAAGACATATAATAATACAAAAAAAGACATATAAGTACAATAGAGCCCCGATTATCCGCGGAATTGGGTGGCAAGGGTACCGCGGATAGTAAAAATCGCGGATAACCCGAAAAAAGACTAAAAATGAGATGTAAACACGAAAAAAATATTTCAGCATATACGTTTTATTATACAAAAAACATAATATGCAAAACTTTTAAAATATATGTACTGTACAGCAGAAACCTTTCTGCAGAGCAAGAGCCTGCCACTCATCCACAAATTCCGAGAAGGCCTATAGGATTACGATGCACAATAAACCTGTCAGTAATTTTCGACCTTCGCACTGTAGGGCCTATTATACTTTCCCTGTTGTTGGCTTGGATTAAAATTGTATTTTTTGAGGTTCGTAATTAAAAAAAATTTTCGCGGCACTCGCGGATAATCGGGGTTGTACTGTACATGTCTTTCCTACGAATGTCCTTGTTAAGACCCCATGCGTCGTCAGGGATTTGGAAAGACTTCTGAAGAATAAAAACCAATTATACTTTTTCTTCAAATCTAAAGACCTTAATTTGCATTTATATTATCAAGTTTGTTAATACAGTTGCAGATTTTGAAATGATAGTTTCTTACATAAATCTATCGTAAATGGTAAATTATGTTTTTGGGTAAAGTTAAAAGCATTTGAAGAAGTTCCCATAATTTTAGCAGTTTCTTAAGAATGCTTTGCCTATCGCAAATACTTAATATACTTGGCAGAGAAACAGAAAGAATATGTCAGAGTGAGTCGGTTTGAAAGTCAACTTTTTAGTAAATGACGAATGTTATAACCAGTACAAAGCAGGTGAGGATTTTCATTCAAAATTAATGGCGCACCCTTTATTTCGTGTATTAACATTAGATCTCATCTCTTATAGCTTAACTCCGTTGCTTCTTTATTATAATCATATTAATATTATAAATGTTGTTTCTTGGTCCATAAGTGAATTTGACAAAGTTGTAAATTTCATTATAGATTCATTTTGAAAAAAGTCAGTTTGAGCTACACAGAGAAGACGGATGGCGGAAACTAAAACCCAATGCTTTACCCACTCTCCATTTCGATGACCCAAAGCCACCAAGACAATATAATAAGAGAAAAAGATCAGAAGTAGAAGATCCTAAACAGGTAAATTTTATACTATAGTGAGAATAAATGGGAACCTCCAAGAACTCAACAATAATTTTAAAAAATCCAATAACTGTGAGGGAAATTCTTATGCCAGCTATTAACTTCAGTTACAAATGATTTTTTTAGGGCATTAAACAAATAAAATGATTAATAAATGAAGACATCATCAACTTTTAGAAATATATGTAATGAAAAAAAACGAATTTTCGGAAAAACATTTCTTTTTTCCTTTTTCAAGTTTGTTATCATTAACCATAAATATCGAGGTATTACATTTCATATACTCTTCCTATACATAGTTGTAAGCAATCACATTTAACCATTATTGTACTACAATCTATGATCATTATCTTGACAATAATATTTCTACAATTGTTGAAACTCTTCAATTTTTTTAGAATCGTAGACTTATGGCATTTCTGTTACTGTTATTATTTTTTTAACTATTTATAGAGAGTGGTTTCATGTTAAATCTACAGTTATTGTTTCACTGTTTCTAATTGTGATAAAACTTATGTGTAATAAGTACCCATTTTCAGAGTCAAAAACATAAAAACAGTGGTTTTTAGAAATATAATAACAATGTTGTTCTTCACAAACAGACAATCGTTTACTGTTTGGGCAGCGAAGAAACACCATCAGTTCGGTCTTTTACCCTCAGACTGCCGTTGCTAATTTTCCACTCTTTTTTATAGAAAAGATGATGGAACGCTTTTTGATGATGTTTGTATCCAGCAAATACTTAATCTTTAATACTTAATTTTTGCTTCATGGCACACTTTCAATTTGGAAAATTCGGCGAACTAAAGGTACTGCATAACATCCCACGGTATTCCAAACCTTTTCATTGCTTTATGCTGGGCGAACACGTACCAATATGCGGCAATATTGGTGGACAATATTGGTCCTTTTTATTGGTACCAACCGTTTCCATCAATAAAAATGAACAATATTGGCCATTGGCGATTGTCGGAAAAAAAGGAACAATTTTAGTTGGCGAGAAATATTGCTGGTGAGCGAGCGAATCACATGAACGGATGAAATCACGTGACAATGGTGACGTAGAAGGAAGGCGGGACTTTGAAAATCGGAAAATCACTCACTCACGCCGGCCATTTTGTTTGAGAAACAAGGCTTAAAATCAGCAAAATGGGTCGGCCCAAAACAGATAATTCAAACAACAATATTTTGTCAATTGATAATGAAAGAATCTTAATTGATTTCTACAGAGGGACGGCGTTTAATACTATAGCAATTCTGTACGGAAACACGCTCTCTCTAGCTCTCCCTAGTGAGAATCGCCGTAACCAGGCCAATACTCGTAAAGGAAAACCTGTGTGTTCGCGCACAATACCAACTGCCAATATCAATAATGACCAATATTGCCCACCAATATTGTCGCATATTGGTACGTGTTCGCCCAGCATAACTACATATTCGACCCCATATTAAATAATTGTGCAAATGTAAGTAAGCCCATATTTCTCATTGAATTATATAAATTATGTAATTATCCAACTCATTAATTTTAACCACTCCACTTTGTATTACTTATAATTTATTTGTTTCGCTTGTGTTAATAAATAACGTTGTTGAAAATAGGCTATTTAATACCTATTTTTTTATTTTCTCTAATTTTTCCTTAAAAGTACTTTTTATTTGTTTTTCTCGCGGCTAACGCTCTTCTCTAGACAGTGGTTTTTCAATCGCTGTTCACTCACATTGCTGTAGTGTCCCATTTTAGCCACTTTTGCCGTTTAAAAAATGAAGATTTTATCTTTTAAATCTATTTTTTGTAATCGTTTTTGATGATCTGTTTAGCATTTTATTTAAACTAGCAAACGAGAAAAACAAATTGAAAGCTAACTACAAAAGCAGGTTTATGCCTAAGTTTATATGTATCGATATTAAGTAAAACTGAAGCTGTTTCATGCGTAACGTAGTTGCATCTAATTCTGGTTTTGCTCATTTGTTCGTTGTTTCCAGCGAGACTTCATTTAACTAGTATAGGCTTTACGAAATAAACGTACAATTCGTGTTTGTAATAAACTTACTACATTTTCGACCTCAAGATTGAGTAGTTTGTAATTTTAGTTGCAATTGTTATTATTGTAGTAGTAGTAGGCTACTATTATTCATAAGAACAAGGGGTGGGGGAGGGGGCATTTGCTCCATCCTGGAATTTTAAATTTAGATGAAAGCCTTAGATTCTTTTTTCTTTCAAGAAGCTAAAAACTAGAAAATTGGTCAATTTTATTATAACTAATTACTTTACTTATTTTTGTTTTATGTAATTTTACAATATAAAGTATAATTTTTACAAACTTTTTTACACTGTCAATATATTTTGCCCCCACTCCCCCTGGAAAAAAAAAATCCTGTGGGCTCCTCGTGTTACTAGTATTCTTCGCAGACATCCTCATTATGGCGGACGGATGCATCTCAAAACAAATTGAAGAGCAAACAGGTGGAGCTTTGCTCCGATCAACACAAATTTATGATATAACCATCGGTTGGTCCAAAATAAAACGATTGCGAATAAAAGCTGGGTTTGGATTTACTTACGGGTACCAGCCAATGAGAAGCGATCTTGCCATTCACTGCCTAACGGTACTTCCCTAAGGCACATTTTCAACCAAAATCAATTAGGATTAGGTTAGGTTAATTAAGGTTGGCTTAGCTGCAGGATGTATGTATTGGAAAATAAACCCGCCAGTACCGCCCTTTGAAGAACGCCAGCCATCTTGTCTTCCGAGAAAAAAAAAAGCGGTACCCGTAAGTAAATTTTAACCAAAAGCTGTTGAATATTAAAGCAACAGATTTAATGTGAATTCATGTAACGAAATGGCTTGTAAAGATGGGCAAAAATACGAACTCCAGTCACTTACTGTCTCATAGGAAGTGACCGAAAATGTACAGGATCGTTTTGGTTTCGTGTACACCGTGAAATCACTTTTTTGTCTTGTTTTTAATATTTTTATTGGTGAATCAAGGAAACATAAAAAAAAACAAAACTGAAGTGTCACAGTTGATATCATTGGGACTCAGGGATAACTGTTTCGTAATGATTGAACCTCAGCATTCAATGATTCGTCTTTCCAAGGCGAAAAAAAAGTTCCCATGATGCACAAAGAGTAGGCTATGCTCTTTTGTTTCTTCCATCTGGTTTTTATGTTACTCTAAATTTGAACGTATAGGAAAGATCCTTTTGTTTCAAAGAATTGAGATTCAAGTTATTTATAATGAAGAACTGTATATTTTTTTCAATTTCTCTATTTTAGATTAGTTTGGAAGAAATAATAGAAAGCCTTCCGTATGATGATAAGGACAGCTCTGTCTCTTCCACGGCTACAAAATCGACATCTGAAAAGAAACGGTCGGTGAAGGAGATTCGACAGAAAAACCAGAAACTCGAGATTCAAAATAAGAAATTAAAGAAGGTCATGAAGATCATTGAACAACAGTTGTCTGCCTTTTTAACAATCGAAGAAATAAAAAACATAATAATGGTAAGTTCAGCTCTTTAACATATTTCGCTTTTGTATTTGATCTTGTATCAAATAAGTTAATTTTTTATGAAAGAATATAAAATGCTGTTATATAAATAAAAAATTATTGCTCGAAGTTAGAGAAACAAGAACATAGATATAGTATCAAATTCAAAACTATTCGCAGGTCGAAATGCTTATTTGCTTTTTATTTTAATTTTTTTATTTGTTTTCATAGAGTAACATTTAGAAAAGATTGTTCATATAGATTTTAAGCGAAAAATTGTGTGCATATTTTTATTATGTTTGGAATTATAGTAGCGTAATTACATAGGGCAAATGTTTATATCTGATTTTCGTTGATAACAGCTTTCTATTGTCCCAGAGAAATTGCTTATCACGTTCCACTACGAATACGGTTTGTTTTTATATTCCTGACCTACCTTTAAAGTTTGTGCAGGGATTTTGAATCACCCTGTATTCCTCTCGCCATCTCATTGCAGAAAAAACTTCTACTTATTACTACGATATTTCTCAGGCTCTTTATTGTTCTGCTTCTTCGGGCAAAATATATTTCTGAACATTACTAAGCAGAAATTCAAGATTTGATAAAGAAATATAATACAAAAAAAATTATAGTTTGTCGTTCAAATTTTAATAAACAATTAAATAAAAATTCTATAAACATTAACTTAAAAACTGAAAAAAAAAATATTAAACACAAATTCATGATGTTATTTAACTTTTCTTCTGATATCTATTTTTTAAAGTTAATATATTTACTATGTCTGTATTTTATAATTTCCTTATTAATTGGAGCAGTATGGGCTTGAGAAAAATAATATGCAACTCACATTTCGATCAAATAGTTTGGCTGTATCTTCATAGAAACAATAATGTGTTTTTTGTATTGGCATTTGCAAATCCCACATCATTGTCCGGCTTTATATGTTTAGTAATATAAGTTAATTTTATTCTTATATTCTATACTTTTCTAAATTTCTAAATTGCAAATGATTGATTGAAATCTTTGCTTTGCGAAACTCGAAGGCCTTGTTTTGAGTTTTGCCTGTTCGATTGATATATAAATATCAAATATAAATATAAAAAATTTATATATATTTTAAAACCATAATATTGATTGAGTGACATATTACAAATTGAATTACCGGTATAGTTATAATCATTTTGTTTTATGATAATAATAAATTGGTATTTACAGAACTGAAATAAAAGCTTAATGATCTAGGATTTTTTTTTTTTTTCAATTTATCGTTTTTCTCTTTTTTATTTGATTGAAATTGTTTTACAAAACAATAAAGATCGGATAAAAATAATTGTATCAAGACAATGCAATATTTATTTTCCGTTTCATTTAACCACTTCACCTTTTATAAACTCGTCGGCCATCTTGTCTCCTAACAATTGAATGACAGTTGTCGTAACCTGAATGTATTTAATTTGACTTGCCGATAAATATTTGCCCAAATGCCGTCATGTGCAGCACCAAATTGTAAAGCCAGACCTGAGAGGGGTTTCCGGCTTTTCCGTGTTCCAAGGAATAAAGAAAGGCGGCGGCTTTGGTTGATAAACAGCGGCAGGACCCATGTCTCCCTGGATGCTCAAAATTGGTATCTATGTGAGGTAATGTCGGAGGATGAACATCCAACCAATAGCGACTTCTTGGTCTTCATTTAGTTTATTATTGATGCAACAGAGACATTTTTGCTGTCAATAATTACTCTTTTCTGTGTTATGTTGACGTAATTAAAAAAATGGAGAATAATAAATAAAACGAGCTTTTTAATTGTTGTTATGTAATGCAGGGAAGTCGGATATAGACTTTATTGTAAAGTGGGGTGCTTTGAATTATTAACTTAATTGAAATACTTATTGAAATTTTTCTCATAAAATCATCAATCATCAGTAAGCTCTTCAATATAATTTTTTGCTTCTAACAATGCTGTAAATCTGTCCAATAACACATTATAATTTTTTTTTTTTTAGTTCCTACCAACAGTTCTAGAGATAAACTGCTGAAATTAAAGGGTGGAAACTGAAAAATATATTATAATTGACTGTTAAAAAAAAAAAAAAAAATCCAATAATTTTAAGTAAAACATTAAATAATCTAAAGTTCTTTAAAGGGGGCATAGCCATTGGTAAACATCAGTAAACTGTGATGCTCTTTTTTTTAATATCAGTTAACCTTATTATTTTTAACATAAAAGTATAATAATAATAATAAAAAATAAATAGCTATAAGATATTTTGTAAGGCCTTTTTTATTTTTTTTGGCCTTTATTTCTTTAGACAACAAAAATCAAAGATATCAAAGTTATAATTTTAAAAACGATTAATACTTTTACGTAATGATGCTTATATATCATCTTAACGAACATCTTTATCTACTTATTATTTTTATTTTCACTTAAAATTAAACTGCAATAAAAGTAGTGTGGTTACTTCCATTAGCTATTAACTTTAAATAATTACAAAAATAACTTTTTTTCTTCTCTACCTTTCTTACAGTAAGATTATAATAATTTTATTTAAAACATTACATGCTATAACAGAATTAGTGTATCCATCACATATTACTTATAAATTTATAATTTTTTGTTAACTTCCTTTTCTGTTTGGCAATTATAAATAATACAAAATAATTAAGCCACTGAAGTATTCCAGATTAAGAGAAAAAAAACACACATTAAAATTATTGTAAGCCAACTCAGATAAGATGATAGTTTGCTTTACCCCATTTTAGGCTATGCAATTAACAATGTTCATTGAAAGCTAATCAAACATTAACTTAATGAATTAAACAGAGTAATTTCATCAAACAATAAATCCAATAAATCATTTCATCAAACTTTGTCCGTTTAAACTTTGTCAGTTTAAAAATAGTTTCTGTAAAAGTTGTGCTACTAAAGATAGACTTATATTTTAAACTATTCAATTCTTCTCTATTATTTCTTAGTTTAAAAAGAAACCCTTTTTATTTAAAAAAAAAAATGTAAAGAAAACTTAACATGCATGCATATAGATTAGTGAAAAAATGTTACTTATAAGTAGGGCTCGGATTATATGCAAAATGCACATTTGTTATTAAGAGGTATATCAACAAAATTGTAAGTTTTCTATGAATATCTAATGTTTTTTGATAGAATGGCCTATTTTAATAAAAAAACATTAGATATGCATAGAAAACTTACAATTTTGTTGATATACCTCTTAATAACAAATATGCATTTTGCATATAATCCGAGCCTTACTTATAAGTAGTTGTAAACATGAGGTAAACAATTGGTTGAAAATGCGTACTATGTACTTTGCTATTTTGAAATATTTTAACATACGTTTCCTTATTCTAGGGTCATTTTGAACCAAATCAGTTTGAACAACACAGAGCAGACGGTCTTAGAAAATTAAAACCAAATGCAGTTCCAACTGTTTTTAATTTTGAAAATACGACCAGAACTAATCAACGCCCAAAGAGACAGACTACGTTGCAAAATTCCAATATTAGTAAGTACACTTGAAGTAAGAAAACTTAATGACTGTAATTTGCTTATTTACAAACAACACTTTTTACTTTTATAGTTGTTGCTTGATTTTGTGTAATTTTGAACAACGACAAATATTTCCCACTAGAGATAATTCATAGGTTGATAAACAAAAGCATTTCATAAATATTAAAGTTATTTTCTAAGAAAGGCATCAAAAATATTTAAATGAAATATAAAATACATATCATCATAATGTATATCATATCAGAGCTCTAATACTAAACAAAGGTCTCAGTTATTTTTGCAGATATTCACTAATTTTGATAAAGGTCATGCCAGTTAATTTCACTAGCTACTTCAATAATGTATTTCATCAAATATATGTTGGTTGTCTTCTAGTATTTAAGATGCATTGCTAATAACTGTAGTTCTTGTATCATTCTTGAAACCACAGGTTTGATAATGGAAAGGAACTCAGTATTCTTCCCTTTATATCGACTTCATTAATTGCTTTACTTTGTTACAAATACATAAAACATGGTCTCTTTAGTTATCTATTGATATTGTGCTCATTGGAGTTTTAGAATTTGTTTTTAATTTACGCTCAGAAATGTCGGCAAGAAAATTGTTGATTTCCTTATTTCAGTTGAAAGGTAAGCTGTAATTAATCCTTGCATTAGTGCAGATTCAAAGTTTTAAGCGTATGTAATTTGAGGTGTATTCATTCATTATATTAGTAGTTTGTGTGATTTCAGGTTGGTTGTAGACAAGGTCCCAATGTCATCCCTTTACAGAGACCTAATATCATGCTAGGGGTGATACAGGGTGCGGCATTGCAACTTCCTTATTTGAAACATGAATAACATTACAGGAGATATCAGTTTAATTCTTTTTCCATGTTACAGAGAGACATTTAAAGTTTGTATTTATTACTTTTTAAAAATGATATCACTAAGATGGCCTCCGTTTTAGTCAATGCATTGAGATAGTCGATTTTTGAAGGTTCTCTCCACTCGTTCCAGCATCTCGACGGGAATGTTGCCGATAGCAGCTTGAATAGTGTTCTTCAGTTGAGCCAGGGTCCTTGGACGGTCGGTGTAAACTAGGGATTTCAGATAGCCCCACAAAAAAAATTACATGGGGCTAAATTGGGCGAGCGCGCTGGCCACTGAAGATCGCCCCGCAAGGAGATGAGGCGTCCGGGGAAGTATTCTCGCAAAAAAATCATCGACGTTCGCACCGTGTGGGCCGTGGTACCATCCTGCTGAAACCAAACATCCCTCACATTCATTTCTTCAAGTTTTGTTCAAGCAAAAGTCCTCAATCATGTGGACATAACGAACAGAAGTGACCGTAACTGTCTGACCGTTTTTTTGCAAAACACCATGGTCCAATGATGCCTATTTTGGACAATGCACACCAAACAGTCACACGTTCTGTATGCAGGGGCTGCTCATGAAGTTCTCAGGGATTCGTGCCACTCCAGTATCACATGTTTTGCTTATTCACGCAACCGGACACCGCTTGAAAAGTATGTCTCTATGGCGAACGCGAGCTCCTCCCTCATCCACTGCATGATCATTACTAAACCTACATGACAGAAAACTTTAGGTCCCGCTCTTTCGAATGAGCACCACCCCACCCTTCTCAGAATAACTGTCACTTCAGGGCATGCGTTTCAAATAAGGAAGTTGCCGTGCCATACCCTGTATTAGGCTCCATATCATTTTTATTGGTTGTTTTATTTCAGATGCCATCAGAATAAAAAGAAAAGAAGTGCAAGTGATGGAATGACAGATGAAGGAATTAATGATTCCAAAGTAAAGAAGATGGGTTAAAAGAAAAAAAAATGCAGCACAATTTGATATTCTTATGGCAACTTTATAAGACTACATGATTAATGTCGAAAGAATTATTTGCAGTAAGTTTAGAAAAGAACTCTGTTCTAACGGGAGACTTGGAAAATGATTGGTGAATTAATGTTTACAAATGAGGAGAAATTTTTGAGTACATTGATAAGTATATTGCCCCCATATTCTACACATAAATGCAGTTCATAAATATCACTCATGAATCCCTTCAGTACTAATCACGAAATTGAGTATTGGCAGAAAAAACAAGAGAATATAGGAAGAATTGTGTCACATTACAAAGTCTCTGCTTTAGTGTAACCTGCTGATTAAAAAGTGATACAGACCAAGTAGCAGGGAGTTTTAAAAAACCTGGTCGCTTCCCAGTCAACCAACACATATTTCATCAATACAAATTTGTAGAGAAAAGACGCTATTAAAGATCAGATAAGTTGGCTGAAGTTCAAGCAACAAAATTGAGTTTGCAGGGATTTCTCTTCAGTATGGACAGGCATCTCTACTTTCAGTCTAATGTTTAAACCCAATAGATTGCATGTAGTTGAAAGAAAATTTGAAAAACACTAAAAGCAAACAAAATATAAGAACAAAAATTCTTTGAAGAAAAGGAAGTACAAATGATAATTCAGTCTTGCCATCTCTTTGAAGATGAATTGATTCTGATGAGGTAGACAATGGAGGATGTTTCATTTGTGACAGTGATAAAAATGATGAAAAATATGAGCTATATCTTAATTAACTGTGCTGTGAGGATTGCATGGATACCTGCAAAAAAATTTTATGGGGGGGGGGGCATTGTAACATTCTATAAATTAATTGAAATAAGAAAATCATACTTAAATAAACTTTACCATTTTCGAAATATCTGTTAATTCTCTGACAAGAAACATATTATATGAATTATATTGAATTTGAAATTCCTGCCCACATGTACAGTGCCCATGGAGGATTGTGTTGGGAAGAGATAATTGGGCAACATTCACTCACTCACACTGCCTAAATGATTGATTCCATTACAGATTATTTCTTTCACTAGCTTATCATGATTTAAAAGTTATTTTACAAGTTTTCAGTATTATTCTTTCACTTACATAACATTTCTTAGGAATTAATATTGAGGAGGATGTTTTGTGATCAATAATATTCTTTACAACATTTCAGTAAATGAAGACCCACCAACTGTGGAAGAAATAAAAACAGCAATAAAAACGGTAAAGCCCCTGGAAGTGATGGCATCAGCCCTGAAATTTATAAAGCCAGTAACTAATTTTTAGCACCTTACCTTGAATCCTTGTACAAAGAAATATGGGAAAGTGAAACTATACCAAGAGAATGGGAAACTGCAATCATCATTCCTATTCATAAAAAAGGTGACAGAACCGTCTGTAGTAAGTATAGAGGGATCTCTCTGATTCACATAGCCTACAAGATCATGGAGAAAATCATACTTAACCGGATAATCCATGAAAGAGACCAACGTACTAGGGAAGGACAGACAGGTTTTCGACCAGGAAGGGGTTGCATTGACCAGATCTTCTCCCTACGACAATTACTTGAATCTCGGCATGAGTTTAGTAAGGAAACTCATATAGCCTTTATCGACTTTACTGCAGCTTTTGACAGCATCTGTCGAGAAAGTATTTGGATGATGCTAGCGCTGGATGGGGTACCACACAAAATATGCAGCCTAATTAAGGCAATGTACAAAAGAACCAACTGTCACATTTGAGCCTACAATGACTACAGCAAGGACTTTCAAACGTCATCAGGAGTACGGCAAGGTGGTATACTTTCGCCAATGTTGTTTAATTTATGTATGGATCACATACTCAAAGAGGCACTCGATTCAAACCCAGGCGGGGTACTATTGCACCCATCTCAGCTAATTATTAAGGACCTAACCTATGCAGACGACATCGCTCTCATAGCAGAAACGCATAGTAATCTTCAAAGGATGCTTGAACTTGTTGCATTAGAAGCAAAAAAACTTGGATTGGAGATAAATGTATCTAAAACAAAATATATTTGCACACTCCAAAGTCCAGCTGTCCCCCTCAAACTAGGAAATGAACTTATAGAGCGAGTTGATAATTTTACCTACCTCGGTAGCCAAATATCAACATCAGGTGGGGCTCCTGAGGAAGTCA
>JAFIDM010001028.1:31090505-31111373 GCA_023159025.1 Thereuonema tuberculata | reverse complement strand
CTTTCAGAAGCACCAACTGCCCAACATGGAAAAGACTGTGGTGGCGTACGTTCCACAATGAAGCGACAAATACAAAAGGAGGCAGAAGAACTAGTTCTGAAACCGCTCTGCTTAAGCAGAAAGCAATACAATGCCAGGTGGCTTGATTTCCTGACAACAATGGCGACAGATCGCAAGCAATGGAAGATCATTGCACAAAGGCCCATGAGGTTGCCCAAATGCAATTCTGCATGAAATGGGCGATAAGTAAGTAAGTAACTTACAACATTTTGATAATCTATTACACAAAATGTTAAACTTACATTTCAGGATTCTGATGTTAAAATGTATTATTAACCTGCATTTAACACGCAATGTAATTGTTATATTATTTTTTCAGTTGATAATATTCTCTCTATATTGTTTTTAATAAAAGGGATGATGTTGGAATAATGAAAATAATCAAAAACCAGGTAGTCATAGCGATTAGTAAATCAATCACAATGCTTCGCAACATCTTCCGATATATAAGAAAATAAAATTGATATTGCTTTAATTTCCTTATTATTATAAATGTGATTGTTGCGCATGCAAAAGATGCAATTGTTGTGATTGTTGCGATTAATGATATTTGTTCACAGACAAAACGGGAATATTAGTCTTCTGATACTTATTAGATCAGAAGACTAAAAAGGAAGAATCATAGCAACTTAAAAATAGTTTGCAGTGAAATCATAAAGTCTAAACATATTTTTAAAATTTTCATTGAAATATAAGTAACTAATCTATGATGTAAATTTAACTCTCTTATCCTGTAAACTAAATTGTCAGTAAAATGTAGTGATAAAAAAATAATAAATTTCAAATAAAGGAAAAAAAAAAAATCATGAAGAATCAAACACAAAGACTGCACATAAATAAACATTGACACCTTCGAGTTATCATTAGAGGGAATCGGGACTCAAAGGCGTGAATGTATATTTATGTGCAGTTTTTGATTTGTGATTCTTCATGATTTTTCTATACATTAAATATGTTTCTTTTGAAAAAAACAAACATTCATAAATTTAAAATTGCCGGAATTTAGAATTGATTGCAAATTAACAGTCCCATTACTTCATAATGTTACATCAAGAAAAAGATTGTTTTTTCTCTGTTATTTATATATTGTGTAATTTAAAAAAGCAGCAATATAATAAGGAATTTAATGTATCTAATAATTCAACAAATGCTAAGGAAGGCAGAAGAAAAACGAAAAGGATTTCACACCCCGAGCTGCAACCAGTGAGTGACTGGGACTGCCGTTTCATCCTAAAGAGGATGAAATGGCTGTCCCTGTCTCACCGGGGGCAGCTCGGGGTGTGAAATCCTTTTACTTTCCCATGTAGCAATATAGTTTGGGTACAAATAATCTATGCCCAAAAAAATATAGAAAAAAATACAGTAGTGAACTTGGCTTTGCAGGTCAAACCATTGCAAATACATTGCCTTGCAGTGAAATAAATAATGCCTCCAAATAAAATAAATGCATATCAAGTATTTAAAATTAATGTTATGTAATGGCTCATATAACTGATCTGAAGCACTTGAAGAGAGTATTTTCAGTCTTGTAATTAAGGAAATGGGCAACACATTATAAAATAACTACTATTAATCACATGAGACATCTGTTAACTACTTATTTCTTAATACAATTTAGTTTCATAGTTAATTAAAAAGTTGTTTTGTAGAAATTAATAAAAATCCATGTTCACACTTTTTTTAGTAAATCTTATTATACAGGACATATTCACATATTCTGCTGTAAAATTAACAGTAGCAATAAGTGTAAACATGTATAAAGGTAGAAAAGCAAAATCAATTGTAAATATGGCAATGTAAATGAATATAATACTGTAATTTCATTTCCATGAGAAAAAGACAAAAAAAAAATGAACATCTTTAGATAAATTTCTTTGAAAGGCTTTTAAGTTAAAAAATAATGTTTTTGAGATTGAACATTGGAAAGCTGACACTCCTAAGCTTTCTGTCAAGTCTACTGTTGAACCTGCAAAACATACCATTCATTATCATTCCTTTCCAAGCAATTTTTAGGGCCTGTAATTGATCAGTTTTCTTTCTATATACAGTCACATAAATGGAGAAAACTTTAATGCTTTTTCTTTTTTTTTTCTTTTTTGCATTCACTTATCGAATAAATTGTATCCATCTCTTTTCCTGTTAAAGTCATGTTATTTGATTTTTGCATCGACCATTTTGCTTTGAAATTTCATCATTCCCCCCCCCCCCCCATGGCAAATTTCCTCATTGATCTGCGATGACAGTGAGGGCCCTTATAAGCTACTACCAGAACTTCTCTTCCCTTCCAACTGAACTTCCTATAATTTTGGATTTTCAGTTTAATTTTTTTAGAAGAGGTCTGGATTCTCTGTTCCAAGTCTTTGCTAGTTTAGGCTTAAGTTGATTTATTTAGGAAGGCTTTCAATGGAATAGATCAGCATCGCAAACAATAAAACAGTTTCAATTGAAACAAGTGCTTCCTAACTGAGATCTACTTTTTATAAACATTTATTTCTAAATCAAATAATATTAAAAAAGTAATCAAGGAAACTGGAGCAAACCTTTCTTTTGCAATGGCATTAATCAGTTTATTAATTGAAATTTTGTTTGTTTCGTTCCTTATAGACTATAATGAAGATGATGACTCGGATATTGATTCAAAGGATGTTGCATCAGAACCACCTGGTTTGGAACAAATTACAGCCAATGATAACAGTTCCAATAAAAAGAATGACGAAATTGGTAAATTAAATGATACTCAGGAAGACTCAGACGATCACAGCGTTGAAGAAAGCCATAAATTGAGTGCTCATTTCATGTGTAATATTAGGAGGAATAAGTTACTCAGGCAAAAGCGTTTTTTAACTAATAAGGTAGTGTTTTTAATTAACATTATGTGATAAGAAAAAAATTGCATCTCATCTTAATTATAAAAAAAAAGCTTAATTTGTACTAGTTAATGTTGTTCTCACAGCTTTTGGAAGGAAAAAAAAATAGCATTTCAAAAATTTATCTTATTAACCTCAAATTTTGATTTTCCTGAAAAAAGGAAGGCTTTGAAAATTTATTTTTCAGTAAAAGTTGAATATAATCATGCAATTTTCCTGATTATAAAAATCCTTATCTTTACGAATAGTTAATTATTAATTGATGAACTATTTCTTCTCACTTAGGAAATCTTTTCACTTCTTTTATTAGTAAAACAACATTGAATATTCAGCAAAAGCTTAAAGCAAGGGAAAAAATAACGTACTTTCTATTGTTCAATATTCAATAATTCTAAAAGTTTAATAATAACCATAATAAAGATAAATTATCTTAGAAGCAAAAATATATTTGGGTTTATCTCATTCAGGAACTACTTAATCTAACAGGCACAACATATTTCTGTTTGTAAATTCTGATTTTTCAAGAAGATTTACTGTTAAATTCCATATTTATTCACGATATTTCGTTTCTTTCAGCAAGAAACTTCTTCGGGTTAATTGAGGACAAGAAAATTTCTTTTCTTTTTCCTCTAAAATTTGTTATTATACATTTAGAATTTTAGGAATAAAATACTTTTCTTATAACAATATATGGACTTAATGTCCGTGATTACAACACGTTCCAACAGATCTTGAAGTTTCTTGCTGAAAGAAATGAAATATCGTGAATAAATATGGAATTTAATAGATTTTCATTGTTTGTCATGAATTGAATTGAATTGATTATCGGTGTTTTGGAAAGATTTACTATCTTTATTATCTGTTCCAAAGTTAAAGTCATCATGAGCAATTAACAAAATTTATTTCAGTTTATCAATTAAAAAAAAAATTTAAATATCATTAAAATTATTTTTAGAGATCGGAGAGTTTTTTTATTCTGCGAATCAAATGACCAAAGAATTGGTTAGAAGAGTTGAAATTTCAAAACACTTTCATCTTTATTTATTTTTTATTTTAAATTCCCCTTTTCTTTCTTTCTTTTTTTTTTTTCAAAATTAGACCAAAATTTCTAAATGATGAATTGGAATATTTCTTTTATACTTGTGCATAATGATTTTAATTTCTTGAAGTACATATTACACATTAAAACTATGTATTTTTCTATAGTATTTTCTGCTTTGTATATCAAAGGATTTCTTAAAATAACATGTAAGTTTTTATAATTAACCTTTCACTTCTAAATATAGTAGAGCACTGTTACTACATCTAATACAAAGAAAATAGCATTGATTTCAGTTAAAGATAGTAAGAGCATTACCATATCTCAATTTATTTTCTTAATATTGTATTTACTTCATTCACTTTAAAAAGTTTTTTGTCCTCTTTTTCTTCTATTTCTTCTATCCAATCACTGTAATTTTAAGAATCTGTAATTGCTTCTTTTCATAACATCTCAATAATTTTGGGATTCTCTCCTAAATAGGTTGATCTTAATTTAAAACTTACTCCATAAGAAATTATATTAAAACTAACCAGGTACCGTCGCTTTGCTCTGGAGCCCTTGCATATACCGGGTGATTCATAAAATACTGGAAAGTACTGGTGGTTTTTACTGCCCCGTATCTTTTAAACTACTGCTCATAAAAATCTGAAACTTTTTATATAAAATCATCAAGCACTGTAACAAGATCCAGTGAAATACAGACTTAGCCTGATGGAAGCAGAAAGGAGCCATGAATAAATGTCAAAACAGAATTGTAAAATACACTAAAAAGAACAAAAAAATAGGAAATCATCTGGACACAACCTAATCAAGATGATATCAACCCTGAATACTAAAATACAATAGTACATCTCTATAATTAAGACTTGTACATCAATTTAACATGTGCTGAAGAAGCAATGAAATCCTAGACGAATGGAGAATAGCCAAAATTATATCTATTTAGAAAGGAGAAATAATTCTATATTATTATACAAAAACTATACATGAATCAGCTTTGTGAACACTACTTATAAGTTATTTAACAAAATAATAAATGCAAGACTTCGTATTATCTCTGATGTTACTTTATTGGGTTTAAAAAAGGGTGATCCTGCATTGATGATGTTTTTGCTTTAAAACAGATTATCCAGAAAAAAAGAGAATTTAGTGTGATATACACTTAACATTTGTAGATTATGAGAAAGCATTTGACAGTATTAATAGACAAAAACTGTGGTATATATATTTGTGGAAAAAAGAGGTTTCCCCAGAGGTTTATAAAAATCATACAGAGCCTTTACGAAGAAACTGTAATTGATACAGGAAATGAATTATCATCCGAGATCAAGATGATCAAGATCATTATAAATCAAGGAGTAAGACAAGGATTCTGTATGCTGCTAATACTATTTAATATCGTATATAGATTATCTAATTAGAGAAAAGAAAAACAACTCAGGAATAAAAATGAGAACACTGTTACTTAAACACAATGCTATTTACAGATGATCAAGTGATAACATCTCTCTACTGAATGAACGTACCTTCACCTGATGAATTATAGGATTGTGTCGTTACGTTGTCATACCAACTGTCATGATTGGTGATAGCAGATTGTAATACATTGTTACAAACCGTTCATTGGTCCAAGCTTATCATTGAACCATCGACCTCCATGATTGGTGACAGCAGATCATCTTATCATTGGTCTGAGCTTCTCATTGGTTTATCAATGAAAGGAATCCTTTTGGAATGACTTTAAATAGAGAAACTGAGTGAACATATCCCATTTACTGACGAAACAAGTAATGTGAACACATGAAACCGGTCAAATTGGAATGGGGACTTTTTTAATGTGTGGTGACTCATTTTAATCTTTTAGCAGTAAATGAACTCTACAAACCAGCTTCCATGAAAAACTTAAAAATGTGGATTAAAAATAAAAACAAAACATGGCATTCTTGAGAAATTATCCATTACGAAAAACAATTGTTTTTGCAAATCCTACTTTAGAACAGGTTCCACAATATCTAGAATGCAATGTTACATATGAAGAAGAAACACACAACTAACAAAATCTACAAATTCCAGAGAATATGTAGCATGATTAGCAAAATTCTGAAAGGCAAATAACTAAAGAAACACAGATGAAACTTTACAAAGTAAAGCCAATGCGCACATTAACATACGGATCAGAATGTTGGGCAGCAAAGAAAAAAAGACCTTAACCAAATAGAAACATAGGAAATGAAATTTCCAAGAGCGAAAGGATGTAGAAGAATAGATAAAAATCAGAAACAACTGCATAAGAGAAGAATTAGGTATTTAAACTCCGAGAAAATAGCCCAGTACAAACCAAAATGGAAAGAGCACATTTACATATACCATTTTACATAGGAATCCCAAACAGCCAATAGATGCAGTCCCAATGAGTAAAGAAGTGCAGGAAGACTTAAGTAAAAGATGGTGAAACCACAACCGGTAATATTAGCTTAATCCTGGCATGTTACATGATGATGACGATGACAGAACCATAATATATGATGTTAGAGAACCATGACACCTACAACACGAAATTGGTTATGATTACTAAGTTTAAGTGAAAGGACTTCATATGAAGTTCTCAGAGAAATCAATTAGTGAAGGATTTTTCTTCAGAATAAGTGTTGGTAAAAATATTTCAGAATCCAACTAAGCCTATGTGCCCTAGAAAACAGTTCTGAGGTATTAATTTTTTTTATAAAAATTTGTTTTTAAAAAAGTAGCCTGAATATTATGTGCTTTTTAAAATTATTAATTAAAATAACATCATTTGTCAACTTGTTTTTAGAAGTGATTATATCTTTCTTTAATAACTGATCATCCCAATCTTAATTTAATCTATGAGTATGTGTGGTAAGTTTGATTATGTGGTTCCTGATTAATTGAAGTAGTAAATGTTGCTAGAAGCTAAATTTCTAAATTTAGTAGTTTTTGGATTTGTGTGTGTTTTAGTCAATGTTTTACTTGCTATTTGAATGTATAATATATATTTGGTAAAACTTTGCTAATATCAAATTGTCACTGTTTAAATCAACCCATTTAAGCTGAAAGTGCTAAATGAAAAGCAGCAAATGAAAATGCATTGTCTGTAACCAAAGGCTATGTGTGTGTCTATATATATATATATATATATATAACAGGCAAAACTCAAAGCAACTTCTTCGAGTTTCGCAAAGCAAAGATTTCAATCAATCAAATTTAGAAATTTAGAAAGTATAGAATATAAGAATAAAATTAACTTATATTATTAAACATATAAAGCTGGACAGTGATTTGGGATTGAAAACATTAATATCAAAAAACTCTTTCTACGGAGATGAAATCAAATTATCTCGTCTTCAGTGGCAAAATTTAGAAACAATTTAGAAAACTAAAACGCAATATATTAAGACTTTGGTCTTTTTAAAAATTAAAAACAAACTACCTAAAATTTAAAATTAAAAATAATTACCAATATTATAAGTAAAAAAATACCTAAACCTAAAAGCGAAGTAATAAAGACGCCAGTTTTCTTTATTACTTATTGAAAATTAAAATTAATACTTTATTAAATTTACTTAATATTTATAATTAAGTCCGGCTATATATATATATATATATATATATATTGTGCATGTTCTACACAATAGTGGCATCGCTTGAGCATTGACTGTCACACTCGTTTAAAAATGACAGTAGTACAGATGGTGTTGCAGGCTTTGACAATTTGTTGATGCAGTTCATTGACTGTATTGACAGGTGTGGCATACATGAGGCTCTTTACATAGCCCTTACAGAAAAACTCAATCAGATTAAGAACCAGTGATTGTAGAAACCATGGGACAGGACAGCCACAACACTAAATGATTGTAGGGCTATATCGGTGCAAAATTGGACACACATTACATAATGAAAACTGTTTGTTTCCATACCCTCTGTCTACCATATTCTTCTGGTATATATACACAGGTGTTGCAAAACTCTTGTGTCAAAAAAAAAAAAACAGATGTAGGGCGAAGGATAAGAAACAAGTTTTATTGATGTACTCATGTCTGGAAATGACTAATTATGGCAGTACGCATACCCAAAGGTCACGGTTCCAGAGGACAACATGTCCTGCAACAGCAAAAGTGAAATGATAGGTGAACCCACCACCTGGCGTCCTGGCTGTCCGGTTTATGTTGTTTGTCTCTTATTCAAATGTTTTGAGTGTAGTAAGTATGAGGGTTGTTAGGTAGGTAGATGTGTAGTTACTGAGTGAGATAGTTATGTTATTTCTTTTGGTATTGCAAAAAGGGCTGGGTTTTTTTTGTTAACTTTTTCTTTTTTTTTCTTTTTTTTCTTGATGGACAAATGCCTTTTGCGCCGAACATTGTGATGCCTGTAGTATTTGCATTCCACATTTGTAGTTGTGTTTTTTTTATTATTTTTTTATTCTTTAGTCTTGAAGGGTCATTATGTTTACTAACTTCGAACATTAACATTAGTTTTTGTTACAGCCCTTATTCCGATACCGGAAGAAATAACATAACTATCTCACTCAATAGCTACATACCTACCTAACTAACGACACTCATACTTACACTCGAAACAAACAACGTCAACTGGCCAGCCAGGTGGTGGACTCACCTGCTATCATTTCAGTTGTGCTGTTGCAAGACGAATGTCCTCCAGAATCGTGACCTTTGGGTACACATACTGCCTTAATTAGTTGTTTCCGGACATGGGTACATCACTAAAACTTGTTCCTTATCCTCGCCCCTACACCTTTTTTGACACACAAGTTTTACAACATCCTGTATATATATATGTGTGTGTGTGTGTGTGTATATACACACACACACACACACACACACACACACAGGCAGATATCCAACCAAAAGTCGAGTTACTGCCAGACTCAGTGCAACATTCTGCATCAACTCTTTAGCATGTGTTATGTCTTTAGCTCTTGCCTGTTTACAGGGAGAGGTGGCACAAAAACAGTGTCCTTGACAACACCCCCACACGGCATTGATGTTGCACATAGTGTGGCAGGAACTCGACTATCGGTTGGACATCTGCCGAGTGACCAAAGGTGACATATTGAACATCTGTAAGGTAACAAAAAAAACATTTTTTAAATAGTATCATCATTTTTCAAAGACCCTGTATTTATCATTAATGTGAAAGCTAAATTCAATAAATCTAGATTATTATTTTGATTATTAACAAGAAATAGAAGGCAAATTAGGTTTGTTGATAAAACTTTGAATCTTTGAACCAATCCAAAACCTACAGATGTCTGTTAAGATTTTTTTTTTTTCCTAACTGAATTTTATCCAAACAGGTAAAATTTTATTATTGACAAAAAATTCATATGAAGATTTTGAAACCTATTTCCTGAAATCCCTCCCCCCCGGTTTTGTTTTGTTTTTTATTTAGGAAAACAATACAATCCAAAAGTCTCTTATTTATTTTTTTAAATATACTGAAAGCAGTATACATTTTTCATTTTCTGAAAAAAAAAAAAAATAATAATTCCACATTAATTTGTGAAACTAAGTTATCTAAAACATTTTAATTATCATTTAAAACAATTCATTTTAATGGTATCAAATCATAGAGTTATATGAAGTTACAGTGGAATCAGTCCATTGTTATTGGAAAGAAAGAATAGCAAGAATTCATTGTTCTTTCTTGTCTATGGTAATTTTTGTCACCTTTATGCTCTGATTTCTTTGGATCGACTTAAAATTCAAATACAAAAGTTATATTATCTCTTGTCTTAAGAAAATAGGCTGATAAAAAATGATTATTATTAATTACGTAATAATGCTTAAATGTTATTATTAATTACATTATAATGCTTAAGTTGCATTACTATAAATCTATATTTTAAGTTCACTATATTTATTTGCTATTTTTTTTTTAAATCTTTTAAAGTTGTCGTCAACGGAAAAGAAACTTGACAATTTGGAATCATCCCTGTCGGATTTCCTTAATCCAGATCAGATTCACTATCTGGAAAGACAGCGAAGCAAAGCAGCTCACATTAACATCCAGTGGTGTGAAGAGACAATGGGAATTGCCCGGCAAGTGCTGAAATCCTTAGGACCCAAAGGGTATGACTTTGTTAAAAATGCTTTGGGATACCCTATCCCTTCTCATCGCACCCTGCAGAGGCATGACAGTAACAATAAAGATAAGGCCAGCAAAGAAAAAAGCAATACATCGGAAAACATCCTCGACACATCTCAGGTAATGACAGTACAATCCAACAGAGACATTACAGCCCTTGAACCAAAGACAATTGATGACAAATGGAAAGAAGCACAGGACAGTCTAATGCCAGTGATTCAGAACTTATGAAATTGTCCTTATTTATACGCTGTCAAACTCCTGGAACAATACAAAGTGTTATTATTTGCTGTAGATTTTTTTTAAGAAGTGAAACGGCAAATGTATCTCGATTCAATTGAGGTAATGATTTTAAAGGATCATTGATACGATAGTCTTTCATTCTTTCGTAATATATGTATATAAACCAAACAAAATACTATTATTTCTTATTTAAGAGTTTTTGTTTTTAATTAGTAAAAAAAATTCAGTGAACTCATAGTTAATAAGAATTCAGAAATGGCGAAGTAAAATAAAGAAATATAAGTTTTATTTTAAATTAAGCAATAATATTATATGGTTCTCAAATTTAAGCAGTGAATAAATTTAGCTAAATGTCTTTAAGTATGGGAATGTAAATCAATAGATAAAACCAGGACCTTAACAATAAGTTTTTAATACTAGCTGCAATAAGTAAAAGGTAAGAGTCATCTAAAAAGGGAGAAAAAAATAATTAATCAATTCATCAATGAATATTTTCTCTTTTTTTTTTTATGTTTTACTTCTGAAGCGTAACATTTCTTTGTTCATTTCAATTTTAGGCTGTTAAAAATCTATGAATAATGTAATTCAAAAGTAAAGTTAAAAGGAAATTTAAACATATTATATCTTTTATTTTTTTAAAAAGGTAATTGGTTTTAATGCGGCATTTGATTGATAATTCATCTCTGATGCAACTTTGGATCTAGATTTTCAATTGAAAGACTAAAACAAAGGGATATAAGTGAGAAAAGCTTGATTTACAAAAAAAAAAATCATTAAAGTTAATGTTTCCACAGACACATTCTAGGCCTGTCATTCAACAAAAAGTTGATTTGTAGGATATGTTTATTTTACTTCTTTTTCTAAAAACAATTTCATATGTTTAAATGTTCTGTTATTTTCATAGTTGTCTCCTTTTTAGGCTTCTGAAAGACGCCTTATATCCCCGGTTTGTCTGTCTGTGGACACATATCCCACAATGCTTCGCAACGGCTTCTGTTAGCTCACTTGTAGGTGGCCTGAATGCTGAATGTTGTAGGTGGCCTGTTAGCTCTGTTGGTTAAAGCGTCGTGCTAATAACGCGAAGGTCGTGGGTTCGATCCCCTCATGGACAATTCTTATTCTTCATTTTTTTCTCCCCATTTTAAATCTTTTCACAGTTTCTCAACTTAAGTTTTTTTTTTTTTTTTAAATCATTATTAGGAATTCAGTGACAACCCCTGTGCAGTTTATTCTAAAGCAAAGGTGACTCAGAAGCCGTTGCGAAGCACTGTGATTGGTTTACTAATCACTATCCCTACCTTGTTTTTTTTTTAAAGATATGTAAAATACACCAACTTGCTTTTAACTCCTAGTTATAAAATAGTTAATGACTTAATTAAAAAATAGATGGGAATTTGCTATTGTAATGTATTAAAATACATTATAATATTTTAATACATGACAATAATCAGGATTTTTTTTTATTTTCTTTTATTAATAAAGACAACAGAAAAATAAATCTCTTTGGTGATTTATAGATGTAGTATTAAAAATTTATTTTATATTTGAAAAATTCCGATTTTATGTAAATATTGTTATGGAATGCTGATCAAGAAAGAAAAGAATAACCCTTATTCAGATTTTAATATTTAAATATTGCCCCCCCTCCCTCCAACATTTATAGATTTCTTACAGATTATGTTTTATTTTTGTAAATATAAGTTGCCATAATGTTATAATGCAAGTGCCATATTATGATTATTGCTATAAAAGCTTATTTTTAGATGCCACTCAAGAATAAATATGGAGAACCAGTCTCCTTTCTTAATTTCTCTTTAAAAAAAATTCTATTTCTATTATGTTTATTTTATTTCAAATACAGATGGCTCCTGACTTATGTATGTGATCCTTTCCATAACCCATTACATAAATTAAGTTTTACTAATCTTGAATTAGTCTTCCTCCCCCACAGCAAAAAAATACACCAATACTGTATCAAAGAACAGATTTATTAAGTACTCTACTAATGAACAGATGTATTAAATGAAAGACACATCTATTTTAATGCATAAATTTAGTTAAGAAAAAAAAATGCTATAGTGTACACACTGGCATATACAGTATTTTGTTGCATAAGTAAGAATTTATGTTTGTCAGGTTATATGTCAACAGCTGTCTGTATTTATTTTTTTGGTAAGTACAGCTATATTTCATTTAAGTTATTAAATATCTGAAAATATAAAAATATTCAATGTTAAATTATATATGTGACACATTAAAATATTTTTAATTATAAAAAGTGTTTTGTTATTATTATATCACCAAAATTAATAAAAACCACTTTTTCATTTCAGTTAAATTATGAGGGCATGCTGATAACTTTTGCCTCCTCAGTTATATTTTTGCAAGTAGTTCGAGAAGGTATCTAGAGATAGTGCCAGTGTGAACACTAGTATCTACTTACATCACCAAGAAGTACCTTCACTGCTCAAAGGGATCTGGCTAAGTAAATATAGCGATGTCAATGGATGTGCAGTTGAAGCAGCGAGCCTGAGAATTTGCTGGACAGATACAAGATCGAACTTGATGCATTTCTGGAGAAAATTGTCATGGGGCAGCAAGTCGTATGCATACCATTACGACCCAAAAGTGAGGTGTCAGTCGATGGAGTACCTTCATATGGATTCCCTACCACCCAAAAAAGTGAAGACTTTGGCATTATCAAGGAAATTGTCTTTTTGCTGGAAAGTCTTTTGTGACTTTCAAGGTGTTGTGCACATCAAGTTCCTGACTGGTCACAAAGGTGTATGTGGACACTGCAGAGGTTGCGGGCACGACTGCACCAGGATGCTCCTAGGAATGGATGTCATCTTCACCACGACAACACTAGCCCTTACATTAACCATCGCACTGTGAATGTGGTTTCAGAGGCTAAAAATCCCCATACTTCCTCATCCAGCATATATTACCTAGTTTTTTTTTTTTGTTTCCAAAGTTGAAGGAACACCTGAAGGGCAATTGCCACAGCTGAAATGCAGAAGTTGAGGCTTCTGTTCCCGATTGGTTCCGCTCCAAAAGACCCAAGTCCTATGCCAGCAAGATAAAATAACTAGTTCATTGTAACTACTTGGTATTGATGAGGACATCCCAGTCTTTTATTATATTTGATATAAACCATTTTGTCATGTGATATATATTACACATTCTATTTACACCGTGGCAACAATTATCAGCATGCCCTCAAAATTTCATGCACATCTATATGTAAAGATTTGGATTAAAGCTGCAGAAATGCATGTTTTTCTCTCTTCTTGTACATAAGTTAGAAAAAGAGAGGGTAAGTTCTTTTGTTTTCTTTTCAATTTTAAATTCTGTTTTTCTGTGACATATTCAATGTGGTTTGTTCTGAATGCTTCAAAATACTGATTGATAATTGTAGATCAAATGACTGACAGTTAATGATTACATTCTTTTCTGTCCATTTTTAGTCATTTAATTTAACTCTTTTGTGGTCTTTTCCATAACTGAAGTTTTCATCAACATGGTCTTCCTGCCTCTTATTTATTAACTTCTTTAATTTTTGAAACCCTTCAATTTAGATTCCGCTGTTTAGCTAGATAATTTTTGATTTGCACAACAATTTGTTTCATTTGTCAGAATTCACAGCCCAAATCATTCGTAAAGATTCTTCATCAACACTGAAAGAAGTCTAACTCCTGCATATTTTCACTTTCTCTTTATCTGTTATTTTGATGTACGAGTTACAAGAAATGAGTTCTGATACATTGCAAATGTAAGTTCTTCACAGAAACATGAATTATTGTTCAAACTTCATCGCTAATTGAGTATGTATCCACTGCCCTACAGAAACTTTTCAATGTTTATACATCTTGTATAATAGGAAATGTTAGTCTTTGCATTATATTGAAGCCAAATAGAGAAACTAAATTTGTTTCACACTAGTTTGTAGTTTCCAAAGCCATTAAAATAATAATAACAATAATAATGTCAATGCTCAAATAACAACTTGAAAGTAAAAAGACCTTCATGACTCCATCTACACCAACTCTGTTAAGATTTTGTAGATAGAACATCATCGAACTTGTGGCTGAAACATGGATTGTTGTTTGGTGAGACAGAAGGTTTCGTAGTAGCTATTTAATGCAGGGCACACACGATGCAACTTTGGGCCGAGTTGC
Source organism: Thereuonema tuberculata (assembly GCA_023159025.1). Taxonomy (NCBI): domain Eukaryota; kingdom Metazoa; phylum Arthropoda; class Chilopoda; order Scutigeromorpha; family Scutigeridae; genus Thereuonema; species Thereuonema tuberculata. The sequence goes on along the minus strand of JAFIDM010001028.1, from coordinate 31,096,860 downwards.
ATGTGCAACATTTGGCCCAGAGCGTTTTTTGAGCTGCTTGAGCAAAGTTGCAACTGGAATTGCATGCAGAAAAAGCTATAAAGGCTAGGATTTCTGTCGAGTGCAACTCCAAAAGCTGCATGGAAATTACCCAATCACAGTGCATGGTTGGATCATGTCAGTCGTGACATCACACCCAGGGGGAAACATGGCGTCTAAAACAGATTTCCGCCGCTTCAGATGGGTGGATTGCGAATACACAATGAATATCAGAGTATTGCCAGTTTCTTTCACACATAAATACAGCTTCTATGTAAACGCAGTAATTTAATGCGGCAGAATGTATCGGAGCGTTTGAAAAACCTAGATTTTTTGAATTTTTCACATCGGAAGCGGTGTTCGCAATGAATTATGGGATTGTCGCTCACTGTTTTACTGAAGAATTGACGATGGCACCAATCACGGAATGTTGCATTGTGTGCGCCCTGCTTAAGACCGGGTAACTGCTATGAAAAATTATAGTAAATACAACATCCAAGATGGAATGATTGACTCGCCTTAAGGTACAGTCACTCGCCGTAAGGTATGGCTTAGTTAGTTTGCAAACAACTTACTACCAATGTAATCCTGATGCAGTTCTTGATAGTCAAGCTTACAAATTGTACTGGGATTGATCAATTATCACAGATCAGACAGTTATGGCCTATAGGCCAGACATTGTATTGCTAGACAAAACACAGAAAACTGCCCGAGCTTATCAATGTTACTGTGCCTCTTAATAATAATCTTCATAAGACCTATGCTGATAAAATTAATAAATATGTTGTTGTAGCACAAGAATTAAAAGTTATGTGGGGGTTTATCAAAAATCACAATAAGGCCCATAGTCATATCAGCTACAGGAATTGTGCCTAAAAATCTTGTTCAACAATTCCAGGAGCTTTGAATCTGTTATCAATTGCCTTTAATTCGAAGGGTAGTTTTTTTATTGGCTTGCTGTCACATTGTGATAAAATTTTTGTTGCAATTGTGAAATTATAATGTTTGGAATTTTTCCTCATTGTTTATAAATAAAAAAAAAAAAATGATTAAAGTTGTAAAAAATAATAAGATGAATGCAAAAAATATATATCTCCTCCTTGGCTTTTATGATTTACTGTATTAGAATGAATTGTTGTTATTATTATTGTTATTGAAGGATGGGTAAGAATCTATTTCAGAATTATCTATAAATTATAGCTATAAATAATTGTCTGAGAAAAAAATGAAAATTTTTTAATTTGAATTTTTTTAATATTTTTAAGTTGTTGCCTAATTTGTAATTCTGCTTTTTTAGATGATAAATTCCAATGCACATAGTAAATTATCGATTATCCTATATTTAACAGCATTTTCTCTGACAGTATATTTCTGGCATTAACCACAATGTCTTTGAACACTATATGCATCCATTATGGTTCTGCAAGTTGAATTATGAATTGTCAGAAAACACTACATGTTGCTAGTCAGCATGTGAATGTCTATATTCAAGAGCCCATTGCAACCTGAAAGGCGTCTGTGGTTGAGGGTCAGAGGATTTCTCAGCAATGGGCTATGAGCGACCTTGCGATCAGTTGCTGCTATGCTGGAGAGGTTTCTCATCCCATGCAATTTTGCATTCTAGTTCCTGGATTTCTATGTTTCCGAATCTCATCTATCTATTCACATCACTGGACTGGCATTTCATCCTGTATAAGTGGCAATTTCAAGGTAAGAAAAATCCAGCTTCTCTCATCTCAACAATCCTTTCTTCCTGAAAGTCTGTCAGATGTTCATAATGCGACCTTCTTTGATGTTGGGGCATAGTGAGACACAAGAAACTTCTTTCGGTCCACTGTCTGTGCTTCACTGATTGCAATATCTCATTTGAGCCACCCAAGACCGGAAAGTCAAAGGGTAGTGCTGTGAATCGTCTTGCACATTTTCACTGACTTTATAATCATTTGCATGTCCCTGCTTGATGTACATATCTTGTAAGTTTCATGCTGATTCATGATGTTGCAGTTGTCACAAACAGTATTATGTATTTCGTAGATACCATACCTTATTTAATATTGAGATAAACCAAACTATACAGTATATGTTTTAGATAATTATTATTCACGTGTGATTTTCTTGCATTTCACCTGGTATTTTTCAAGATACAGCACATAAATAATTCTTGTCATGTGTAAGCTTTTATTCCAATGGATATATGATATAATAAAAAACTTCAATTCAAGATTCTAAAAATTAGATTTTCCTGTAGCTAAAAATTGGAATGTTATAGATCTGATTATCTGTTTGTATACAAATGCTGAATTTTAGATATTTAAATATAAACTGTTGACTTTTAAATTAAACAAAAACAAATTCCTTCTTAACAAAGGAAAACCTTAAACATAGGAAAAAAAAGATGGTCATGGAAGAATGGATGTCTTTTTTAAAATGATGCAACAAAAGGAGTGAATAAGAGAGAAAGGCATTCAGATGCAGTAAGTTGCATATCTTAGTTGTTGTAAAGAATTCCCGGTAGCTTCCTTTATGTCCTCCATCCATCTTCTTCGTTGCTTTCCTCTTCTTCTTTTCTCCTCTACCTTCCCAAGCATGATTATTTTTTCAATGGAATACTCCGCTCTCATAATGTGGCCAAAATAGGAAAGTTCTTGCCTCAAAATCAATGCTTCCAACGATTGGTTTAATCTGATCTAAAAATCCATCGGTTAGTCTTCCTTGCAGTCCATGGTACCCTCAATAGTCTTCTCCAGCACCAGAGTTCAAAGGAGTCGATTTTCTTTCTTTCCCTCTTTCGCATTGTCCAACTCTCACACCTGTACATCATGATGGGAAAGACCATTGCTTTTACTATCCTAATCTTTGTAGATTTAGAGATGTCTCTGTCTTTCAATATCTTCTCATGTGGTGAATATCTTTGTGCTGAAACCAAATGGCTACTTGTTCAGACTTCAAATGTCTACAAATTGAGGAATAAAGAAAAGCTTGCAGCATATGGAAATTTTGCTTCATCACTTAGTATTAAAGATGAAATGTATCAAATTAATATAAACTGCACCAACACTGTATTTCTAAAATTATATTACGCTATCTGTTCTACCATCCATTGTTGATTTTCTGAATAATGTGCATTCTGCTTGTTAATAGTACTATTATGGTAAAATACTGAATGTGACATATTTTGAAGCTTTCTTCAAACCACTCCCACTACTCTATATCTGCTCTCAATCATTGCTTAGCAGTTTTTGAGCAACTGGACTTCGTAAAGTTGAAATGACAAGCTGAAGACTTTATTGAATGCCCTTTATTGGGATCTTTCTAAGATGTCATTCTTAATGTCTTTTTTGAACCGTTTTGCTGACACTCACCTACACTATGAAATGTTTGTTCATCAGTTAAAGTTCTACATGATAATGTAGATCAAGAAACAATTGTGGGCTCATTAGCCAAATGGTAACGTGCTCAATTGTGCATTGGAGAAGGGCCTCCCAGCCTTGTCTAAAATGGGTACTGGGTTTCTTCCCTTGGTATTAAAGATGGGCTCTCGTCAGACTAACTATCTCACCTCAATTTAGTATCATTAGTATCGGTCATGAAATGCCATGAGCCTTATCTCATGACTTGTAGGTCATATTGGCCTATAGTGGGATACTTTAATTGTTTAATAAGATTTGAATGTTTCCTATTTTTTGAAAATAATTTACTAATTATAGCTGGAGTAGATGAGCCTCCTAAGATATGTAAGATATTTTGTATTGAGCCTTTAAGATAGCGTCCCTTCTATAACCAAACTATGCCCATTCATTTTATCTTAGTTTACGATCCACAATCAAAATAAATTAAGATACATACAATATTTAAATATAATATAATTTTCTTATGGATTCACACTTTTGTCATACCCTGTACATTGATTTAACAATTATATTATTTAGGAGTATTTTAGTAAATGCAAAGTCAGAAGAAAATTAATTTGATAATCCCAGTTGTAAATCCAAATGTACCCTTAAAATACGTTTTTGGAGTCTTTTTTTTTTTTTTTTTTTTTTTTTTTTAAAGGAATGAGAAAAAGAAAGTCTATCCAACTAAATAGTAACTTAAAAACTCTTTGATTAGTAAATTTATTTGAAATTAAAGAACTTTGTCATATCTTCAAAACAATTTTTTTTCCAGTAATTTTTAGAAAAAAAAAGTGAAAACGGAAAAATTAATTGACTATAAAACCGTGATTGAATTAATGATTTGTAATATAATTCAATTTAGTCTTAATATGTGCGCCATGGTTATTTTATTGTAACTCAATCCTATTCGAATTTGCGTGGCCTAGTGGTTTAAGCAGCGACCTCCCACGAGACATGTGCCGGAACCTGGATTCGAATCCCGGTAGCGGCATGAATGTTTCCTTTCCTTTCCTGTATTTGTCAGCCTCTTCTTCACTTTATCTTCGGGTCTGACGCCATTCCTTAATAGCTTCCTGAGTAAGAAAACGGGAAACCACCTCAGTATCTTTGTCCAGGATATTCTACGGAAACTTGCGTATAGAACGCGTACTTCGTGCTCGGATATCTCACTTAAAAAAAAAAAAAAAAATTGTTGAAAATTAAAAGACTTAGAATGTACAGAAGCTGTACAAAGAGAGGAGTACTTCCTTTATTCTGACTGGAATTTTCCTTCTACAAGAATGAAGATAAGTGAGAAGAAAATATCTTTCATGAGTTTATTCGACTTAAAAACGGAATTTCCTATGAATGATAAAATATCATGTGAAATTCGAAAAAGTAAATGTTTTACAAAGGAACATTCCATCGATTATCGGACAATTGGAATTCAAAATATTGACTGAAAAAGGGACTATCTGTTGTCAGTTTAGCAGCTTCCAATGTCAAGTCATCAGCGTCATCACCATCGTGGAGGATGGCATTCACAATCTTAGATCTAAGTTGAAAAGTAAAATTACCGTTTTTCCATAAATCGAAGTTTAAAAGAACTACCCTGAAATTTCGAATCAAGAAATTTGTTATCGCACTATTGAAGTTAAAATTAAATTATTCAAATTGTGTAATGTTATTTAGATTAAGAAAAGTTGTAAACATGTTCGAAACGAATTCGAGCGCTCTAAAGTTTAAAAGAAAGGTTGAACCTGAGATTAAATTTTATTTATCATTTTCGACAAAAGTTAATTTAATTTTATAGAAAAAATCTGAATTTAAATTATAATTTATTATATAAAGGGCGAGAACAAATAGCATATTAAATGAAATCCCAATACAGCCGTTTCAGCTGTACTAGGATGTCATATAGTATACAATTTGGTCTCTCACTTTATTTTATTAATCTTTACCTGCGCAACTAGGTGCTAAAAAAATTCATAGAGGCCCGCGTGTAGCGTGCACATGAATTTTCTCGCAATTTGTCCTTTTCGCGAGTAAATTGCTTATTTTAGCTTTTCGGTTTCCTCATTGATTCCGACGTTTTTTATAATTTATTATCTTTATTTGTATACTGTAATTAGCTCGTAGGATTCGAAGGAAGATAACAAGTATGGGCATACATGAAGTCATCGATAGCCACATTCTGGATTTTCATATGTATAAAGAGCCACACCATAGTCACGTTCCATAGTATTAAATACACAAATTCAAATTTAACTACATTTCTACACACATCGTAACTGCTATATAAAGTATAAAAAATACATATAGAAGAAAATAAAAAATGAGAACAAATATTAAATTTTGGACTAATTATTTTGTATTTTTTTTTTGAATTCTGTATTTTTATCAAGAGATATTGGGAGCCGCACTTAACCCAACGAAGAGCCGCATTTGCCCACGTGTTACAGTAGCGCCACAGAGCGTCGACAATTGGAGCTAAATTGTTGTTCTGCCCAGTAGCGCCACAGAGCGTCGACAATCGGAACTAAATTGGTGTTCTGTACAGTAGCGCCACACCGTGTTGACAATTGGAACTAAATTGTTGTTCTGTATAGTAGCGCCACACCGTTCGACAATTCGAACTAAATTGCTGTTCTGCCCAGTAACACCACACCGTGTCGACAATTGGAACTAAATTGCTGTTCTATACAGTAGCGCCACAGAGCGTCGAGTATTGGAACTAAATTGTTGTTCTGTACAGTAGCGCCACACTGTGTCGACAATTGGAACTAAATTGTTGTTCTGTACAGTACCGCCACGCCACAGAGCGTCAACAATCGGAACTAAATTGGTGTTCTGTACAGTAGCGCCACACTTTGTCGACAATCGGAACTAAATTATTCTGTACAGTAGCGCCACAGAGCGTCAACAATTGGAACTAAATTGTTGTGCTGCACAGTAGCGCCACA
>JAFIDM010001028.1:31066138-31090495 GCA_023159025.1 Thereuonema tuberculata | reverse complement strand
GCGTCAACAATTGGAACTAAATTGTTGTGCTGCACAGTAGCGCCACACTTTGTCGACAATTGGAACTAAATTGTTGTTCCCGACAGTTGCGCCACACCGTGTCGACAATCGGAACTAAATTGTTCTGTACAGTAGCGCCACAGAGCGTCAACAATCGGAACTAAATTGGTGTTCTGTACAGTAGCGCCACACTTTGTCGACAATTGGAACTAAATTGTTGTTCCGCACAGTAGCGCCACACCGTGTCGACAATCGGAAGTAAATTGTTGTTCTGTACAGTAACGCCACACCGTGTCGACAATCGGAACTAAATTGTTGTTCTGTATGTTGTTCCAAGTATGGGCATACATGAGGTCATCGAGATCCACATTCTGGATTTTCATATGTATAAAGAGCCACACCATAGTCATGTTCCATAGTATTAAATACACAAATTCAAATTTAATTACATTTCTACACACATCGTAACTGCTATATAAAGAATAAAAAATACATATAGAAGAAAATAAAAAATGAAAAAGAAAACAAATATTAAATTTTGGACTAATTATTTTGTATTTTTTTTTTTTTTTTTTTTTTTGAATTCTCTATTTTTATCAAGAGATATTGGGAGCCGCACTTAACCCGCATTTGCCCACGTGTGGAATATAACTTACCCTAAGTTTTAAAGGAAAATAGATGTAATATATGCTTTCTTTTCTTAAACTTAAGATAGAATTAGACGTTTAGAAAGTTTTTTAATTTAGTAGTAAATTTATTTTTATTTAATTTAGTTAAAGTAAAATTTTGTAAATTATAGGTTCAGAAGAGTGAACCTACTTTGTATTATTAGATAAAATCATGAGCTTAGATATTGGTCATTTTGAATAAATGTGATTGTTTTAAGTTTATTTGTATTTATTTTCATAGCCATTTTAGATTTACTTTTAGTTGATGTAAACTTCCACTGCACTAAGTAGTTACTAAAATTTATTTAACTTAATATATTATATTTAAGTTTATAAACTTAATTACCCTCAAGTGACTTTTCGACCCTCGCTTCTCGGATATATATAAGGGGAGAAATAACGTTGCAAACTGTCTAAAGTTTACTATTAAATTATATTTTTAATTGTTCTCTTGAAAGTTGGTTTATGAATTGTACTGATAAAAAGTCCTTGTTCATTGCGCCATAGGTCCAATGTTGACACAAAATGGCTTCTTTTCATTAATAAGGAAGGAGTGTCAGTATCTCATGTCGGAATGGATTCCTCGGCCGCCATACTTGAGCCCTCCGAAGGTGAGATATTTCAAGATTATCCCTCTTTTTATTCTGGAATCACACTGTCATTTTTATGTAAGTATTTAATTTATCTAGGGAAAGCCCATTTAACTTACAGGTAACAGAAAACGTTATCTTAATCGCTGATATTCGAATTATTTTAGGAACGGTCATTGCTTACAATAATATAAAGATTTAGTGGTATCCTTCCTTTCTCTTGTCAATCACCGTCTGTTTACAATTAATGAAACTGATATTTCTTTTTTAATTATCTTAAATAACTGACATTAAGAACTTTTTCTGCAACAGATTTTTTAACAATGCTTGAATTAAAAGTGTACATAATATCGAGAAATGAAAACGCTTGCAATTATTAAAATTACGCTCTTTATCTGCACATATACAGGGCTGTCATTAAAGTGGTGTAACTGAGAAAGTTCTAATATATCTTTTAATATGTTTTCTAATTCCACTAGAGTATATGATTTCACCTTTCCATCTGATCAAGAAAATGTCCGCAACTCCTGAAATAAATTCGAATATTGAATTTGTTTAAAATAAGCCATCTTTCACCATTGATGTAACTCTTTCTGCTCAATGTTTTGTATTCATTATTAATAATGATGATAATAGAGATTATGCAATTAATGCCTTTAAAAGAATTGTTTCAAGTTATGCAGCTTCCATTGAACATTTAAGATTGTATTGGGATTATGAAGGTTTTGTTGACTTAAATCTTTTGTAAATGCAAAACAAAATTTGTCAACAAATTTCACAAATGTATGAGTGGCAGTGGGGTAACGTGCTTATCCAGATTATTTTAGAAGTATTATGCCATAAAAATAAAGCACTCATGAAAAAAATAAGGTAAATACAGAGACTGCACAACTTGACCATTCACATATCCCACTTTGAGTTATCATACATTCAAAGTAAAATATAAACAAAAGCAATATCATAATACATCATCATTTCAGCTCGTTGTTTCTTATAGAAATCGGTTTTAGTTTTAAGTCCTGCAACTTAAAACCACTAGACATAAAATGCAAACTAATTTCTAAATAAACAAGAAAAGTATTGTTATCATGTGAACTTTTCAGTTCCTGCATTGTAAAGGTAAATTAGTTTTACATTACAGTGGATAGTGTAAACCTACCAGGGTTTTAACCCAGACAACTTCTTGATTTACTGTGATAATAGAATTTGTGTAATTGTGAATTTTGATCCCAACGGCCTTAGGCCTAGAGAAAGAAATGGGTAAAAAACGAAGGCTAAAAGAGAAAGGAATTCACCCCCTGAGCTATCACCAGGAAGAGACTGGTACGGACAGTTTCAAAATTGGCCTTAGGCCTATTTTGAATAAAACCAGTATGACGTTATATTTCATAGCTTGAACAAAACGCACAGTTTCAGTTTCCTAAAACTAAAAGTTTTTGAATTATTGTGATCTTGGTGCTTAACGAAAGCACACATTGGCAATTCTTAGCTTTCAACTCTCTACCTGTAGATCAAGTATGGATTACATTCTTTTCATTGTCTAAACATAAATCTAAACTTTAAGCTTCTCTCCGATAAATAAGTTTAAGTAGCCTTGATAATAGGTGGATCTATGTCACTGATCCATTTAAAATCATATTTGAAAAATCTTGTTTTTAATGAGAAGGCTTGACATGCATTGAGGAAATAAAAGAAAATTGGTTAAAACACATTTATTTGAAGAAGAGGAACGTTATCTTGACAGTTTCAGGCTAGAAAATGTGTGTGTGTATTCCATCTTCAAGGCACAGCACACATGTATATGAAGACACAAGACATAAATATGGTGATGGTACAGAGAGGATTAACAATAACCGTGGTGGTTTTGTCTTTTTTATCCGCTAAACTGCTGATCACCGGATTATAGGCGTTGATTTGGATTATATGACATGATAGAAAGAGGACTTAGTGGGTTATTCTATTTGTGATTGAAGGGTTTGGCATCTATGCTATTAGGGTTGTCCTGTTTATTGATGTGTGTGGAGAGGAACGGCCTGTTTCTCCCACATTATCTTATCATACAATCTGATTTAAAACCTATAATCCAGCAACTGGATAATTTTGTTCTCAGTACAGTGCATATTAAGAGATGTTACAAATTTCAATCAAATTTACAATACCCTTTAATAATGGCAATTATTTGAACGTCGGCAACCATCTCATAATTAATAAAAAAAAAATTACAGCATACTATTTAAAATGAAGATATTAAAAGCATTTATGTTCTCATAGTTCCTACAGCAATAAAATTTATCATTAGTTCACCAAAAATTTCCATAAATGTCAGCAGCTTTGGTTGGGAATAACTTTACAATATTCTGTGTATCGTTCTTTCAATAGCAAATTCAATATGATAGAAAATCATTTAGGATATATTTTGAAATGTGACATCTGTTTTTTTAGAATTTTAGAATTACAGTGTTGGTGCAGTTTATATTAATTTGATACAATTCATCTTTAATATAAAAGTGATGAAACATAATTTCCATATGCTGCAAACCTTTTTTTATTCCTAAATGTGTAGACATTTGAAGACTGAACAAGTAGCCATTTGGTTTCAGCACAATGATATTCACCATACGATGCAATCAAGGTCTGGTTTTTTTTTAAAGAAACATTTCTAGGTAAAAGAACTGAGCAGTGAGGACCCATGGTTTGACTGTCTACTTCTCAGAACCTAATTTTTCTTGTTTTCTTTTGGAGACATCTCAAACTAATCATGTATGCTAATAGGCTCATATTGATCAGTGATCTAAGAGATGGCATGTAAGAACATCAGTACCAATCTATTAAAGAGGGTTTCAACATTATACATTTACCATTTCCATAGATTAAGTTGAACATTTATTATAATAATACAGAAATATACAGGGCGATTTAAAATTCCCTGAACAAATGTTTAAGATAGGTCAGGAATAGAAAAATAACCCGTATTCATAGTGGAATGTGCCTGCAAACGCCACCCAAATGTGCTAGAGGTCACTGTTTGGCAGCACATTAGTTGGGCAGTGTGAGCCATTGACATTTGAGACGTTGACTTTGTATGAGTAGAATGCATTGCTTCACTAATGCTGAGAGGACAGATATGCACCTAGCCTATGGGGCAACGTAAACAGATGACCTGTTGTAAGATTATATTGTGAATGGTTCCAAACAGACGTGTACCCAATCATCAAATGTTTGTGCATTTGCACCAGAGATTGTGTGAAAATGGATCGTCTGAGACCTTCATTGCTGCTGTGACATCTAGATTCTTGAGAAAAATTCAAGAAATGAAGTATCTGTAAATTTATCTGTAAATATGCATGCAAAATTTCAAGAAGATCCATTTATTGATTCAATTTTATGGGGAGAGAACACAAGCCTGCTGATTTTATAAGCCTAATTTTCCTTCGAATAAATAGAAAACTTTGGAATTAAATTTATCAATCAAAGAACATGGGATCTTATAAATTTTTTTAAGAAAACAGAAATTTTTTTGAAATGCACCTGAATAAATAAAGGTTCTCGCACCCAGAGCTACCATTTCGGGAATCTGAGACAGCTGTTTCAGACTTATTAGGCTTTCTTAGTCAGATTTACCTTGATGTTAGCTCAAAGTGCGAGACAAAGAAGAAGAAATCATCCCGGCTCCCTGGAATGGCCCTTCTAACCAAATCAAACAACAACAATAAATTACTGTGCACTGCACAGCCTCAAATTCTTTGTCCTGCAACTTACTGGGCACAAAAGAATTTATCACTCCGTAGGGCGCAATATGATGTGGCACAAGGTCAGGCGCATTGAGCCTGGGAGGCACTATTTGATTAAATTTTTTTTCGACAAATAAAAACGTTTTTTCTTACTAAAAACAATTGTTAACTATTCTTTGGAAACCTCTAAACATTACAAAAATACCGAAGGAGCAATAAAATAGTTTTATGTAGTCTTTAAAGGAAACGGAAATTTAGTTATCCAAAATTACCGAAATCTGTACACCCTTTGATTTAATAATCTTTTCTACAGATATAAACGTTTTTTCTTACAAAAAACAATTGTTAACACTTTGTAGTAAACACCCACACCCACCTGAACTATCCTTACAATAAATCCTTTAGATAATAATTCAGAGGAATATGTTGAAGTAGTTGCAACACATGAAGTTTTGTAGTACATCTCTACTAAGCTACATGACCACTCTAAGGAATGAAATATTAAAGTGTTATGTACTATCCAATTCAACTAACTAAGGGGGAATTTTCTTCACACTAGTGGCCCTGTAACATTTTTAAGTTGTAGAGAATCCTCAAAAAATCTTTCTGTTCATGAAGATTGCAGTAAAATTATTGAAAATTAAATATCCTTAAGAATATTAGGATGGATTTGCTGAAGATATATCATTACAAACGCCCTAAAGTCATATTTTTAAAGGGTACATTCAGTTTCCTGTACTGTGCTTGTGAATTAGTGCAATGCAGTAAGTGAAGTTGCATGTGAATCAGCTCAAAGTCATCACATGTACAGCGCATTTCCATGTCTATATATTTTTATGAAAGATGTCCATAATTTTGCTAGAGCACTTGGTAAAAACAACAACATAAAAACAAAACAATAATTAGTAATGGCATTTCTGTTGGCACCAGAAGCAATGGCTGTTGATATCTGAACATCTCATAAATAATTTAATCTTTGCTGTGACTTACTTCATGTTGATCTTCACAGTTAAATATCACTTGATTTTTGTTTTGTTAGTTATCATTTTTTTTGTGTGGATATTTTTCAAAAGTTATTTTTCAATTTCATAAAATTACTAGGCCATCTCCCGTGTACACGCGCTTGTTTTTCTATATCACATAGATTTGGTTAAGTAAGAATATTATATTTAAAATATTGCAACGTTTTGGCAATTATAGTTTTAATTGTCATTTTCGAATTACAAATAAATAGACGGATCGTAAATAAATAAACAATCTTGAGATTCAAAAAACAGGTTGAATACATTCATTATTTAATGGGGCGAATGGGAAGGACACATAAATCAAAAAAACAAAATAAAGTGAGTTGTAGTCCCGGTGGCCTAATGTATAAGACGTCTGACTTCGGATCAGAAGGTTGCAGGTTCGATTCCCGTCGTTTCATTGTAAAAATTACTTACATTTTCCATTCTCACAGGAAATTGCGCCGGACAGAGAAATAAAGATTTTAGTAATATAGATTCTTGAAAGCTGTAACTTCTGTTAGTTTTAATAAAATAACGAAATGCACTTAGTGCACTAATTAAGGGAGTTAGTCTTGTTAATGGAGAGGGGCAGTTAAATTCCTGGAAAACCCTGAAGTAATGGTAACCGTGGTAACTGAAGCATTGATAGTATGAGGAAAATGAGGTTAGGTTCTCACAGATCCTCTTCACAACATTTACTCGTTACCATAAACACATCATTTCATATATCTTTCTTGCAAAGAACCTTTCCATACTTAATTTATAAAGGTACAAGGGGATGATCGAAAAGTAATTGAGTTAATTTTTTTCATGAAATCCTTAATCATTACACAGATATAAAGATAAGACACTTGAAAGGGCATGTCATTGACTAATTTTCTAAATAATTTCAATTGAGGTTGACGGAATTTTGCCAAATTGAAATTAATTTGTGTTTTCCCTGAGTCATAAAAGTTGTTTGAATGGGCACTAAGTCAATGACAAATAGCTTTCTGCACATCTTCAAAACTTTTAGAAATGGGTGCTATCAAGGGTTCTCTTCATTGGGCTGAACAGATGATAATCACTTGGTGCCAAGTCAGCACTGTAGACAGAATGTTTTGAGAACTTCTCATTACCAGGAGTGGAATTTGGTTGTCATGGCTGCAGCAACATGGGACGGGTGTGTCATACATCAACAACTCGTCAGACTTCGCCTTCTCTGAACATTCTCTGAATTTGCCATTTTCCGGCAAATGGCAGCTCGGAGACTATTCAATGTTTATAATAAGTTGCAGCATTGACACTTTGTCCTTTGAGGAAATCGATAAGCAGAACACCTTGGCTATCCCCAAAAATAGTAACCATCGCCTTTCCAGCAGATTGTACAGCTTTAAACTTTTTAGGTGGAGGAGAGTTTGGTGTTTCCAAACCAGACTGTCTTGGTTCCTTTCAGATGAGAAATGAAACACCCATGTTTCACCTCCTGTTACAACGATATGGTCAAGGAATCTGTTTCCTTCACTTTGGTAATGCAGTAAATTCAAGGCTGTAACCCATTCTGTTCTCTATGTTCAATGGCGTTAGCTGTCTGGTGCCACCTTGTGGTATTGCAGGGATTCGTAGATATTGTCAAAAACTGTTCCATATGATATTTCTAAAGCTTGCGATAAGGCTTTGATTTTTACCAGTTCATCCTCTTTAATCGTTCTGTTCACAGCATCGATGTTAGCATTTGTGTGTAATGTTTGTGTTGTGCCTGACCAATCTTATTGAATATGCTTGTGCGTCCCTCTATAAACTTTGCACAGCAGTTGCATACGTTCGTAGATGTTATGAAATCTATCTCCATATGTTGAACACATTTCACAATAAATTTCAGCAGGTTTTCTTCCCTTCGCCAGAAGAAGTCGAATGATGCTTTGGATCTCAATCTCACTGAACGTCGTTCCATTTTGGAACAGCTGTGACATACAGTACAGACAATAGACATGCATACCATCTAGTGAGAAAGTGATCAATTACATGCCCTTTCATGTGTATATTTTTATATCGTGCAGTCATTAAAGTTTTCATGAACAAAAATTTAGCTCAATTAACTTTTCTATCACCTCTTGAATTATTTTCTATGGATCCTGCTGAATTTCCAAAACGAAGCAAGTCCAGCACATGAATCTTAACCATTAAGCTCACAATGCATTTGCACTTAGAAGTGTTTGGTAAAACACTTTCATCCACACGACAGCTTTATTGAAATTTAATAAATAAATCATAAAAACAACACAAAACAGCATTGAGAACACTTGGAATATTGTGGGCATGGATCGTGGAGACCACGTGTGTCACTTTTATAGAAGCAGATAAGCAAATCTACAGTGGATAACGAGGCTTTAGTGTTTATTAAAGTTGGACAAGATGTCAGTGGTGATTGGGAATTACCTAGCTGTTGCAATTCTTAATACTTTGAATTCTTTCTGTTTTGGAAATAGAATAGGTACATCATGTCTAAAATTAAAATTTTTGTTTTGTTACAGGGCGTAAGTAATCATGCCTTATTGTGCTGCACCAAATTGCAGCAATTCTGGACGAAAAGGTTTTCGGCTTTTTATTTTTCCAAGAGATCCGAAAAGAAGAAAAGTATGGGCAGTGAACTGTGGTCGAGAACCTACAAAGCATTCAAGGCTGTGTGAGGTAAAAATATATAAATTATTCTTTTAGTATTTAATTTAAAGAATTTTTTTTAATACATCTATTGGATTATGACTTCATTAGAGTAAAAATTGATAAAATTTCTTTGTTATAATAGCGGTTATTGTTGTTGTTTGAATTGCTACTGCATGTGGTTTTATTGTGTAACTGTGACTGAGGTTTTAGTGTATTAAGAACAAATCATGATTTTAAGTAACCATCTAAAGATAGCTAATATCTGATAGTGGGTGAAGGAGGTCTCATAAGATAAGGTGATGTTTTATCTTTGCTGGAATTTAAATCCAAGTCTATAGATGCAATACTGAATTGCCAGACCAATAACTGTACTAGCAGACAGTAAAGATGAAAATGTAGCAGACTCACTTCCTTGATTACTTTTTTCCCCACAGGAACTATATACAGGGTGTATCAAAACACACACTACAGATTTTATAATGGGAGATAGGAGCACCAAGACACCCTTTTTTGTCTTATGAATGTACGTCCAATGATAGCAACCTTTGGTGCTAGAGTCAATATTGCCTCTCCACCAAGATTGTCCGATTTAACGTGCATCAATTTCTTCCTCTATTAAACAGGCACCAGTTTCTTTTTGGGAGTTAAAGGCAGGCAGGTGTTGGGCTGACCACCTCACCTCAACACCTTGGTTAAGTGAATGTCGGGAATCTTATCGCCTACAATCCCAAAGACCATATATATATACGCCTGTAGTGGTATACTTAAATTCTAAATGGATTATAAATTCTTGAAAAAAAAATAGGTTAATTTTTACTATAACACTTAGAATATACAGCCGACTCAATAGAACGTGAATCCATCCAGACTTCTGACCCAAATTTATTATCCAGCCTCTTCAGATCCTGCTGTTTTTATTTAACTTTTTTGTATCCAATGAGTTAAATTGTGATCATTGCAAGAATGTGGTGAAGTCTATGGCAAACTGTAAGTTGATAAACAGTGTCGCCATATGATAAGCCTAATTCTTACACACAGTTTAATGAGTTTCTCCTTATAACATTGCCCTCATATACAACATGTGTCAAACTTTTTGGACTACAAACACCATATTATATCAAGTCAATTTACGTAAATAAATGCTTTTGTCACAAATTCATTTTTTCTTCTCCATCTTTTCTACATTAAGTGAATAGTTTGTTTCATGAATTCATTTCCTAATCAAATGAAATCCATCCATTTTAATGTCTATTTTTAGAGACTCTTTTTGCCTTTGGGATCAGCCTTTTACTTTCTTAGCCAATCTCCTGTTTAATGTTTATGTAAATTGTAGAAATCTATTTAACTCCTGTTAATGAATTCCAAGATGATTTTCTTAGTATTTTTCATTTTAAAGTTTCATTTAACTATTAAGCTTTTTTGAATGACTGCTCTAAATTGGAAATCATTAATTAAAGTGGGTTTTTATAACAATTTACATTGAATTATTATTTTCTTTATTTCTTTGGGGTTTTGTAGTTATATTTTTTTTTTTTTTTGCATTATTATTTTAGTTAATTGGCTTAAAACTTAATGTTGATTTTTCTGCCTAGATATTTAATTTTTCCTTAAAACCCTATTGTCTTTTTATTTTTCTATGTCAAGTCCCTACGGATTACAGAGTCTTTATAGATTACTCATGCATTTATTTACTAAGATTTATTTACTGAGATTTTCGTAATAATCATTACTTGAATTTGATTCAGATGAAAATATTTAATTTTCTATTAAATACAAATTTCTTCCATCTCTTGTTAATTGTTCGTAGCTCCTGCTCATGATGCGATACCTACACTTTATATCTAAATTATGAAAAATTAATGAAATAATATTTGATATCATTCTTTTGCTTTGTTTTTTTGCTGATTTTTTTTTACATAAAAAAGATACAGTACCTCCAAAGTTTGCAAATCCAAAGAAATTCGCTAAGAAAATGGATCTATTATTATTATGATTGATTTAAAAATGCATATTCTTCATTTCTCTAAATAGATTAAAATCGCCTTTTTATATAAAACTTAATAATTTAAAGCATACATACCATTTAATTAAATATGTATATATTTTTTTTTTATTTAGTGTGCATTCACTAAATTATCAAGATTCCTATTTTGCGACACATGTTTAACTACTTTAACCTCTTATATTTTCAGAGCCATTTTGATGAAAATCAGTTTGAGCAGAATAGAGCAGATGGACAGAAAAAATTACGTTGGAATGCTGTTCCAACGTTATTTAACAGTACTTCAACACCTGAAGAATTCTCCAATGTTCTTTTCCAACCGGAGCTGAGTGATGGATCATCAGGTATTATAGTTTCCTCTAAAGCATTCATTATAATGTCCCTTTTGTAGACCATTGTTAACTAACAGTGGTGTTGATGCTTGGTTTCTTTCTATTAAATTAGATAGCCTTTATCTAATTATTACAACATTCGTTAATTGCAGCCACTCTCCGAAAGAAAGCTTAGATCAGTGTCATTGTTAACCTAGTTATGCTCTACAGAAATCTAAGAAACTTTAAAATGTAGAAGCTTTTGGGCTTTATATAACCCTGAGAAGTAAAGAATGATATCCTGTCATTTTCTTCGTGAAAATTGACTAGGAAAGACATTGTAATGTATTATAAAAAATACCTTCGTTATATATTAATACACTAAATACATATCTTCTTCAAAGTCATCTCCAAATCCCATACAACTATAAATGATATTTCACAGACGCTATCGTTTTGCATTTTCAAATTCTGATTTTCGTAAATTAAAATAACAATAATATATATATATATATATATATATATATATATATATATATATATACACTAATAACAATATCAACAATATATACACACTGAAGTTATCTCAATGGCTTAAATAACAACAAATAATAATCCATATCCTTCAACATAAACAATTTTTGGTAGCGTCTGTGAAATATCGTTTATAGTTGTATGGGATTTGGGGATGACTTTGAGAAGATATGTACATTGTAATACAACAAAGCTCTTTTAGTTAACAGTCAATATGAGAAAGGGATAAATTCACTATACTCAAATACCCATTATTGGCAAAATTATGCTTAAAATTAGAAAAAATCACAATTTAAAAAAAAAAAAAGAGCAATGAAACATTGCTTTTTATGTTAAAATTATTTATATAATTTAGTATGCTGTAACTCATATGTCTTTTGTGAATGTTATACATTGGAAGTTTGTCAAAATGAATTCAATTACATAATACTAATTGAAAATATTTAATAAAACTTATTATGTGCATATACTACAAAATTAGAATTATCATAGTGCAAGAACAAAGTTACAAATGAGAAAATTACGCAAGTTGTAATCCATTCTGTTGAAAATGTAAATTAATTAATGTGCATTAATTATGATTGCTATCCATTGCCATCATGGAAGAAAGAGAATCAGGAAGAAACTGTATAAGAGCAGCTTAGAGTTCACTGGGTTTTTCATAATCATTCGAAATTACATTATGGAATATGTTCTTTGTTATTTCAGGATTAGACACTTCACAATAATAGTGGACGGTTAAGAATTGGATTTTACATAATGGAATTTCAGTTGTGGTATAAACTTATAAAGATTAGAGAATACTATGGATTGATTTTGATTGCTTTGAACAGATGACATATTTGTTCAATATTTTTTATCGAATAACCTGAAATAAGCCTGTATGACTGTTTAATATTACAAATCCTTCTTGGTGTAATTTTCAAGACCATCAAGAAATAAGAGTTCTGAGTTCTGGAACATTTACCCACCCTGAAGTGATTCTGAAATTCTCTCTCAATAACTGAATTTATTTCAAGATACAACTCTACTGCAGTTATATGATCCTAAACATTGCAATACAGTTTCTATCTGATTTCTCTGGAATAATCCACTAATTGTTTTATTTAAAAATAAAATCTTGTCTACTTCTATGGTATAATCAATTTATCCCAAATTATTTATTATTGTACATTGTGATTTAACCTAGAACTTTCTTTCTGAAAATATATTTTTAAAGAACTAGAAAATAGATGAAAAGAAAAAAATATTCCCTGAAAGCTAGATTAATGAGATTGAAAATAACAGAAGCGTATGACTACTACTAGAAATCTTCACATTTTGTTATATGTAATGATATCATGGAGTTCAGGGCATCCCAAGTCAGAAAGAAACTTACCAATTCATCTTCGCTTCCCATAATTGTAACTAGCTGCATTGTATGAAGTGAATTTGAATGATGGATTCAAATAAACATAATTAATGTTGCCAACATTGATGTTCATTAAGCCATCAAATCCTATCTTTCAGAACAATGCCTTTCTTGCGTAACGGGTTCCATATTAAATAAGAATTTATAAATACATTAATTAATCAAGGAATCAAGGTTAAATCTTGGACTTCAGTAAGAATGTCACCTTTGATCCTTTCACAGTTTTCCTGAATCTATTATCTGTAGGCTCTAAGGTTTATGCAATTTGTTACATATAAAGATATCATTGGTATGTGATTGTATTTGGCTATGGGAGAATATTTAGGTCTTGTGAGGCTCAGATCTAGATGGTTAGATAAAGTTGAAAGCGATCTCAAATCAATGAATGTTAGAAGTTGGCGACGTGCAGCTACAGACAGTAAACGATGAACTAACGTTGTGAAGGAGGCTAAGATTCTGCAAGGACTGTAATGTCAAAAGAAGGAGTCAGTTTGTAATGTAATTCAATATTAATACTCATCTTCTGTTGTCATAAAGATTTTACTATGTCAATGAGGCATCATGCGAGATTGCAAATAACACCCGAGGCAAATAATTGCATTGGGAAAATGAGACAAAACTAAGACACCTATTCCATAGGCTTGTTTATCACAGCAGGGATTATTTAAACTGAGTTATCACCCATTCCTTTCTTTCTTTCTAATTGTTTCTTTTTTTTAATATAAATGAATTAGTTTTTACATATTCTGTATTTATTATTTTTCATATTATTGCAAAAGGAAGCCAAGCATTTTTCTTTTTTTTTAGGTTAAAGGTCAGTACTTTTTCGTGGCTTAAATATTTTTGTACTTATATTGATGCATGTAACTTAACATTTCAGTTTGAATATTTATTTTTGACGTTAAGTTACTTCTTGTCCAAAGAAGTTTATAATTCCTTTTGTTGTTTTAGAAGCAAAGAAACTACCAAGTGATCATAATTACAACAGTGCAAAAAGTGCCAATCAACCAGTCACAAGATCGTCGAGACGAGAAGCAAATAAAAAGAAAGATTATAATGAAGATGGAACATCATCGGAGGATCATGGCAATGAAAACACTAACATTGATCCATCACTTTACAATAAAGATGTTCACACAATGTGCCAAATTCGTCTGAAAAAGTTAGAAGACGAAAAAGAGAGCTTGCAGCGGCGTAAATATTCTCTGGATCATCAGGTAAATCTGATTTTGCTTTAGATTATTTTTTTCTTCTAATGGGATGATTAATTTAAAAGCAACTGACATGTACAGTTAAACATCAAAAGTCTCTTTAAAAAAAAAAATTGTATTTGATGATTTAGTACGAGACATCAGAACTTCAACATTGATATTTTTTTAAGGTCATTACATAGTTAGTAGGCTCATAATAACATGTTGAAATCATTTGAGGAAGGAGCTATGGGAATTTAAAAGAAATTTAACATATTGAATTAATTATTACAACAAAATATATTAAAAAAAAAAAAAAAGCCGAAATGTCAAAACAGTGAATGCTTGAAATTGTTACCTCAATTTTTCAATAACATACCTGACCTTTAAAGACATTGATTCAAGAGGAGAGTTTGGTATGTAAGAGTTATTCATTCATGGAGTTTACTCCTGTGATTGACGATAAGTTCCTCATATCACAAAAGTCTTCATGGGTCCTTAAATGAAAGGCAAGAGATGCAAGGTACTTTTATATACTGCTGAATAAATGGACTTTCATTCAATATAGCGGGTTTTGTATCCTTGGAGCTTTTTACTGCTCATTTTCTAATCATTTGAACATATTTAGGCATGGGTTTTGTGATCTCCAGAGTATTATGCTAAGCTTCATGTCATACAAATATACACATGCACAACTAGAAATTTAGAACACGAACATGACGAAGATTCTTAGTAATGTAAAATGTGATGCTTACAAAAACTGATATTCAGTTGTAAATTTTTCATTCATTTCTTTATTTATGACATTTTGTAGAACGGATTTGTTATTTTATATTTGATTTGAGATTAGGTTGATTCCTACGATTTTAATAATTTTTAGATGAGGTAAACAACCTCAACCAGCTTGAGCTGGTTCAAGCTGTGGGTTTATTTAATATTTTATACATTAACAGCTTCCTTACTCCACATAATTACAGTAATTTTTATTTTAGTTAACTGGGAACATGGATAGGTTTAAATATATATATATATATATATATACACACACACACACACACACACACACACACACACACGGTATATTATGTGAAAGCCCCATGCCTGCATACAAGCCATGATTCTGGTGATATTCTCATTGAAGTAATGTCTAGTGTCATCTTGTGATGTGACATTCCATATTTATTCCATTTGCTGCGTCCTCAATATACAGTAGGAATTTTAAAAGTAGATGTTGAATTGAAGATCAGAAATTGCAAGACAAAGATTCAGTTTGTTCTTTTTTGGCAATGGAAGAATGCTCATATCTTGAAGAATCATAATGCTAATGTAGGCATTATATGTGGACAAGTGTTATGCAGTTCAAGCAACGCATTTTCCATAGTCACTCAAAACAGGATGGCTACTGGGTTTATGACGTATTAAGTGTAATAATGGACTACATACTGTCTTCCTTAAACATAAAAAGACATTTTGAATGATGGTCACTTGCTTTGCAATGCTGCCACAAAGTGAGCACTGGTTTAGTTTTATGCCATCAGAGATATGGACAATGGGTTGTAAAAAAAACATTTCTTTCAGAGAGGGAAAATAAAAATGTTAGGAATTATTTAATACAAATTTAAAAGCATATGTTCATTAAAATATTAATTAATTTCAAAATATATTTTTGTTTTATTGATTTTAATTGCTAAAACATAAGGAGTTTAAAGTTTAAAATGTCTCTATTTTGTTGATAATACAAATACACATATTTACAGAATACGAAAACATTACGGGTAAATTCTGCTGATGATTCCTAATGAGGATGAAACAGCTGTCCAGAATTCCCATTGATGTTGGCTCAATGTGTAAAGGCATATTTGTTGTCCGGTTGATTTTTCTCTCTTCTTCTTAAATGGCGCTACAACTCTTTATGAGTCTTGGCCTGCTCAACAATAGACTTCCATTGTTGTCTATCCTGTACATACTTTCTCCAATTTATTATCTTCATCATTCTAATGTCATTCATTACATCATCTATCCATCTTAATTTAGGTCTGCCAGAAGGTCTCGTAGCAAGAGGTTTCCATTTAAAAAATTTTTTGACATTTCTTTCATCAGACATTCTTGATTTTTCTCTCTAGTTTACAGAATATTTTTATTATTAATAGTTTTCAGCACTGGACACAATCATTGTAGGTCTTTAACAATGGTGCATTGTATGTATTATCTTTAATATCATGAAGGTAAAAAAAATAATAGACAGAGTTAGGTAGACAAGGACTGCTAAACTTTTTTATTGCCCATTAACCCTCTTTTAATTCCATCTCTTGGCTTTTAAAGGAATTAAGATCTTGACTGTCAATTAGCGATGACAGGGTTTTGATGCTTACCTGTTGAAAAACACTGAACTTTGCTGTTGGCAATTAATTCCCATTCAAAAACAAAACCAATGTTGTCATTACTACTGTGACAAGTCTTGATATAAGATTTTATAAGAATTCTACCTTCATTTCATGAGCCTCTAAAAGTTGTAGCAAAAGCTCATCTGAGTGCTTCACTGTCAGTTCAAGGCAATTTTCATGTTTGCAACTTCAAATATATACAGATGTGTGTCTGGTCTACACTGGTGAACTTCACAAACCAATGATCACCTTTCTAATTAACTGATCAATTTTAGTTTCGTGATAGCATTGGTGAATGGTTTCTTGTTAAGCATTCTTAAGACCCTGGATTATAACTTGAGCTTTGAAAAACAATTTTAAGTCCTTGTGAATTTGAAAATGTGATATCTCATTGTCTCTATATGAGGGAATGCATTTTTTTTTCAAAGATAGAATATAATTTATCTTTGAATAACTTGGCCAGAACTTGGTTCTACAATTTGTATCTTCATTAACATTGCTTGATTTTAATTGACCATCATCCTACCTTCCCATTCTCTCTCCAGACAACTTAGTTTATATATTTCTTCTTAGTCTGTTTTAAATAAAAGAAATATGTCAACACATATTGTTCTGTTTTGCATTTCTTCTGTCATTTTATGACATCTGACTACAGCAGCATTTATATATTGCAGACCACTAATGATAACAGAATATTTTATGGAGTGTCCAGATAGTTTTGCCTGGTTACTGTATATGTTTTAATAGTTTTATTTTAGTTGATTAAATTAGTAAAATAATAGTGGAAGGTTAGGATGGTCTAAAAATGTTACAAATTTATAAGTTGGAAAAATACTTACCATCAGCCGAACGAGTGAAGAAGGAGGCTGACAAAATAGAGCAGGGGGACAGCCTCAGTCAAAGAAATACCAAAAAAAAAGTATATAAATATAAGAAAATATTAAATAATTCCTAACATACTATTTTTCTCTTTATTTTAGGTCCGTACAGTGAAAAGAAAACTGCAGAATTTGGAAATATCCTTGTCTAAGTTCCTTAATCCTGATCAGATTCTTTTTCTGGAGAGTCAGAAGAAAAGTGGTCCTCAAATAAACGTTATTTGGTCGGAAGAAACTGTTGAAATTGCATTTCACATTTTGAAAGTTCTTGGGCCAAAGGGCTATGAATTTTTGAAATCGGCACTGGGCTATCCTTTGCCAGCTTTTCGAACTTTGAGACGACATAAAGGAAGTGTTCAGTTTACAGGCTTAATACCTGCTTCATGACATACAAACTGACTAGGCCTTTGGTATGCAAGACTGGTTTTGCAACATGAAATGCTACTGCAGGAAAAAAAAAAAAAAATTTTGACTGAAAATTGAGAAAAATTTTTATGAATGATTTTAGGAAATGAATTAAAGCAGAAAATAATGTGACAGTGATCTAGTTATGCTATTCAATGAATGTAAAGTTTATATAGAGCTTGATATAAACATGTGTTGTCTTATTTTGCTGATGAAGTAAAAAGTAACTGAGAATTAAAGTTGTTGTGTGAAAAAGCAAATACTTCTTTCAATTCTGTACATTTGCTTAAAATATTCTTTCTTGTCTCAAGACGTTATAGGTTTATAATTAAAAAAAAAAAATGCCATTTTTTTTTAGAATTTGTGATGTCTGGTTTTATTCTAAACTATTCCCTTTCCAGAATAATTGAAATGAATGTATTTCATATCTGTCGTTATTTGGTTTTTCAGTTTAGTAAATGAACAATCTGATGCATTAGGAAAGTGATTGGTGAGGGATTTGTAAATTCAATCAATTTTTCAAAAATAGTAAAAATTATCACTTCTGTGAATCAAAAATATTTTAAGTAGCTTAAAAGCTTCAAAAAGTGCACTTTCCATTTGGAGTTTCCATTGTGCAGTTCTATTTAGAGCAGAAAGCACAATTTTAAGTTGTATTTAAAAGAGCAGAACGTCGAACGCCTGAAGTAACAGTATCTCATCAAAAAGGACCTTTCCTACCCAAAATAAAAATTATATATATATATATATATATTAATTTTTATCGCCACTGAGATGTCAGAGCTTGTAAGCTTTGACGGTATCACTTTGCTGGTCTGTGCCTCATCCAACTTCTTCCTGCATCAAGAACTTCCTGATTGTTGCCATATCACTTCCCTTTAGCGATCCAAATAGATAGTAGTTTGAAGGTGCGAGATCAGACCTGTAGGGTGTATGAGGGGGAACAGTCCAGTGAAGTTTTGTGATCTCCATGTGGGTATACAGACTTGAATGTAGTCTGGCATTGTTGTGGAGTAGGAGAAGTTTGTTCACGTCTTTGTGGCCATGAACACACTGGAATCGTTTCCTCAGGTTAGGAAGGAGTCTTCACATAGGCTTCTGAGTTCATCGTTGCACGTTGCAACATTGCAAGAGTCACAGCTGTGTGGCTGGCCAGAGCACGGGAGATCAGACAGCTTCCCTTTTCCTTCTTCCGACGACGACAAACGATTCGCCCAACGACTCAGTGCATTTATCAACTGCCTGGTCTCAGTAGACATTCTGTAAGTGCTTGTGAATATTTGTCACGATCTCCTGTTCCGCCAAAAGAAATTCAATAACTGCTCTTTGTTTGGAACAAATCTCATTCACAGACACCATCTTGAATGCTACCTTCAGTGCTGCCACACAGTAAAGAATGATGAAACAATTTGAGAAAGTGAGGAAATGTTTGAGGATACTTGTACATTTTTTCATCATATTAGCCGAGAAAAAAAAATGTATTGCATTACTTATTTAATGACCCTCGTGTGTGTGTGTGTGAGTGTATATATATATATGTAGTGTGTGTATGTTGTATGTGTATATATATAGATACAGTAAAACCTCGTTAAGTCGTCACTCCGTTTAAGTAGTCGTTTTCCTTTGGTCCCGACAAAGTCTCATACACCATGATGTAAAATAACCCTCCTTTACCCGTTACCAAATTTAATTCTACTTCGGATAACTCGTCACCCTCAAAAATGGCCAAAAGCATCTTTCTTCTCCATTTAGCATGCTGTCGAGTTGTCTTTTCAGCCCCGCCCCTTCACTTTACGAAAGCCAAGCCTTTACATTGAATTTTCGACCATGCCTGTCACTTCGTTCTTTCCTAGCCCTTCGGATTCTTGGAATCTCGCTGCTAATCATTCAAAGCAACTTCTCGCTGCACCTCTGTCGAGTGTATACGTTGACCGCTTTTGGGTGTGACTTCATTTCATAGGGAGTAAGCCCTGCTCTAAGGGCTATTTTTTTTCTCTTGTAATTTCGTGGTTTGATTATGTTTTTAACATGCAAGAGAAACGAAAACTTAAACCTCGTTATGTTTTAAAGAAAAAAAAGACTTAATTGCACTTTTTGAAAATCAAATGTTTCGAAAAGAGCTTTTGCCAAAGAACATTATATTCCCAGGACTACATTAAATGATATTCTTTAATCGAAACAAGTAATTGAAGAAGCTGACTGCAAAGACAAAAGAAAGAGAATGACGAAATCGAAGTTTGACGAGATCGAGGTGGTTTTAGTTCGATAGCTGAAATATGCCAGATCGCAAAATGTGCAGATTTCTGCTGTGATTCTCAAAGGAAAAGGCATGGAAATTGCTAAGGAGTTGAACATTGAAGATTTCGGCAGCAGCAATGGTTGGCTGGAACGTTTCAAAGACAGACATTGCCTTTCTTTTAAAATGATTAAAATGTGGAAACTATAAAAAGTGTTTTTTTTTTATTATTATTTTCCACTCATTCATTTGCATGTATTGATTTCTGAAAATCTTGTTTTTCTCAGTGAATCCTACAGCAATTCATGAAAATACTTTATTTCAGTGTTTTTTGTTTTACAAAAATTCCCACTCTGCCTAAGTCGTCAAAAATGTTTGGTCCCTTGAGTGACGACTTTACGAGGTTTTACTGTACATATATATATATATATATATATATATGTACACAAAATAATGTGAGGTGTTCAGAGCCCTCTAGTGAGGAATGTATTGGACGAATCGTAACAACATTCGTTGGACATACAAAGTAGAACATGCGGTTTCGATAAAAAAAAAAATTTTGTACCAAAAGTTGCCAACAGGGGAAAATGTGGCACTGTTAAAGCACTAATTTGCGTAATTGCGTTCATGATAAAAAGAATCGTGTTCGTGATAAAAAGAAAGGCTTGGAGAATTCATATTCGGCGACGAACTGCCTTTCGATGGCTCTTACCTTACTTCACCCTGCTTTGTTAGTGAAGCTGTATTATCAGCGGGACGAGAATGCCAGTGCTGCCCTTCGGGAATTTCGTCGGTTGAAGATGCTACAAAGAGGATTGATGAGCATAAGAAATCTACGAAAAATAATTCAACGCTTGCTGAAGTTTTACCCTTATAAAATCTGTCCTGTTCAAGAATTGCACCCTGGCGATGCGACCACCCGCATTGAGTTTGCATTAAGATTCATAGCACGCATGGAAGTGGATGAAGCATGGCCGTGGCTGATTTTATAGAGTGATGAAGCACACTTTTATTTGAACAGTGATATTAACACACAAAACTACCGCTTTTGGGCTGCAACTAATCCACACATGCATCAGCCGACATGTCTATTGACACTTACTGTATTATAGTATGTTGCTACATGTGGCAAACTCTGCCAATAACTAAACATGGCAGATATGATGAAATGATCTGGATGTTTTATTCATGTTCTTGACCTGCCAGCATTCAATTTTTATATCTTTGAATTATTAAAAAAAAGAGCATTAAAAGATCATCTATAGACGTCATTTAAATGATGAAGTTCATACATCTATAAAAGATGTTTTTTCAGCAGCAACAGCAGCCTTAGAATTTGATGAGCTGATTGTCCATTATTTGGTGAAATAATAACGTATTATTCTTCTCATAAAGAGAACTAACATGTTTAAAAAAAAAAGGTAAATTTAATTTTATGTTGAGTTATTACTTCAGTTAATTTATGAAAATTTTCTAATGTTTAATATATTGCCAAAATATTTTCTGTTTCCTTGGAACAATGTCTGTAGGTGTCTATGTATAGTACAGGATGGCCCAAAACAAACAGTACTGAAACATGAATGTCATGGTTTCAGTTCCGCCAGTGAAGTTACAGAATTTTATGTCTGCAAATAACATGTTCCAAGTGGGCCCCTCCCCGACAATACAGAGTTTGTAGCAGCTCACTAAATTTTGTAACATATCCCAAAATAGTGGCTGCTGCATTTCACAGAAGACACGAAGAACCTCCTTTGTGAGTTCGGCAATATCAGTGGGATGCGCAGGGAAGCCACATTCATTAACCCTTCAGGCCGGTGAGTTTCTTCTCTGCACATGTCACTCAGGCGGTAATTGTTTTTACCCCTTCCCTTCATTTTGTTATTCTCTTATTCTATAATTTATTTCTTTTTAATGGAAAATTTTAGAACTTTGATATTTTTTAAATATATAAATAATGACTTGATGTACAATATAAACTATTTTACTTTCATTTTTTACAAATATTTACTTGGGAAAAAAATTGTAAATAACCAAAATTTATTTTTTTTGAGGCAAATTTTAAAGCAATCCACTAAAAAATTTAATGTTGGCTTTTGAATTATTGCCATAAGGATACATAATCCAAAATAAACAGCAGCTCATTGTTGTTTTGTCGATATGAATGAATTATATCTTGATCTTGGAGTCAGCTGATGTGAATCTATAAAATGTTGAGCATAACGATTTTTCTCTGTGATAATAATATCCAAAAGCATATTCAAAAATTGTAAAAAACTTTCTAAAATAGTCCTAACTGTTTTTTGGGGTCCATTTTTGCCAGTAAAGTTGACTTTCGTGTGTCTGTATTGAGGCGTTTCCGGGTTCCAGTTGGGAATAATCCGCACCTATTTCAGTCGGCAACTGAACACTAGTTATTCCGTCAGAATTAATTTCATATTGACTATTTTCAGTCTCTCATTCACTAACATAATTGCTGGAATCGCTATCTCTGTTTATAATAACGTCTTGAACATCAGAATCATCCAAAATTAATTGAATTTCATCGTCCATGAGAGTACGCTGTTTTGTTAAAGTCGCCATGTTTCACAAACAATTTTAAAGAAGAAAGAAGCTGAAAGAAAATTCTTTACCTGCTAAACTAGAACGCGAAAAATTTAAATTTGACTAATAAAATAAAAGCTTTTTTTATTGGCTCTCAGACAGTGGAAAATTACAGACTCAGCTGGAAAATTAGCCGCGGGAGGCCGCCAATTATCTACCCCTGCAGAGAACGTACCCCTTTACGTTCAACCGGCTGAGAGACAGACTCATAGGGACGTACGCGTGTACGTCCTACCGGCTTGAAGGGTTAAGCATTCCCCAAATCTATGCATTGGGAGGCGTAAGGTCTGGGGAATTTGACAGATACGGAAAGTCTGTGAACCAAGAGATGACATTTCCATGAAAGATGTTGATGAGAAAGTGTCTGCATATCCATGTTGTTTGGCAGGTTGTGCCGTCCTGTTGGAACAATCGATCTGTTCATGTAAAGATGTTGGTTGTGAGTCACCGAAACCCCATCTTCCTCAATGATGTAGGGACTTAAGAAGCCGTACCGTGATACCGCACACCAAATGGTTATTTTCTCCGAATGCAGTGGACATTCCTACACGATATTGGGACGGACAAAGCCTACGAGCCTGTTGGATCGTCGATTAATATAACCTGTAACATGAATATGTGCCTCTTTGGAGAACCAAATGTTATTCATGAACTCCCGGGATTTCATAGGTCATGGGTGAGAACACAGGCACAGTACAGTTTCTCGGCCTCCTTATCACCCTCCCTGAGCCAATGTGCAGTCTTGTGTAGGAGAATGCTCCGAGACCCTTCAGGTTTCTTTGTAAGGATGTTCATGACATGCCAAGCTTCAAGGCTGTTTCTATTGACTACGCTGTGGCGACTGCAACACTTGATCCAATGTATGCCCTTGGTTGTCATTGGTTGTTACAGTTCTGGGACGCCCTTTACATCCTTGGCGCTCACTACAAGTCAATACACTAAACTTATTAATCACTGCTAGGATGATCTGGCTGTTGCTGGGTGCAGGTTTGCTGCACAAACAACACCTTCACTAGCTGTATACTAGGAGCATTGGCCTAATCCGTATGAGCGATTATATTGCTCCACAATAAACACCTTTCCCTCTATTGTCAGCACCATTATCACATGTCCAGTAACAGCCACAGCATATTGTCATCGCATGGAGTCATGGCTCTGATGCATTCTGCTTGAGGGATGTGGAACTGTGTTTCAGTACTGTTTGTTTTGGGCCATCTTGTATAATTATGTTAATGCTCAGTGGATATGTTTAAAGGATGCTTTACAATTCATGGGAAAAAAATTAGATTCAGATTTCCTATTGAACAAGTTTTCTTTTACTTCCTTGTTGATCCATCTTTTTGATCATTTGAATACTTTCTTTCCAAAATTTCATTTCAAAGTCATTACTCTTCAAGATTGATCTTGGAAAACTCATTTTGGACTCAAAACAATGGAAAATGAAGCAGAAAAAAATAGACAAACTGTACATTTGTACAACTTCATGTTTTGGAATTCTTTTTTTTTTTTTATTTAAGTAACTTATTAAAAAAAATATCAAAATTTTTCTGTGTGAATGGAAACCAACCTCTTTGTTAGCAGAGAAGCAGAAACAGGATAAAGTGGAGGAATGAATAATGCCTGGCAATGCACACAGTCCTCATGGAAAAATCTTTAATGATGTTCAATCAGATAATGGCAGAAGACTATTCTGTAGAAAGACTTTCCATTATCTATTGAATGGGAGCCGAGAGAGGATGGTATTAGATGCAAAGACTCAGATGTAA
>JAFIDM010001028.1:31013206-31030295 GCA_023159025.1 Thereuonema tuberculata | reverse complement strand
GTTTGAATCTTACATTCCAATAAAATTAAACCATTTGTTGAGTGACGAATTATCTAACCAGAGGTTGCTAAAACTTTAAACTGCATTTTGAATACTTTATTGTTAGAATGAAATTAAGTCCATTAGAAGACTTGGTAGTCACCTCTGATCAGTAAATGCTAAGTGAAAGATTTAAGTTCAATATCAAGCCCTCCTTCCGTAGTTTAAAATCATTTTTAAAAAAGAAAAAATTAGATTCCTAATTGCTGATCAACATGAGCACGACAACAATGCTTAGTTGGTTTTGTGGTACAGTTGTCACTTAAGTTATACTTCACACTGCAATTTTCGAAGTATCCAAAATGTTGGGCCAGTCAGTTGATTAACTCAGAATTACTTTGAAATATAACATGACTCAATATTATGAAGGAGCAAATTGTATAAGAATGATTACTGCAAATGTTTTATTTCTTATTTATAAGGAAAGTTTTAAATTCTACCAGGGTATTTCTTCCGCGTTGTAATACTGATCTTTGAATACTATTTTGATGATTGAAAAGGTTACGACTTCCTAAATGTATTTCCAAAAATTTAAAATGAAGTTAAAGCCAAAATATATAATTGCATATTTATTAATTTAACTGTCGTCGTTAGAAACTAAAAGGTACTATTTTGTATAAGGTTCTGTGGAATAAGAATATAAATAAATCAGAAAACAGCTAAAGTAAGAATGTCAAAATTTTATTGAACAAGAAACTATAGAAATGCGTTAACGAACTTTCCATTAGCTTTGTCGGGATTTTTCTAGCGGCGCTTTTTGTAAATGAAATATCGGTCTTCAAAATGAAAGTATATCTTCGGTTGTGAGTTAACTGGTATCCTACGAAAGAAAATTAGAACTTAAGATTGAAATAGAAACTGTTTGTACTACATGTGAATTAATAACATTAAGGTTGAACTGTCCATCATGCTGCGAAGACGCTAAAATCGAAATTTCTAACTAAGTTAAAGATTTGCAACAATATCAGGAGTGCTCTTATACAGAAGATTTTGCTGTATTGTTAAATGTATTGTAGAAATTAAAAGTACTAGCAAGAAATGGTGTCAGATTAGAAACTAAACAGAAAAGGTTTTAGTTAAGGTATTGGGTAAAACAATAGGTGAAGTCAACTAAAAAAAAATTATGACCACCAATTAATGAAAAAGGAGGGGGAAGAATACAAATATATTTAAACGTTGTACAAAAACTTACACAACACTTCGAAAACTATAAAATAAATTGTCGAAAGAATTATACTACAGGATCTTCCCGATTTGCTTTGTTGAAATTTGGAGCATTTCAACTTAGTTTCTAAAAACGCATATTTAAATTATGGGTGTTAAGTCTTTCCCGTAGTTTTATAGATTCCCTATAAATACAGACTAATTTGCAATGAATATTTTACGATTAACAGTAACTTTACATTGCAATACTTAAAATATAAAATACAAACCCCGAATAAATAGGAACCATTTATTCCTCTTCTAATAAATTAGTTAAAGTTGATTTATTTACAAGCGAACACAATATTTCAGTTATAACTTTTAGACGATTGCATAAGAGAAAATGCATTAACAAAATAGCCTACTAAGTTTTTAAAAAAAAACAAAAAAAAACAAAACAGTTGTATTCAAAATTCCTAACGAAAAAAAATGAAATGAATTTGACTTACCTCTGCAGCAGGAGAAATACCCAAGTTATCTCAAGTCGACATGTAAAGCTACCAATATTCCACTACTGTCACTGCAAATATGTCTTGTCCTGTGCTGGACGTCGGTTTTTAAAAGTCCCGCGATGTGACGTCATGATAGTTCAGAAGAAACGAAATATTAGCATTCAATAATTTACATAATACATAATAAATACTCAGTATCGTGAAAGAATATAATATATAAGTGAATAGCTCATAAAATAATTTATTTATATATACATTTCGGTTATAAACGTTTTTGTTTTCGGTTTGTAGAAATTTAAAGTTAGTCCCGCAGCAAAATTAACTATAAATACCAGTGATAAAGGAAGTGAAAGACTAGACGAGAGATGTTGAGAAGTGTGGGAGTCCAGAAGAAAGATTGGTTCTTACCTAATGGTAAGTAATCTGGAATGATAGCATAATTCTTGAGCAGGGATTTAGAAGTTAAATGTGATTTTAAGTTAGTGTAGTTAATATTTCAGTTAAAATTGAAACATTGTTTGCTGAGTCAACCTAATTGGGAAAAGTAGAATTAATTCAAGTGGCTTTTAATTTTTGAGGGGCTCTAGAAAAATAATTAGTAACGAGACATTCTGAGAATAGAAGTTAACTTCATTATAACTGAATAAGCATTCATTTTAAAGTTTATTTCTACAAGTTGGAATGTAGATATCTTGTATTGTAGTAATCTAAACTGGGAAAATATAATTTTAATTAAGATATAATAATCGGGTTATTAAGAGTTCTTACTCATGTAATATATAAACCTGTATTTTAATGTTTAGGAATGATTCTGAACTTCGAATCCACGGTGTATACTCTCTTTAACATTTGAAAGCATTAATTGAGATTAGTATTGATACTACTGGTCTCCGCTTTTAAGAAATGGTTCAGACCGACGTCCATCCATTATGTGGATGGGTTCATTCGAAGACCCATCACTTAAAGATGGCGTTCGCCTTTAGGACTGTCTAATGACAAGGATACAGCTAATTGAAATAATTGCTGAAGTAATTTTTAATTTAGAATAATTATAGAAATGGTGAAGTAGGACTCAAATAATTGGAAATTCGGTTTGCTTTCGATATGATAAAATTTATAGAATGATAGAGAAGCATTTATGTTGTTCTTGTAGAAAACTGTTTGGGAAATTAATCGAATTTTAAAATGAGTACGAGTAATTGATTATTTTAGACGCTAAAATTTCTGTATTTATAGGAAATTAACTACTTGTGAGGGAGGGGGATAAAGAAATTATTAGACGGGCACTGAGCAAGGCAGTAGTTCTTAATAGTAGCTTTCTTTACTTCCATTCCCTTACCACCATTTTATTTTATTTTTTTTATTTTTTTTTCCTATCTCAATAATAAAATAATTAAGCTAAAATAATACAAAACTATTTAGGTTTCGAATTGTCTGGTAATTCATTAACAATTGCTTGTTAATGAATTGCGAGATAATTTGAAACCTAGGTCGCTTTGTATCATTTTAGCTTAATTTAATTATTTTAATCGGTTGTATCTGCTACATTTTTGGGTAAATTGATATGTGCAACACGTAAGTGACATTGTGATTCACTTACGAATTTCGTGTTACAATTTTGGGGGGTGGGGAGATTTTATCAACGGAGTTTAAGAAAGGCTTTTATTTTTAATTAAATCCAGAAAACCTTGAAATAATGGCGGCTGTATTGAATTTGGTTCATTTTCAATTAGTAGCAACTAATGCAGTCTTGTTTGAAGACTTAATTTTATTCTTCCTTCTCCGCTTTGCAAATGCTACCAACTATTAAGTTAAAAGTGTTAATTTTACTAAATTTTCTAATATATTATAAATAAAATAGAAAGGATGCTAAAACAGAAGTAAATTGAGATTTTTTACTCAGGAAATTTGCAGGTACCAACACTTCTTGAATTAAGTTTAGACGTGGATGATTGTACTTCAAAGTATCTATACATTTGGCAAATACTTGATGTGTTTATTCATGTTATGGTAAATTAGATCAAAATTGCCAACGTAAATTTAAGTCGTGTTAATAAAGATCGTGAAGATGAGTTATTAAAAACACTTGTACCATTAGTATTGGCATCTAACGGTGGTGGTCAGAATGGATCTCAATTCTGTTACAGCCAACATCACCATTGTCTATACAATTGGAACCTTAGAACTGTTTCTTTCAAATGCTTCATTTAAGAGAAACGAGCTTAAAGTAAAGCTGTTTCAAGTGAAATTGATAATTTAACTTGAGCATTTGTGTTTTTTGAATTAATTGGATAATTACCGGTATATGTTGCTTAAATACGTGCGCTTTAAGTTATTCGAGGATAGTTACTGGATCAATCGTGTTCTTCGAAATGCAAAGTATTTAAGATGAAGTTATTGGCTTTGAGATACACAGAAGCTCCTGCGAATGCTTACTGTGCATGACTAAAAACGGATATATGTCGTTTGTTTGTTTGTTTTTTTTTTTTTTCTTGCATTCCCTAAGCAGCAAGTTTTCTTTTAATTTTAGGTGACTGCTTCATTTGGCGTTAAAAATACTTGAAGTGGCTCTGTGTTGAAGTTGTACTACAGGAAGGATGAAAACGGGCAACTTTCAACTTAAAAACTACAAATGAAAAGAGTAAGAGGTAGACTTTTAGATTGTGTAAAATATCTTAAAAATCGAACTGAATATTGAACTTCGTTCACTTCCAAAAAGGGTGAAAATGGTTGTAATAGTAAGTTTCTTGATACAATTAATAGTCGTATACCTAGAGTAAGTAGTTCGTAGAGATTTTGCCACTGGTTGTAACTAGTTAGCTTCATTCGTAATTACAGCAAATTAAGACCATGTATTTATACAATATTAAAAACCAGGATAAGAATTTAATCAATTCGGCATTTTAAGAAGCTATGTTAAAAGAAAGCAGAAAATGTAGGTTCCGAAGAGTTTTCAGATTTTTAATTATTATTGATAGTAAGTAAATATTCGTAATATTTTGTAGATATATCGTGCGTTGGTTATAGCTCATAACAGAAATCGGCAGTGAAAAAAGTTTTTAGATGGTTAAAAGCTGAATTTCTTAATTTTATGTATTCTTGTACAGCTTATTAGATTATTATGCGTATTTCTGGCCTATATGGCATTTATTTGTGATTAACAATAGTGCAAGCAGTCGCCTAAGTTAATAAATTAACAAGGTAGTTAGTTGCTTTCAGCAGAGAAAGATTTCCTTGTATGGCGAAATCTGCTCACTTACATTCGCCTGGAAATTGTCAAACATGGAAATTGTTGTCTTCTCTTGCATACTGATACTGTTCAGCCAATCCAGGAGTATAACTTAAAACTTTTTCCAATATTTTTAAATGAAATATATATTTGAAGCTGGATAGAACGGCTGTAGCAAATTTGTTAGCTTAGACTGAAGAGAATTATTCGTGAAGAGCCTATTCTCGTGAAATAATTAAATTTCCGTCATGAAGCCGATTTGTGTAAAGGCAGTGTTGGGTATGGACGACTTTGAAGTTAAAAACGTTAAAGCTACTTGCGAGAAAACGTGAGAATATATAATTTTCCATGTTGCCGTGATATTTTCAAGAAAATAATATCAATATTTTAAAGCTTTTTTTTTTTTTTTATCTGTTCAGGAAAATTGAATGTTTGATAAAAATTGAAAAGACTTATGGGAGCAGAAGTATGAGCATGAAAAATATAAATTAAAATGGTCATTTAAGTAATTATTACTTTACAAGTTTCTGGCTTTTTTTTTCTTTATATATTTACTGTTAACATAAATTTCTTATCTTGCTCAATAAAGAATTATTTCTTTCATTGGCTTGTTTTACATTCTTCAATAAAAAATTTCATTCAAAGAATACTAAAAATAAATAAACGTAAGTTAGAAATTACAGTATTAAATTGCATTTTATTCATTGATTCTTTTAAGTAAAAATTCAGTTATAATCAAAATCATCATGAATAATACTATTAAACTTTTCTAAATCTTAATTCTCCATCCTTCCTACATATGATTTAATAAAGTTTAATAGTATTCGTGGTGATTTTGATTATAATTTAAGACTTTAGTCTTAAAAGAGGAGTTTAGTTTATCAATAATTGAGAATTTTAAAGATGGTTTTATATCAAAGATAAACTTTTCTTCAGTTTAGGCGATTTGGACAATTTAATTCTCAATTTTAATATTTTTAACTCTAAAGCAATGTGCAAAAGAAAATTGGAATGAATTTGTTAAATTCGACTTTTATGAACCTTTGGTCTCGGAAAGAAACTGAATTAAAATTTATGAAAATAAATTGGTATTCAAGGAGCTTTGGTCCCAAAACAAATTGAATAACTTTCTTTATATGCTTTCACATGGAAATGGTTTAGAAAGTTGACAAAACAGCTTTTGGACTGATTTTTGTCTGGCGACGATTAACTGAAAGTGGACCGAAAATTACTAGAAGTTTAGAAAACTCGGTTTGTTTCAATTAAGGTAAAAAAATCCTATTGGAAACAATTTGAAAGTAAAGTTGTTACTGAATTAAGACTTCTGATAATTTTAGTCATAAAATGCACTTGTATGCTTTTGCAAAGTGAGCTTGTAATTGAATGCAGAGATTAATTACGTTTATGTGGAAACTGGTTCCTACAAGGAGTTTCCTAATCTCTGTATTGAAAATGATATTGTAATTGAAGAGCTGGGTGATGCTTCAGGATGTCTGGAAATTGAAGGACAAAGTCAATCTTAATGACTGTTTGGATAATCAAAGGATATTTGTATTAATGAAGGGTGTCGATGGAGGCCGTCCATTGCATTGTAGGTCATGATTTACAAAATTTATCAAATAAAAAATTGTTAATCTACAATAGTATATAATGCATTTCATGTTTGATTTTTGTTTCAGGACTAGTAACAGTCGGAGCTCTGAAATGAAAACTTGTGGGACTAAAGCAGAGGACTTTCACTGCAGTGGATTCGAACAAACCTGATTTCATTGTTGAAGTTTCAGCGTCAAGCTTTAAAGGTTTGTAACTTAAACAATAGTGGCCCGTTAATGCTTCAGCAATGTTAGATATGCTAATGGTTAAGATCTTTATAGCAGTCTGATATAATTTAACTAATTGTAAAATGTAATCAAACCGATGAATTAATCTAAAACTAATCTTGTTCGTTGATTATGTAAGGAATTTAAGATGGGACGAACATATCATTTTCGAGTACAAGGGTATTTGGCTAGTAATATTTCGGGGTAAATGATTAATCTCGGTACGAAATTCGTGTTCTGTCCGTTTTTCTGTTAATACAAAGTATTGTTAAAAATAAAATATAAATTTTAAATCGTGTATTTTAACTCAGTTCTCTATTTGTAGTTAAAGAACAAAGCTGTCTTTCTTAAAGTAGATATTTTATGAAACTGATTCACTGAAGTACTTTAGCAATTTTCGCTCTAGGAAATTCCAAAAATACTTCATTAACCCTTTGTGCGGAGTGTTTTTCAAAATGGCTTTTAGTTGATTAAATTAGAAATTAATTTTTAGAACATTCAGAAGCATAAAGATACTCAGTCCCTTAAATAAAATCTTAATTTATAGACTATTCGATCGTTAAATTTTTAATTCAGTTGACATCGCAATTTTCCTTTTCTAGGTTGTGGACGATCAGACCTGAAGACCACTTGGAGTAATTGACAGGAGCAACATGATTCTAACGTAGGGTATTCCAGGTATATATTTAGTGAATTCCCTACGTTAGAATCTTGTAACAATTAACAGTGAATTTTTTTTTTTTTATGCAATTTATTGTACTGACTTCCAAAATGCTAATAAAAATTCAATTGAAAGTTACATTGTCTTAGAAAATAACTATTCATGCCAGAGAAACACTAATTCCTTTTGCAAAACAGGTATTTTGTTAATGGTTAAACAAGGGGGAGGAAACTGTGATAATTGTTATTGGTAATAACAAACTCCAATCCGTCAAAACCAAAAAGAACTTCTATAAACGTGTTTTGCAAAAGCACCAGTCGTAGACTTATAATATTACTAATCCCACTTACATTCAGTAAATTCTGATCTTACACAATAGTCCAGCATAAAGTCGTCACTTTGCTGTTTAATTTCAATCAAACCATGCATCATGAAGTTATCTTCTTCCCAATACACCAAAGTGAATCCTACATCTCCTTCAAAGCATTTCCTGTGTTCATTTCATTAAAAAAAATAGTCGTAACGTGGTTATCATTAGTAGCCGAATCTGCTGTCATAAATAAAGTTAGTTTCGGTTCATTATAACGAAGTCCCTTAAAAAAAAAAAAGTCGACGACTGTATGGACGTCAAATGTGGTTGTAATTTTTGTAAAAGAACTATTTAAATCCATAAATCGTCCGTACATATCTCCCCTACGGCGATTTGATATAAAGCAGCTTAACGTTGATGACTTCGGCACTAATACCTTCAAAGACTTGTTGTCGTCTGCTATAAGATCTGAAGGCGCTATAATTCCAGACTTGTTTCTTTCCTTTTTAAATCAGTAGCTGCTGCGTTGTTAGGTGGTTATCTGTAACCAAAGAAATAAAAATTAGCAAAATTCCATATCAAGTAATCGAATTATAGTTATTCTATTTTAATTGATATTTATTTTCTACCACATGATTCTAATTGTTTAAGCTTTTATCTAAATATTCCCCCTGCTGAGAAATTTTAAGATACCAAAAACAAACTCAACTTTAGAACTTTTTTATTTTTCCTAAGATCCTTCAAATGTAAAGTTTCTCAAGTTAAAATCCCACCACTTCCCTTACTTGTCAAAAAATCTGAAATGAATGTTACAATAAGTGTGATTATCAAATTTACCAAATTCAGCAGTGATTATATATAAATAATTAAGTTATCAAATTCACCAGCAAGTTTATATATTTCCCAAATCGTATTAGCGAATGCGATAAATGTTTTGAACGAGTTTGTTGTGGAATATATGAACGATTTTTTTATTTCTTTTAAGGGGAAAATTGTTTTTAAAAGTTAACACATCTGGATGAATACAGGAAAGCAGTCTCACTAAAAGGGGCAATCACCATTAAATCAGAAAAGAAAAATATTTACGAAGCCTCCGATTGGTTATTACTGTATTCGTTGGTATTTAAAATAAACATTATTGCTTCCTAACCTTAACTGCAACGGGTTAATCATGCAACCTTAAAATACCTCAATTCGTAGATATTTATCACATTGGCCATTACGAGTTGGGAAATATATAAACTCGCCGGTGAATTTGATAAATATTCAATTTATCACATTTACCAAATTCAGCGGTGATTATATATACTTATTGTTTAATATATATAATCACCAGATTACCACATTTACCGTACCAAATATACCAAAGATAAATTGTCTCGTTTCCCTTATTCCACAAAGAATATAAAATTTAAGTTTACAAATAAGATATTAGATCCTGTGTGAATGAATCAAAGATTTGTGTATTCACGTTCAAAACTAATTAAAATAAGGTCCTGAATAAAGAAACCCATCATAAGGGTTCTTAATTTAGGAGCAACTCTCGAACACATTTCAATTAACGAACCCCATTTGGTAAATCGCCAAAATTTCGAAGAAAATAAATTTATATATTAATTACCAACTAAGGATACCGTATTCTAAAAAGAATAGTCCAGAACTTTTGTTTTAAATAACTGGATTAATTAAAGTGCTCACCCCTCAATTAAATTTCTAGTTACATTCTTGTGGATAGACAATTTTAAACGAAATAGCTAACCCAATGATCAACATTTTTAATACCCATACAATGAGTCAAATGTTTCCTTCACAATCAAGAGCGCTATGAACTGAAGAACATACGACTATATTTAAAACAATCTACTTATAATTTAAAGCGAATTTCATTGTTACTTAAGTTATATTTTAATTTATTTATTTTTTTCCGGTTTAACTGCATAATTTCTCATGCTTTTAAATTTTACCTCTTAACAGAATATTTATTTTGTTTTTTTAACCTTTAAAAAAACCTAAGTTCTGATATTTTCCATTTTATGTCAACATTCAAACATCAAAGAATGTTAATGTTGACCAATAGCATAAAGCTACTATTTGAGTTATAAATTTATCTAAAATTACTAATATTCACTAAAGAAAAAACAAATCAAATTCGTTATTCTTAAAGTTGTTCACAATAACCCTTATAATTCAAAACATACATCCAAAGCTAAAATTTTAAGAGCTAGATGTGTGATTCCATCACATATCACTATTAACTCGACTGTTATGCAATAATCCGTCAACCCACTCATGCAATTTCTAGAAAAAAAAAAGAAAAAAAAAAGCTTTTAACGAAACTGATTATTTTCGTGGATTCGAAACTGAATTTATTTCAATGTATATTATCTAAGTATTACCTAAATCCTTAATCACGAATTATTTTTAAAAACAAACTTAATTTGTATCAATTGACAGCCTCAACGAGGATGTAATGATTGTTGCACAATGCTGTAATCAATTCAAACATTCTGCAATAACTCACCAAATCAGTTGAATGGTTTTTGCAGAATATTTGATGACCTCAGTATTTTGCAACAAACAATTAAAGAAATAAACGCACAGAATTATGTTGGTAAAGTTTATTAGAAAACAAAATGGAAAAGCAGCTACAGTTAAACTTCAATCATCAATTTCAACTTCAAAATTTCGCTCTTGATTGAAACCATCCACAACAGACTAAGAAATTGTTTCACATCTTTAGGAGATAAGGTCACGAAGATCTTTCTAGTCCTTCACGTTTTCCACACTATTAGGCTACAATACAAAGCCAGTCCTGACATTGGAGCAGGACGACTCCATTCACGATATCAACCTCTTTGCTAGCGAGAGCAGTTTTCTTATCATAATCTCCTATGTCTGTAACCAGCTGATTTTCTCTCCATTTAACATCCTCCTTCCGATTGCTGATAACTGCTTCGTTATCAATCCGTGACTACATTAGTTATGGAGACGTAAAAATAAATGTAGTCATCTGCTGCGGGGGGTTTTTAAGTAGCACTCCACATCCCCAAATTCCGCATCGTTAGGCAGAAAACTGACCCGATACTACAAATGGTAATGTTATTGTTTGGAAGAAATTATAAAAGATCTTTAAGGGCTTTTAAAGCATAGGCTGCAAAAGGAGCACTAGTTTTTCACCATTCAGTTCTGAACCCCTCATGAATCCGACCACAAATTACTAGTCATTGATTGAGCTAACTGTTTCATAAGACAAGAACCAACTTCTTGAGTCCCTCGGCCAGCACTAGACTCCAGACAAAATAGCATCTGTTGTCGTTCCTGAATGAACTCCCAAGATTAAGTTGTCTTTTATAGTACATGACATTTGTTGGACTCTAGGGAAATATTTTTTTTTTTTTTCTTTGGAGATCAAATGTTAGTTTCCAGTGTCATTCTCTTTAGCTTTTTTTTTTTTTCCAGCTCGTCCTTCATAAATTGACAATCCAACTTTGCTTTTTCCAAATGTTTTTAATGGGCCTAACTCAGTTTTCATTTTCCGTGAAATTCATCGCATGTTCGGCAGATGTCCTTTTTTAGGTGC
Source organism: Thereuonema tuberculata (assembly GCA_023159025.1). Classification (NCBI taxonomy): domain Eukaryota; kingdom Metazoa; phylum Arthropoda; class Chilopoda; order Scutigeromorpha; family Scutigeridae; genus Thereuonema; species Thereuonema tuberculata. Next base: position 31,019,001 of record JAFIDM010001028.1, on the reverse strand, counting down.
TTTACGATTAGTTTATAAAATAAACTTTTGTACGACGATTCACTGTCGTACTGTCACCTTTTTCCTTGTACAAATCGTACAGTTTTGCCAAATATAGTTCTCTTGTTAAACACTCGGCTGTAGTTTCGCTGTGGCAATAGTGAGATATGTAGCAAGGAAATCCATTTATGTGGACAATAACAGCATTCACTTTTTTCGTCAGTCAATGCCAGCTGAAAGCCGCCCACGCTTGTCCTGGAATGAATTGCTTTGAGGTTTTTTAAAGTGCTACGTCCACTATTCTGCTTAATTTGTAAGCATTTCAAGAATGATCTCCGTATTTCAATGCTACCAAAATAGCACTTACTGGTATTTTTACGCTTAAATTCGCGTTTTTTTTTTTGTAGGCTCGCTTTTTTTTACGCTTATGTTCACGTTTTTACGTCCTGGTGATATGGTATGATTTGCTTTACTTGATCTTGCTTCACTTTACTTCATTAACATTATTCTTTTCAGTATCACTGTCGTCTTGAATTTTATTAACTATTATCTTCACGAGTCGCCCGTTTCATTTTCAGTGTCTTGAGCCTCGAAAACATTGTTATCAAGCAAAGGATCATCATTGCTGTGAACGTTCTACAAATTGGCATCACGGTTGTTTTTGACTCCTTTATTTCGAACACGAAGCCTCTTTGGAAAATCACCATCTTTGGAAAAAAAAAAATAAACGAATGAGTCAAAGTTTGAAAGTACTATTTAAAAAATTATTTTTTAATTTAAAATTTTAGTTTAAAAGTTACATCTGTTACCTGGATAGTTTCACAGACTATATTATTTGATATAGTCTAATATTTTAAACCCTCTCAAGCATTTTATAATTTATATGAATTGCCTAAACCATACTACTCTCCCATGTCATTAATTTGATACGTTTATCGCTATTCCCATACTTTCACGGATTTTTTTTTTTTTTTTTTTACACCGATAATGTATTTAAACGCAGTAAAGCGAAGGCCTATCACATTCAGAATCATCCTCCTCTGCTGGTTCCTATTCAGAATGGCTGTCACTGCACTCAGAAGCATCACCGACTCAGAATTTTTTCTTTTGTCCGACTGATTCTGGTATGGTGGAGTCAGATTTTTCATTTTCGGGTGCAAATCTCATTCTACTTTTCACTATGTAAAAACTAAAATTAATATTAAGAAAGTGCCAAGGCGGCCATCTTGTCAAAACTCGACCGTAGTCCAAAACAGCCTGGTACCGTAATCTCCTGTTTCACCGAAAATGTTTACGTTTTCCTCGACATCTTTCACAGGCATTTAACAAAGATAATTAATCCAATATACAAAACATTTGAATTGCGAACCAGTGGTGTACAATTTTTCTTTTTTTTTTCTTTTAAATCAACTTATCAAATACTGATTGTTTAAAAGTTTATAACCGTAATTAACAAAATGCAGAAAGGAATATTGAAGACAGTTTTTAACTACAAATTTAAAAGTAGAAATGCAGCTAACCAAATCAGTGTAACATGGTCCAATTTGAAACTGAAGTTTTTCTTAGTTTCCTATTCACGTCTTCAGATGTAAGATCTCATTTTGACAGACTTTGGTAACAACCCAAAAGCTAAGAACTAACCACCCACATCACCAACTAACATTCATGGCAAATGGATGCTACCTACTCCCAGATACAACGAAATGATCTCAATCGAATCAACCGCTTATTACAATTACGTAAGCTTCAAAGAATGTACATTATCTACTATTTAAACATTCATTGTGGAACATTTCTAATACACTTTTCAAAAGCGTACACGACACCTAATTTTACTGTATTTCAATCACGAAACTCAAATCTTTGGAAAGTGCCATTTAAAATGTAATATTAAATGGGCTTGTGTTAAAATAATTATTTTTTCGATTAAAATTTGTCTGACTCTAAAATACTACAAAATAACCGAAATATATATATAAAAAAAAAAAGATTAAAAACTTATCATTAAAGCGTTTGAGAATTATTACAAATGTATCAATCTGAAGTTCTTCAGTTCATAACGCAGCGTTTACTTAACATCCATCCCCACCGCCTCCAAACCGATTTTGGGTTTTTCTTCAAGTGTTTTCTAGCCCACAAAAATATTTGTAATCAACTAATTCTTTTAACTTCCTAGTTTCCGCATTTTCAGTTTGAAACAAATCTTAGAAACCATAGATAAAACATCCCTTTGAAATATTTAACTCCATTTGTATAATTTTTTTAAGTTATTTCAATTCATTTCATTTAGATTACTCAATTATAAGTTTGGGAAGTAATTAAATTTATAATATTAAAATATTTGTCTTTTCTCAAATTTACTCTACATTAGCTTTCGGGGGATTGTTGCGTGAATTACCGAATTAAAAATTAAAATACTACCTACCTTCCACTTCATCTCTTAATCCGTTGTTGAAATCCAAGATGACTCTTTCGTTTGGCGCCATTGGTAGTCTGTCGTTCACTCTTCTATTTGTATCAAAAGAATCAATTTACATTACAGCCATTCAAGAAGTTAATTTCTTTCATTCTGGAATAAAAAGAACAAAATGAAATGAATTCCAAACCAAACTGCACAACTGGTTTCTCATATTTCCAATTAACCCAAGAAGCGAGAGGGGGTCCACTTAGTATTTACAGCCACGTTGTGACAAAAAATCGATTGAATATGAAAATGAAATCATTTATTTAAACCATTTATATTCGTAACCGCGGTTTCCCTGTTTTTAGGGTTGCCACCTCAGAACAAGTCTCGCCCGGAGACTATGACAAAAAAAACAAACGCATACATACGCAATTTCTTAGTTATATAAATTAACAAATTCCAAACTCACATTCCTACAAATTAAATACAATTCTAATGACTACAGAGTAGTCACTGTGTATATAACTAATAAAAAACAACTAAACAATTTACGTATAAAATAAAAACAGGTAAAAAAGAAAAAATATGCAATATGCAAAATAGTATAAGTATAATAAATTATTTAAGTAGATTTTTCCATGTATATTTCCTGTTTGACATCGCAGCCTTTACAAGATCGTCATTTTCTAGTTTTTTTTTATAAATTCATAAAATTCTCGACAGCTCATGTCAAAATTAAGTTTCATGCATAATTCTGCCTTTACCAGCTCAACCCGGATCCTGTTATGGTTGTCTGTCCAAGTATTTCCCATAATCGAAAAAATTCGTTCCACGTATGCATTACTTATAGGTATTGATAGAATCTTAAGTTTTGGTAGTTCAGTAAAAACATAAGAAAATATTTTTAACTATTTTTTTATCAGTTGGCAAATCGAGCGATTTGGTGGAAGGAATGATATTTTAAGAAAGCAGATATCATAATTTATCGGCATCTAATTCTACATTTACGTATTTTGCAGCATCTAAAAAATCTTGGTACACGAGATACACGCGACAGTCTGCATATAATTTGTACCTATTCAATTTTACTTACACAACCCGGAGAATTAATAATTAAACTGAGATAACTCAATGAAACCCGAAGTCTCCGAGTCAAACCCGCAGAGGTGGCAACCATACCCGTTTTTCTAACAAAAATAAAAATGACAAATTGCTCAGTTTGGATATTCCCAATAACTTACAATTACTTAACGGAATTTGAAATTGATACATAGCGATAAAAGAATAACAAAATTATGTGCGGCGGCGTACTTCAATGGTTCAGCGATAGAAGAACTTTTTTTTTTTCTGTATCGTCCTTGAAAATTGGCTGATAAAAATTTTCATAGAAAAACATTAGATTTAAAACAATGTCTAACAATAGGCCTTAATACTTCCAGCTAATGCATTAGTTGATATGCTAATATTAAAATTAACCTCATTTAACCTTTGCACTTTTTGTTTTTTTTTAAAGTACACTACAGGTCTGTGTAGCTCTAATGGACCACTTGAGGTTTAAGCCCCTATCGACGTCAAGTATGACGTGTAAGCACATGCGGCGAGATCATATGGGATAAAAATAACTTAGTGAATTACTAAAAAAAAAATCATCGATTTTTGGTATTTCAGGACGGAATGGTTCAGTACTCTGCAGTTCCTTATTGTAATAATTCTGTAAAAACGCTTGCAATATCCTTCTTTAATATAATATTTCCTCTATATCGACACGAGTTAAAAAGCACATGGCTTTATTTATCCCAGAAGCCAAGCAGAAGCCTGGTGGGATATTTTGTAACTAAGCCCCACCTATTCTCAAGTGGTCCATTAAATTATATCTTTCGTTGATAATATATTGCTGTCGTAGTCTTTAATAGGCTATAATCAATTCTACATCCGATCTGAAAATTTTGGAAGGCTTACAATCGTTTCATCCAAATCAAATCTTAGTTCAGCCTCTGTATCCGGGTTAAAACGAAGCACATGGCTTTGTTTATCCCACAAGCCAAGCAGAAGCCTGGTGGAATATTTTGGAACTACGAAGCCCCGTCTATCCTCAAGTGGTCCATTCTCTTCAGAAAACAGAAGTCTACCGTCTATTAACCGATACAATTTAAAAGTAAACTTACAATTTTTCTTTAAGGCTTTTTTCTTTTAATGGAAATGGCGTCAATATTTGTTACTGTTATGTCTATTTTTTTTTTTTTGTGACAGAAAAACAAAATTAACTTTATAAAACAATGTTTTATTAAGATAAATCAAACATTCACTTTTAAAAACTTTCTTTGGGTCCTTTCTACCGGAAGTTCTGAATATGGTAGCAGCAAGGTTTCCAAAGTTTTGTGAAACAGGAAAACTGACCAAAAACAAAAATATCTTAAGGTTTTAATTAACCTTTGGAAAATTTGTCAGAAGAATTCGAAAACAATTGGGCAATTAAAGGATTTGCGCAGAAATATATATATTCTAAACTTTTCCAGAAATAAATTATCTACTGCGGAAAAAAAAAAAAAACTGACATTATCCAATTCACATACGTCTAATGTAAAGTTCATTTTAGGATCTTTTATTGAACAGAAATGTTAGATTTTGTTAACTTCATCAGTGTTCTTAGTTTGGAATTCACTATCTTAGAAACAAGTTTTATCTATTTCTTGCTCACTTATAACCGAATTTAGTTTATCTGCAAATGTTCGAACTATAAAAAAAAAACCGCCACTTTTCAAATTTCTCCCTAAAAACTTAATATTTTAGTACTTATCAATAAAGTTCAGTATTTATCAATATATTTAAAATTGAAATACCTTCGATTTCTTGTCCGAGTCTTTAAACTTCCTTTTGAAGAATCTTCGGGTCTCAAAAAATAGTCGAATAAAATTGGAATTCCTGCAGAATTTCAGGAACTTCAAGGAATTTGTTCAATATTCATGGCTCTGTTAAATTTTAAGACTCTTCCATTTTAATTTATTTCCATTTAAATTATTCGTCCAAAACAAATATTCCGTTTAAAAACGGAACTTTCTCTGGTTTCAACTGAGTTCCTCATCTTAAACCCTTATTAAGCTTTAAAATGCCATTTACAATCGTCTATAGAACACCAAACTTCTGTAATTAACAACGACAACCACTGACCATGTCTGTTATGTCCTTTCGTTTGGCTTTAGCAGTCTTCCCATAATTCAACAAGAGCCGAACAAATCAGCATCAAGTCGTATCTGATTGATCCAAAATAAGCACCCGTCTTTTCTGTCCTCTATTTAAAACTTAGTTTGCTGCGGAACTAATGTCTAATCTGATTGAAGGAAATTTAATTTAAAAAAAACCACAATAACTAAATAAAAATAACTACTATTTGCTATCGCAATGGCATTATTTC
>JAFIDM010001028.1:30992589-31013196 GCA_023159025.1 Thereuonema tuberculata | reverse complement strand
AAATATCAACATTACAGTGTAAATCATTTCAATAAATAAATAATAAACTACAGTAAGAACTAAGGAAAAAATATATAAATGATCATAATAATTAAAAATTAACAAATTATTTTATTTTTAAATCATTATTACGAGATATTTGACTGAGTATTAAAACAGTTCCTAAATTTAATATAATAAATGAAATTATATTAGATTTTTTAGTTCCTAATCTCTCTCTCTCTCTTTTTTTTTTTTTGTAGACAAATTTTGTAGATTTTCGATCAAAACTCTTCATTGCTTTCATATTTCATATAACGAAATGATAACAGCTCCGAAAGCTACTATTCCAACATTTTTCATTTTGAAATTAAAAAAAGATAAAATAAAATAAATTCTTGAAAAACTTAGGATTTTATTTCTCGAAGTGTTCTTTTTCAAATTAAAGCAAATCATTTATTAGATGCTGACTTCAAACTTTCCTTTTTCACTATTTTTCATTTAATTTTTTGTTTTGTTTTTTAAAGAAATTTTCAAACAAAAATTTAATCATTTCAAAAAAAAAAAAAAATCTGGGAAAAAAAAAGGGATTTCCGATATTTAATACCATGTAACTATTCATATATGTAGACTATTGTACATAACATTGTTTCACAGAATGTTGGACTAAACTATTAAGCCAGTACGAACTATTGTTACATGAATAACAATGACATTTGTTGCAGGCAATCTTTTCATTTTAAAATTCACCTGAAACAACAAATCTTTAATTACTTTCGGGGGTTATTAAATAAAAACATGAAAACAAAGGTACGAAACTCTTCAGATTGTCTACGTAAGGAGAGACAAAAGCAATAACATTAGGCAATTCCAAGTGATTGTTTATCCTTAATTAAAGACAGATATTAAAAAAACGGATTCTTAATTAAAAAAAAAAAATGCTCGCGAAACTAAAATCGCAATGGGTAAAATAATTACGATGTTATTCTCATAACATTCTTTAAAATACAACGATCACACAAACATACACACAAATCGAATATACAGCCCCCAAAAATCTATATCTGACAAACTATGACTTCAGGTAACGTTAAATCATATTTTAATGATTATTCGTGTTTTGTATTTGTTTTTTCCTTGTAAAGTCAGAGTATTTCAAAATATGATTCAAAACCTGGAAGCTGTAACTTAACAAAGATATTGAAAAAGAGGTTTTTCTTAAGTTTGGTGCAAATGAACACATTCAAAACATGTTTCCTTTCAAAGTGTAATTTGAAAGTTGTCTTATTTTCTTATTATTTTTAAAAATCGTTCTTTTTCGACTCCTTTATTACAGAAAAGGATGAGAAATTTATCTTTTTTATTTAGTTTCAAATTTTTGGAAGTATTTTTTTTTTTCTATTACGAGAAAGCCATTCATTTCTAGTTCACTTTATTTGCTCTTCCTTCCCCCCCCCCCCCCAAAAAAAAAAACAAAAAAAAAAACTAAATGTAGTGACGTGTTTAATCTTATCCTACCCTTGGCAATCAAATGGACTTCACCGACCCCACGTGAACAGCCTCGTTCTGGCGCAAAACATATAAAAAGTGACGTTTTCCCTTACATTCATCAGAAATCTAGGAAGTTTCTTAGCGTAATATTTACTGGATAGCAAACAAGTTGTCTTAAATATTCGGAATGTGATGATTGAATCCGTCTATTCACAGGCGTTGATGCAAGTGGCGGAAACCCAATGAAATCCCGTCTCCGTAAAGAACTTAAGATACTGGAAAGATAAAGATTACTTTGGAAGTAGACAACGGGTGAGTGAAATGATTTTCATACGTCCAGAGAAAATGTTTCAATTGCTTAGCGTACCTTATATGCAGCACAATTTCCTCTGAATTCCATACACGACCTGATGCTGATCTTTTATCACAGCTGTTACAATTTCATTCCCATCGAACAATAGAAGCACTTCTGAACAATTAATTTCTTCCAGTAAGACATATTTTCTATCAATTTCCACAATTTTCTTTACAAAATTCTGCGGCAATTCAAGATTCATATTTTTTTCCTTAATCTTTATATTGCTCAAAACATTTTTTTTTTTTTTACCTAATGGGACAGAATTAATTGAAGTACTAGAGTTAAAAACCTGTGAAAAGCCTACTATGTCTACAGAAATAGAATTCTAATCCCTATAAATAAAAGTAAAAATAAATTTCGATATCTTCATTAAAAACTATGAAATCTGAGCACACTTCACAATTGCATCTCCACTATGCAGGGCTTCCCACAAGCGAGGGGGGGGGGGGGGTCAGCTGGTCCCTCGGCACCGGGGCCCGGCTAAATTTGATTGTCAAAATTAATTTCACCAAAACGTCAAATAGTTCACATAAGATTTAATTTTTCCCAGCTTTACTAAACTGATTTTTAAACTGGAATTATAAATGACTACATTCTACTTAAAATTTACAGCATTTTATTTTAAATCGTGCTAATTTTTTTTTTTTTTTTTTTTTTTTAAATGTTTTCAAATCTTTGCTGCAGAAATTAATGTTGCATCTTGAGCTATTTTAAAACTTCAAATACCTCATGTAAATCTTGCTGCTATTCATAATCTTAACCTTTTTATTTCTAGGCAGTGAACAATTTGGAAAGAACTTTAAGAATTCAAAGAATTGAAAAGAACATTTACAACGTGGAAGAGAAATCTAATTTTGGAAATCCAGTTAACTTTACTACAAATTGATCTTGTAAGATTTGAAAGCAAATAAAAATAAATGAAGCCTCTAGTTTAGAATTTATAGATTTTGTTCGTTATGTCTGTACTTCACATAATAAAATGGATTGTAAACAACAACAGTCTTGCACTTGATCTTTTATTTCTCATAACCTTAACCATTTACAGCTTCACTCTTCTGCCCATTTTGTCAATCATTAAACTACCGCGATTACAACCGTAAGTGTATTAGTGCTTACGCCCAGAATTGAAACTCCCAGAATGCAGCGCAGATTATAGATTTTCCTTTCCTGGCCGTTCGCTAACATTCAAATGGAAGAGAAACGACCTCTTCTATTTGAATGTTACCGAACGGCCAGGAAAGGAAAACCTAAAATCGGCGTTGCATTCTGGGAGTTTCAAACTCTGAGCGTGACCACTGTAATGATCTCTCAACATAGAAAAGCTCTACAAGAAATTGAAGGTACGGAAAGAACTTGAACCATCTTTAACATATGTTGCGATTTTTAACCTTAAATCATTGAATTTTATATTTATAACGTTTTATCTGTACTAATGGACAAGAATTTTTCAGGTGAAGTTTCAAGATCTGTTCGCAGTTATTAGGATGGAACATTGAACGACTTTACTGAAGAAACTCGTGCTAATTATAGACCATTAATTTAGTTATGAGTGATAATCGTGTGTCGACGTTTTCTTAAATTTTCAATTAATAATTTCCTGAACCAAAATCTCATCCACAACATAAATTTTTAACCGAAGGAAATGCGGATTTTTTTATTTTTTTTTTTAAAATATATTGCTCAATTAAATTTGTTAAACTTTTACTGTATTAAATAAAGCCAACTTACTCAGTTTTAAAAGCTTTCAGTTATAATTCACCAGATTTACTATTTACCTATAATATCAGACAAATACGCAATTCCCATCGGCTCGGGTGCGAAGCCTTTCTTCTTCCTAAATGCCTGTGTTACTTCCGTTTACTTTCCTTTCTATTGACTTTAGTTTTATTTGCTTTAAATTTTGGGAATAAATTATTTATCCATTTAGTTCAAGCGAAAACTTCGAATGCTTTTTGATACAAGTGTTTAAGGAAATAGTAATCCACGAGTAACAATGGGTGTGTAGTTACAAAACACAAAGACTGGGATTGTATTGAAAAAGAAAGTATTGATGGGTCATTCCGCCATCATGTCTCCAATTTTGTTCAAATTTTAACTGTAGCACCGGTAAGGTGTTAAACTAAATTCCCCAAAATTTGAGGTCCAAGCTTCAATAGTAGCAGCTCAGTGAAATTTTTCTTTAGTTATTGTTTTTTTTTTTTTTTTTTTTTGTTTTTCTTTGATGTTCTTAACATTGTACACACGTTAATTTTGATTTCATTACTAATATTTTAATACAACAAATTCTTAATAAGCTAAGCGGGTTGCTAGCATGAATTTGTTTTTACCCTCTTTTATTATTTATTTGATTTTTTGATATTAGTGAAATGAGGGGTCATTCTTTTAAATGTTTGTCCGTTTGATATATTGTATCTTTCACTGAGCTGGGATATGCTGGGACGGGACCGAGCTGATGAGGGTGTAAAAACTCGAAACGGCGTCGTCCTTGGTTACCCCTAAAATCAGCTCAGTGAAATTTTTGTTTAGTTATTGTTTTTTCAAAGTTTTTATTTGATGTTCATACTTAAATATACTATTAGTAAATATATTTTGTAATTTTTCCTACAAAGTTTACATCTTAATCATTGATAGTTATACATAAAAATTAAATGTAATCTAAATACAATATTAAAAAATAGAATCATAATCTAAACTTCCTCGTATTATAGATGGGTACAAATAATGAAAAATTAATCTCCAGAGAAAATTAAAATTACTTTTTTTCGTATTAGAAATTTTGCATTTTGATGCATATTCCTCGTATTAAAGCATATTTTCGTTTAAAGTTTAGATAATTGCAGGTGTTTTAATGAATTTCTTAGTAGGTATTTTTAACTTCAAAAAATGCGCTTAAGTAAAATATAATGTGTCGTCACATTATCTGACCCCCTCTCATGTCACATTTTGTCATGCTAAACACAACCCTCGGCAAAACTTAACGTAGTTTATGCACAACTGCTAATGTATTCTGGTAACTTCCATCATAAAGTCTGTATGAAGATTTCATTTCAAACGTAAAAATTCAAAATGTGGAGGCCTGCAGAAATTTTTGCAAGGAGGGGGGGAGGAGTGCAAAATATTTTACGCTGTAAAATTTTGTAAATAAACTGAAGTAAAAAAAAAAAAAGCTTAAAATAAACCTTACTACAGAAAATCTGTATTCTGATAATGTTCCTAGTATAGTTTCCTTAAATTTTTGCTCAAGAAATATTTACATTTGCTAATTATTTTTATAATCTGAAAGTTCACTTTCCTCTAATGAACTCTTGGGTTTGAATCATGGCTATTTAATTTTTCTCCCGTACCTTACCTTGTAATACTTCTAAACCTAGTAATCATGTTGGGCTAATATTTAGAGAATTAAGCAAATGAAATTAATTCTCGAGTAATGTATAAGAAAAAAAAAACCCGTCCCTAGATCTTTGTTTAGTGTAGTGAATGCTATTACCTATTACTTTTCAGTCCTATAATACAAACGATGGGTTTAAAAGCTTGGTGTTAGAGCCTGGGTTAGCCTATTATATGGTAATGAATGTTGTGATTACATACTTTAATTTCTTTTATTTCAAACCAACATCATCAGATGGTTAATTCACCATACACTTAATAATGTCCATCAATCTATAAAATTCATAATGGATCATCCAATGAAAATGAAATTTTCTTCCTTCATGTACTGATTAAACCAAGTAATCTGAAATATAGAGCAGTTTGTTACAGGAAACCAACTGCTATGGAAAAAACTAAACATTTCAATTCAGTTACGAGGGTGATTCAGAAAGTAATGTCTCCAAGGTGATACCTTCATTTGTGTGTGACAGATAGCACCGATACAGGTATCAGTGGAAAGCTTGCAATGTCAGCTACAAATGGTGGCATCATTTTTCAACCTAGTCCCCATTACAGGCAACATACTTGCGCCAACAAGAACACCATTGCCAAACTGCTGCTACCTCTGCATCACAACTGTAGCGTGACCCCGCAGGGCGCAAGATCCGGACTAAACTGCACTTACTGCAGTCATACGGCAATGAATGTTGATGGGCACACAACCTTCCGAAGTCGGCAATTCAATGACAGCCCGTTTCATTGAAACCACATTGTTTCAACCGGACATCACCACTGGATGTCATGGATTGCTCCATTACTCTGGAACGAGAAGAGATAGGAAGGTGCAACAAGTGACATCCTATAGCTTAAACATCAGTGCATTAATGATAAAAAATTCAAATTGTTTGCAGTACTATTGGCCAAGTGGTGGGCTTAGAGGCATTACTTTCTGAATGCCCCTCGTATTCCAATTTATCAAAAATTAAATTACTATCCAGGAGGATCAGAAATGCTTTCTTAATAAGAAATTACTTTAAAAATAAAACCCAAACAAACAATGATTATCCAATTTGTTTCATTAATGAATGCTTAACAAAAACTCAATAGGATAAGATAATAATGATATAGTAAAAACAAAAATGTTATATCCTGCAAGCCCATACATAAAATAGAAAAAAAAAAATAATTAAAGAATATTTTAAAAATGTGAACGTATCTTTAATACGTCGTAATATAGGCAAAATTAAGTTTAATATGAATAGTTTAAAGACAATTCTACTAAAAAAAGTGCTGTCAACGTGACGAAATGCAAAGATGATAGTTGTTCCTATATAGGAGAAGTGGCCAACAATTGCAGAAGCGTATTTATCAGAAGAATTATGCATGCAAATGTTTCAACTCTTCTTCAGTTGCAGTGAATGTCATTAGATGTAGTAGTTATCCATTGTTCAATGACTAAGATTTTAACTATTTCTAATAATTTAAAAGAAAATGCATTGAAAGTTACTGGATATTATTCTCAAGTTCCTATAACAAATTTCTAATTTAAATGAATTAGAAAAAAACAAAAAATGATAAAATTATCATGGCATTGGAATAATGTGTTTATTTACTTTCTGATTATTCCTGATCATAACAAGAACACTTGCGTTTTTGTTTACTGACAATAGTTTATTGGTTAATTTTTTAATTCAATCCTCTGCTCTCCCAATAACCAATTCGTTTCCACCTCCTACCGGATTAATCAAGAGCTATTAACTAACCAAACTTCTAAATTTTTTCTCTCTATATAGCTTTATTTTTATTGCTTTTTAAGCTGATGATGTTGAAACTGTCCTTGTGCTAAGTATGTTTTTTAGGCTTTTGTAAGGAAAATTTTTTAAATTAATTCCTTGATATTTTAAATGTGTGAATAAAAATTTTAATTGTTTTTGAAATGAAAAAAAAAAAAAAAAAAAAATACCTCAAGTTAAAATGTTACATTAAACTTTTTTAAATAGGTAAAATAAGATTTTATGGAAATAAATTTTGCTCTGAAGAATAAACTTTGGAGATTTATTTTAATATTGAAAGATTATCTACAGGATATGTTGTCAGTAGTTTCTGTAAAACTAAGTTTATCTTACCTTGTTAGATGCTTACTTGCCACGGCATCAAGAAAATGAATTGGATGTCAACTTAGCATGTGGTTTCTTCCTTGTAGAACTGATTATTTTCTGCTTGTTGTGTTTGATTCATTAGTTGTTACAGTCCAAGTGTAACTGAATCCAGTCTAATGCTGTCCGTTCTCAATAAAGGATAATGCAGGTGATTCAAAATATTAAAAATAAACTCCAGTTATTGTAATCTGTTTTGTAATTAAGTGGTAAATTTAGAAGCAAATAATTTATTTTTATAGTAATAAAGATGATTAACATGACTTGTCACAAAATAAATAACCTTTACTGCACTGCTAATATTTCGTCCAGCTCATGTCTGAACTTCTTCAGATGTTCCAGAAAGTACAATTAACCACGTATCTTGGTCGCGCGGTTGGCTCTGCCACTATGACATTGGCCTCTCACCTCTGAGTACCGGGGTTCTCAGAGTTCTCATGTGGGTTTCGTGATGGTGGACGATCTGTGCTGGGCAGGTTTTCTTGGGGTTCTCCCATTTCCCTTGCACTTTTCCCACCATACTTTCTGTCTTTCTGTTACTCCTATGGTTGTCGCCACCCATATTCACCACATAAACATCAATCCACATCTTCTATTATTACTTAATGGTTTCTTGTAAAGAGATAGGAGACAAGTATTTTCTCTTCTCTTGGATGCCTGAAGAAGTTCAGCAGTTAGCTGGGTCAAATATTAGCAGTGCAGTGAAGGTTATTGTGAGAACTTATTTTCATACTTAGCTCATGAATTCAGATTTCTCAATTTATGTACATTATCAATTACATTGTGTGTGTGGTGTTTTTGTTTTTTTAATTTAGCTCTGGACTATTAAAAATTCAAACAGATTTTGTAATTTATGCTTACAAATAAATGGAAATAAATAAATTTTTAAAACTGAAACGTTCAAAGAAAGAGTCCAAAAAAAAAAAAAAAAAAAAATTTAAAATTAATATTAAAAAAAAAATAAAAAAAAAAAATTTTAAAAAATTAAAAAGTAAAAAAAAAAAGAAAAAAAAAAAAAAAAAAAAAGCATGTTACAATATATATATATATATATATACACAAAAAAAATTCTATTAAGTTTAAAAAAACCCTGGCAACAGAAGTTACAAACAGAGCTTATAACTGACTGTGCCGAGATGGTTTCAATTTCTACCAAGAGAAGCAGTGTTTTTTTTTTTTTTTTACCTTAATAGATTTTTTTTTTATATGTACACACACAAACATACATATATATATATATATTGAAATAATAAATTGATTTATATATTATATATATATGAGGGCGAGTCAAAAAGTAGCCTTAATTATCTTTTATTGACAAAATATACACACATACAAACAAAAACACTTCATCACTTTTTAATATAGTCCCCATTATGTTCAATACAGATGCACCAGTACTTTAGCAGAATCTGGATTTCGGGAGAAAAAAATATTTTGGTTGGCTGTGAAGCAGAGTTTGCACTGCCTCTTTCATCTCATCATCAGTGCGAAACTTCGTGCAAAACTTAGTGCCTCCTTGAGGGGTCCAAACCAGAGGCGTCACTAGGGTTGGTGTCATCCAGTGCGGTAGCTTGTAAAAATATCTTTTCAACCAAAAAAAAAAAAGGAAAACCTTGTAAAATTATCTGTTCAATCAAAAAAAAAAAAAAGAAAAAAAAAACCTTGTAAAAGCATTTTGGTGTCACCCGGTGCGGTCCGCACCCCCTTAGCGACGTCATTGGTCCAAACACAAGGTAATTACTCGAAGCAAGGTCTGGTGAATATGGAAGACATTCGTAATGTATATCTGTTTCTACCATCGCACGAGCTGTATGCCGCTGAGCATTATCCTGCTGCAATAGCACACCAGAACGGAGCAAACCGCGACATTTTGACTTATTGTGGGTTTCAAATGGCTCTGAAATAGATCACAATACGATTCACAGTAAATCCCTTGGTCATGTAATGTTCCAGGATTGGACCTTTACTGTTCCAGAAGAGCATGAGCATCACTTGGACAGCCGACAGAGTTGTGCAGAATGTTTTTGGTTTCGTCATGTTAAATGCCGCCACTCCTTGCTTGCTCGCTTAGTCTCTGGCTAGTAATATTGGTTGGACACAGCATTCATCCCCAATGACGATACATCGTAAAAAGTCATCCCCATCAACTTCATAACAATAGCGTTTCACAAGCATCCACACAAAGTTCTTTGATTTGGGGGCAAGTTGTATTGGTTCCCACCTAGAGGAGACTTCGCTGCAGTTTATTATATCGTGAATGATGTACTATGCCAAGCCATGACTACTGAACACTATTTCAGCCATCTCATTGATTGTTATCTGCTGGTTTTCCCATATCAATCGTTTCACTGCAGCGATAATGTCAGCCACAGTCGCAGTGTTACGCCAGCCAGAGTGAGCTGCATCAGTTGTACTTGACACCCCACTTTTAAACTTCCTGTGCAGTTCGTAAACTTGCTGAAGCGATAAACAACTATCCCCGTACTGTCTTTGCATCCCATGATGAATGTCTGCCAGTTTTTCACCCTTACTGCCCAAAAACTAGATAACTGCACGCTGTTCCTCTTTGGAGCATCCTTCTAACCGTGCGGCCATCTTGGCTTTGATTGGCTGACATCACAGTAGGCATCTAAACCAAAGTATATGCGTCCCCAGGTTCCTCAAATGGTAAGACATAACATATCTGTAAGAGAATCCTCTACTAAGAGATTTTAAATTTTGTGGCCATATTAAGGTTACTTTTTGACTCGCCCTCGTATGTATGTATTGTAACATGTTTTTATGATTTGTCTTTGCATTAACTCTACTTTAGTCAAAATCTTTTGTGCATAATACTATCATAATTAGTACTATTATGGGCCAAAAGTTCAGATTTTTATCTCGTCCCATCTCAGATATTGAAAGGCTCTGAAAAGTGCCTTTTTTTTTTTTTTTTTTTTCAAAATTTCTAAATACTGATAATTTTTTAGAATAAAAGGAGGACAAGTCTCAGGATTGAAACTTTGTGTGTGAGTACAAGTAGTTCCTATTTGTTTGTTTAAAAAAAAAAAAAAAAATATTCAAGAAGAAAATAAAACTTACGGCATTTTCACCTAAATTTCAGCCTAAGTAAAATTGCAGCCCTATATTTTCATATCTTAGTTTTTTTTTCCCCCCAAGTTGACAGAGGCCGAGATATCTATGCTTCCGTAAACTGTTAAAATTGTAAAATCTGCAGTCTTGTACAAGTGGCTGCCATATAAAACAAAAAGCAAGAAAATTAAAATAAATTTTGAACTACCAACATGTTAGGGTCACTGAACCAAAAAAAAATATTTTCAACGGCATTTGATATTGTGCAATTTACTATAAACAAATACCTTCAACTGAATTAAACCAGTGGGCAGAAATATAAGGAGGAGTTGGGGCTACTGGGACACAATGGGAGCTCTCCAAAAACTTTAATAGGGTGCCACAAAAATATTTTTCACCCAGTCAGCAAAAACCTAGAGGAAGCCCAGAAAATAAGGTTGTGGAGCTTCCATTGTTTCGCTGTGTAAATATTTTCTTTTCTTTTAGAAAGCAAATACAAGAAACTTAAGATACTGTTCGTTTTCGAAAGCGACAATCACTACTCGCGGACGATTCTACTTCTCAAAGGGGTGATACGCTGAGATGGGCAATTTCCTAATACCGTTTTTTTTTTTTCTTGTGTAATGTCAAACCAGATAATTACAATAATTATTTCGGTTGACTGGATCTGAAACTTTCAGCCCCCCCCCCCCAAAAAAAAAACGAATTCCTATGCCCCTGACATCAGGGATTTTATTTTGCATCGAAGAACAAAACTGTTGTATATCTATTTAAATTTTAAATAATAAAAAAAAAAATGTGAAAATGCCCAAAATTCTTTTGAACATTTTTGCTTTTAAGAAAAAAATAACCGAGGAGCATTTTTGCAATAGTATTTATTATTTCCATAATTCTTTCCCGAAAAGCGCAAATAGAACGCAGCTACTAGTAAACTAATACTATAAAAAGTAAACATCCTCTCTTTGTTTCTCCTCACCGCTATTTTGCTGAAATCGAAGGAGACCTGACGCATGCGCAAAAGCAATGAAGGCTCTCGTAAACAATACCAAACAGTAGTTTTATAGTTCTGTACTAATTATAATTATCCTGATGTCTTCTTTACAAAGCTAAATTTAAATTTCAGACTTATCTTTGTGTAGTAAGTGATGCATTAGTTTTGTTATGAACAAATTCTATTTTCAATTTGTTAAAACATCAAAGTATATGAATGTAAGCTGATGTTCTAATACTGGCATTAAACACACATGCTATATGCTGCTGTGCTCCCTCACATTCCAATGAATTTTATTTATATTTAGAAACAGATAACACAAAATTCAATATGTTAAACATTACAGTTTTTAATTATTATATTTTGGTCGTCTTTAGAAGAATACATAGCATCAAAATTTTTGTCCTTCAAAGCAGACTGACTTTATTTACATCTGCGTGGAAACAAGGCCTTCATAAACTGTACAGAAAATCATTTATAAAAACAGATATTCTTAAATATTCCAATATTTCAATTAATGCTATGCTGTTTACTTCACATGTGATTAAAAACTTAATCTGAAGCACTTAAAAAACACAGACTGCAACAGATTCTCCAGGAAGTAAAAAGCAACCTGCCTTGCTACATACAATCAAAAAACATTAACTTCCCATTATATATTAAAAATGCTCAGATAAAACATTTTAATTTCTTATAATCCATTTCATGATAATTTAAATTAAATCAGTACTTGCAGTTAAATTGCAAATAACTTTTCTATATTATGCATATAGAAACATTACAACAAATATATAATTTATGTTCCTTAAACCCCCAAATAATAAAAAAAAAATTAAAGCAAATTAATTTGAATCTGGATTTTCCAATTTTCACAAAAATATTTTTTTAAGACAAATTGCAGTTTTAGTTTAAATGAGATTGTTCAGAACGTAATAAAGCGATTATTATTAAAGACAATCCATATTCAATGTTGCTGCACCAAAACTTAACTTACAATTTTCATTCCTTTCTCATTCCTTGAAATTCCCCTTCAAATAATTAAGATAAAAGTTGAAAAGTAAATCATAAGACTAACTTTCATCAATGGGACAGCCCTCACTGCTAACGTTATTATTTCTATTTGGTTTAACTTTTGAATGAGAATCTAACCACAGTTGTAGTTGACGTTTCTTGTCTTCATCAGGAATAATCTGATCCATGGTGAGGGGAGACCGATTGAAAGGGTCAGTCTGGTCACTACAAGCACAAGAAGAAAATAATTATGGCAACAGAGGGAAAAAAATATATATTTGATATGCGAAGTGAAAAACTATATTGAATAATTAAACAATTGCAGATGTTGAATAAGGAGTGATTCGAAAAATGGATATGAAAATCAAAATTAAATATATCTGTAAATAAATATTGTACTTCTACTGACACTGTAGTACACCGGTTTTATACTTATTAGCAAGCGTCCACTAGGATTAATTAAAGCAGTTTATTCATTTGTGAAAATTAATGTCTTCGTCATGAATTCATTAAACAAAAATAATTTCTATGTACAAGTTGATACAAAAAATGCCTGTGCTACCTGGCAATCAATTAATGCATTTGAAGCAGAGCATCACAGTTACTTTGAGATTAGATTAATAGTGGGATCAGGGTTCTAGACCCTGTGCACGTCAACCTGAAAGATTTATTGTGCTCCCATTTTTGCATTGTTAGGGAGTTCCGATACCAGTGAACTTCATAAGTTCCAGTATCTTACTTCCCAAACTTGCGTCAAATTCATCTCCCGGCTGTTTACCCTCTAATACCCTTCTTCTCCTAAGGTCTAAGGATTCGCAGTCCAGGATTAAATGCTTGGCTGTCTCCGACGACTGCCTGCATAATCTGCAGCTGATGTCTTCTTGAAATAGACTACTGCTGTCAGATGTTTCCTGAAGTGGCCGTGTCCAGTGATAAATGCTATGGCTAATCAAAGATTAGCTCTGTCAAGTCTAATCAAGGACCTTGTAAGTGAAGTTAAACAGTTACTTTTAATTGTATACAATTTTGTTTACTTTTCACTAAATTCACTTTGAATCATTTCTTTCATTAACAAAGAATAAAAAAGGAAAGCCTTTTTGATTCAAGCTGAGACCTTGGGACAGTTGTTTTGAGCTTATTAGGCTCTCTTCAGCCATGGCTACCCAGCAAGCAAAAACTCTAAAGGCATAAGTGGGGAATAGTATGATATTCTTAAAAGCCAAGCAACCCCTCAAAAACTAAAGACAAGGAAATAAAAAACAACAATACATTGTGGAAGTCAAGTCCTTGTGCAGCTGACCGCTCACCACAAAAGGAATTTGACCTCAAAGCAAGGAAAAGAAATAAAAATCCTCTAATGGGCAAAGAACAATGAGGGATCTTTTAGCCAACAGAGAGGATTTTTATAAATGAAACACAACACATTTTCTTTTCTTCTTCATTTGCAATATTTCGCAGGCAACTGCTTTGTCCTGCTTCATCAGGCTTCTAAATACATCGAATAGTTCTTACAAACATAAAAATAGTCTTCATAAACATAGAAGCATTCATGGTAAAGAAGCAACCTATATATACATTTTGTTCAATACAATAAAAAAGTATACAGATATTTTGTTTAATACAATACTGAGCATGCTGTGTTAAAAGATTAAGTTAAGCATTTTTGGTGGTTCAATATTATATTATAATGCCTGCGAAATATTGCAAATGAAGAAGAAAAAAAAAATGTGTTGTGCTTCATTTATAATGTTTATTATATATATATATTATCTATCTAGAGGGGATTTTTATTTTATTTTTTTATTTCTTCTTGCTTTGTGGTCAATTCCTTTTGTGATGGGTGATTAGCTGCCCAGGGACTTGATTCCACAATTTATTGTTTTTTACTTCCTTTGTCTTTAGTTTCTGAGGGGTCACTTGGCTTCTTAAGAACATTTAACAGAGAATATAATATAAATCATCATTGTAAAAACCATGAACTCAATATTTATCATCTATGATAACCATTTGTAAAATAAAGATATTTCTGATTTTGAAAAGAGACATGACAGAATTATTCTGAACCATAATAAACCAAAATATTTCCACATTGGAAACCAAAGGTGGTTCAAAAACAATTGGGGAGTTAAGTACTCTTTCATACATTGTCGTTGTCACTCAGACTAGACAACTCTAGCAGACAAAAAAACAAATATATATGTATATATATATATAACAGTTATTGAAGCATTCTGATTGAAGGTTCTATATAATTCTATATTTTATATAATTATACACCAGCATTTAGCTTAGAATTAGGATTTTTAGATTTTACAGTATATATGTTTTTTGTAATCATTTCATAAGTTTGGACCTTATCCTAATTGACATGAAATATAAACACAGAAATCTCATCCATGACAAAGGAACTACATGCAGCTAAATCATTAATATCGAAATCATCTCTTATCAATAGCATTATTAAAATATAATTCTATCTTTGCCATTTTAACAACTGATCTATTATTAGAAGTAAATTAATTAATCATTTGCAGCCTGCAGGTAACATTAAAAGGTTCTACTTTATTTACGGATTCTATATCTTTTGTTCTCCAAAAACAGAATGACTACCAAATTCAATACTCCTGGAGGAAACTCATGGCTGCTATGTTTTCATCAGATCCTCAATATAACAACAAAACTTTTTGGAAAAAGTCACTGCTCTAGTAACTGAAGTTCTAAGTATGAAACTAATGAAGAATGTAATAGATTGTTTCTCTTTAAAATAACCTGATAATATAATCACACAAAATTGTATTTTTCTTCTTGGGATTGTAAAAATAAAAATGATGAGCATTTGATCTATGTCTTTTCACAGTACAATCTATTTCTGATAAAGATTCCATCAAAAACTGGTGTCTCTTATTAGAAGGCTTAAGGTCCTGACTCAAGCAACTGCAGACGACTGCAAACCTTTTATTTCTTTTATATATATATCTTTTTCCAATGCACCTAAAATTCTGAAAATTTAAATACAGTATGAACTTGTAAAGCATCTGGGATTTATATTGTTTTTAATTTTCAAAATATTCTACAATTAATTAAATTAAAATTCAAAAACTGTCAATTTTTTTGGTGTTTATGAGGCATTACTCTGTATTTTCAACTAAAAAAAATTTGACAAAAACCTGAAATGATAAAAAATTTGTAAAATAATGTTTTGTATTTAAAATATTTATTATTAGTGCAACCATTAATTTTTAAAAAAGTAATTTAATCTCACACGATTATTATTTTTTTAAAAATTAACTGTTGCACTAATAATAAATATTTAAAATACAAATCATTATTTTACTAATTTTTTTATCATTTCAGGTTTTGTCAAATTTTTTTGAGTTCAAAATACCAAATAATATCTTGTAAAAAGCCCAAAATTGACTGGTTTTGAACTTTTATTTAATTAATTGTAGAATATTTTGAAAATTTAAAACAATATAAATCCCGGATGCTTCACAAGTTCATATTTAAATTTTCAGAAAATTAAGTGCATTGGAAAAAGAAATAAAAGGTTTGCAGTCACCTGCATTTGCTTGAGTCAGGACCTTAGAGAAATATTTAAAATTAATATATAATGTTTGTATATATATAAAATACCTTAATAGGTGTCTTGCAATTGTTGCTCTATCAACTGTCACTTTGGAGGAAGGCAACAACACAGGGTCTGTCATTAATGTTCCCATAATAGGATCCAAGAATTCCTCCGGTATTTCTCCCAATGCCTCATCTTCAGCCTTTTGTTGTGTAGCCATTTCCTTTAGATAAAAATATAATAATTATTATTTCAATTTCTAAACCTCTTGTTGTAACATTTTATATTTGTTTTAAGTTGCAAATTGTATTCACAGAGGCCTGGGGGGTGGGGGGCAAACTTTCGATCATTTGATCCATGCAATTAGAAAGTAAATAAACATGGTGGGCAACATCAATTTTTTTTTTAATGAACTGAAATTGTAATAACAGCAATTTAATTTAAGGAAAGAAGATTTTGTGAGACTCTTGTAGTTTCCAGTCTCAAAGAAAATTTACAATCATTATTGTTAGAAAAATTATTTACTAACTAACAATTCTGATTTATCAATTGAATCCTTCAAAAACCTTTAAAGAGAAACTCTTAAATATAAGTAAAGACAATAATACCTTGACGTTATCGGCCAACTGAATTAAATCAGAAATCAAGGAAGCTTGACCAATTTTCTGTAGAACATTTTGTGCCAGATCAAATAACTCCGGAGAATAGGAACGTCCATCTTGAGACACGGCCAAACAAAACCTCTCACTGTCGCCCAAATGCAAATAAATCTGACAAATATCTCGAACCAGCTCCTGTGGTTTGAATTCGTATTCTGTTAAATCCTTCACTTTGAGTTGCTTCTTCTTTGGTCCTACCTATTTATTATTTAAAATTTATTAATAGATTTTAAAGAGTTAAAACATCAACACTCATCTTAAAATGAATTATAGTGCTTTTTTTGTAAAAATTGGAAATGTTTTAAACAAAACAAAAATCAGAAAGAATATTTTAATGATCTTTTGGAAATAAACACCAAAAATAAACTTTCAATTCTCATTTGTTTCTCAGAAACTGATGGATCAAAGAAATAGAAATTAAACATAATTCACATAACAAAATCAAAATATTTATTTATTGTATTTCTTAGAAGGCACTCATTCACTTAAGATACACTTTTATATGTAATTCAAACTTACTACTAAATTTTTGATAGAAATTTTTAATACCTGAATGCTGACTGAAATATAGAATTAAAAGTTTTTACATTTATCTTTTGTGGCTAACGATGGCTGTTTTTGTATTCCTGCAAATCCAACATTTATTATGTTAAAGATGCAAGATGAGCATCACCTACAAGCACTAAATGGATGATGCACAGTAGCATCCTATGCCATCCTGATGTAGCTACATTGAATTTCAAATGATCTCTTAAGATTCCGTTTTACAAATTGTGCAGTTGGAGAGTTCAGTAAAACAATCATGCATTTCAATTCACAGTAGAATGAATGTCTCTTGTAAAGTTTTTTTTTCTTAGTCTGTTTGGACAAAAGTTGTCCTCCTTTAATTGACTGTAACGAAATTTTGTCTGTAGTCTAGATACAACACATTTTCATTGCTTCCTCTCATTCCTATATAACTTTAATTTAAAATTTCTTGTCCCTTTTTTTGCTCTCGTTCCACTCAATTTCACTTTAGTTTCTTTATGGCAAGTAATATTTGCTTTATTGCTTTGCTTTCCGACCTACACATTCCCTTTCAGATCATTTTGTAATTCCTAACATGAATCCTTTTGTATCAATGTCACCATTTTTAAGAGCACTGGTTAATATTTTCGAAGCTTGATTATGTGATAAATTGTGGCTTTAATTATATTATCTGAAAAAAATCAGTATTTTGTAAGGTTTTGTGAGATATCCATATATATTTTGATACATAAAAAATTCTTTTATTTAATATCAAATTATAATAAACAATTCTGATCAGTAAACTGATCATGTGGCTTAATACTTCTTGTAAAATGCAAAGATGGAAATAAGAAAAAAAAATGCGTATTAAAAAGCTATAGATATATTTTTTAATTTAATTAATGATGTACAATATAGTTACATCAGATCTAAAATCATTTGCAAAAATAATAAACAAATAAAATTTTCAGTTTAAAATATATTCAATAAAAAAGAAATTCTAATGATATTATAGTAATATAATCTAGTACATTATTTCGTTTGATGCTAAACAATACTTGATATAACTGCATTAGAATTGTGTAGTTCCAAGGATGTCTGCTAAGGTTGTAAAATGTACCAGGTAGTTAATTATTAATAAAACAATGAAATAACAGTTGGTATCACCATTGTGTTGCAGTTGGCGTATACAAAAAGAGAAAGAAAAGAAGTACAAATATGATCATCCCCAGATTAAAGCTAACGTTACTATTTTTTACTAGTTCTTGTGGAATGGCTATGATTAAAATGTACCTTTCTTAATATAGTGATGATCCATTAAGATGAATGACCACCCTTACAAGGAATTTCAAGTTGATTTGAAAAAAACAGAAAAAAACCAATCCATAACAGGTCATATCACCTCAACGGGAGACATTATAATGGTCTTAGCCATTCAATAAAAAAAACCTTGTATCCTTTTTCAGAAAAGGGTGTGTGTGTGTGTGTGGGGGGGGGGTTACAAATAAAGCAAGGTTACAAATAAAGCAATGGACTTTACAACTAAAAAAAATAAATCCAAAATTCTAGATCCCCGCCATTTTTGGATGCAATAGGGGTATATATGTGTGTGTGTGTGTATTTAACCCTTTGGTATGTCAATGGCAGGAGATAAGACTTCAACACTTCAAGGCTGCCATGACTAAGTGGAGGTTAGATATTTAACCCAATGTCCACCTGACTTCGACCTACAGTCCTCCATTTTACAAAGCATTTCCGCTTAGTCTGAACACTTGTCTGCCAGACTGATCAAAATGTACTGAGCATTAAGAATAACAGAATGATCAAACAATGATTTTTTTAGATCCAGTCTTGCTAACCATCTACTAGCAATCACTTGTCATGTGATCATTATCACATGACCAATTGCATCTTTACCCTTTTCCTGAAGGTTTAGTCAGTTCTCTGAATAAAAAACAAAAAACTTTTTAAATATCCAACTCATTTTTAACAATAGAAACTTAAGTATTTTTCACTACATTCAATTTTAGTTTCTATAATCATTTTTTGGGGTTTGTTTTTTATAAATTCTAAATTTAAGTAATTATGTAATTTCTCTGGATGAAAATATTAATCATTTATGCAATAAATTAAAATAACGTAGGTGATACTCTTACCAGATGTAAAAGGAAATAATTCAGCATTGCAGCTATCCTGTCTACAATTGTAGGGTGGGAGAAAATGGAGCGAATTTCTCTTGTTATTAGTTCCAAGACATGAATGGTGGAATTTCCCATAACATTGTGAAATCTTGCTAAGAGTCCCATTTGCTGGAAATTTGCTTCGTTCTGCTGACGTTGCTCAGTTGGTAAATTTTGTAGTTCACCGTTCTCTCGCAACTGCTGTTGTTCTCTTAATTGAGTCATGTACTATAAATAAAAATAATAAAACATTTAAATAAGCTAAAATAAAAGGAAAAGCTGTTTTAAATAAATATTAAGAAGAAATTAAAGAATTGTAGTTTAACTTGGCAGAAATTGGTTGTTAATTTTAGGATTTAAAGATTTGAGTAAGTTATAAAGGGAAAAACAAGACTAGAAAGTAACATCATTTAAATTTGCTTTGAATAATATTTTTTGAATTTGAAATATTATCTAAAATTAAAAGAATATGCTTTCTTTCATTAAGTCCAACCTTTTATATCTTTTTTCTTTCCCCCTACATGTAACTGTAAAAGATATGTAAATTATTGCCCAAATTAGTACTCATCATTATAGTTTCGAGTTTTGTCAGATACAGAATGCAAAGGAAGCCACATAACAGGTTGTGTTTGTTTTGTTTGTAGAAATGAAGTAAATGTTACCAAATGCCAATGATAATTAGGTCGAAATTGCATGATAAAAATTTTCTTTCAGATGCATATCATTCCAGAAGGTTAATGGAACTCAATAAAAAGCCTACAGTGCTCAAATGTTGAGACACATCCTAACCACTAAAAAACTATCAAGAGTAGTCAACTCCTTGATCGATTGTAGAAGAAATTCTTATGCAGATTAGGAAAATTCAATAGATAGGGGAGTTTGATCCAACATGAATTTTCCAGCTGAAAACAAACAAAAAAAAAAGAAGCCCAATCTTCAACACTTGCTTCACAAGCAGCAAAATAAGTATTTCTTGATAAGATCATTACAAAAGATGAGAATTTGGTTTTCTGTGAAAATAAGAAGTGCAGCTGTTTCAAGATCAGATTTCATTTTTTTTTTTAAACAGAGCATACAAAACTTGCTTCTAGATGGAAAATGTATAAGAAATAGTAGGAATTTAATAAATTCCTTAAATAAATAATAAATATTCTTGGGAACAAGAATATTTCGGATTTTGGAATATGTCATGGTAGAGAACTGAAAAATATTTACTTTCATAAAAGTTGCTTTCTATTTAATATAAAAAACATGAATTTAAAT
>JAFIDM010001028.1:30977619-30992189 GCA_023159025.1 Thereuonema tuberculata | reverse complement strand
TTTTTTTTTTTTTTTAAATTCTATGTGCCCCAATGTAGAAGTGAAGATAAAATAAAACAATGGAAAGACCACAAAATATAGTTTTGAGATTTCAGAGAAGGATTTAATTACAAACAATTAACTGTACTGCTAAAAATGACTAGAATATGCATACGAAACAGTTTTATTTAAGAAAAATTGCAGATGCATGATTTAAATAAAGTTATTTAGCAGCTTAGTCAAAGGTCAGTTTATTCTCCACTGAGATTTGACAAATATAAGGAGAAATTTTAAGGTAATTAAAAACTTACTAATAATGCTTCATCCAAAAGAAAGATTGCATCATTAATTAACAAGTTAATAAATCGTAGAAATAAGGGTGGCTGGGTTGATTCCATGTTCTGTTCAGCTTCTGATGCTAAAACCTAACCAAAAAAATAAAACATTACAAAGATTTCATCACTGGGAAAGAAGAAGAAGAAGAAGAAAAAAGATTGCTTTTAAATGCTACCCACTGTTGCATTAGAAAAACAAAACTAACATACCCTATTCTGACCTTTTTTTTTTCCAATAAAGTTTGTAATTAAGTTTAAGATTTTATAATAGCATCACACATTAAGGAACAAAATTAAATCTGAACTGAAATTACTATTTATTCTTTTCTACTTTTAATATTAACTTATTAAGTAAATATAGTAAAACCCCGTTATTACGCTCGTCAAGGGACCATGAACTACAAGCGTAATAAGCGGGATAGCGCTACAGACGGGAAATGATTTATGAGATGGGGAAACATTTAGACACCATTTTACAGGAAAGATACTTGATTCTGCAATAGATATAGTGCAAATGTGAGCTTATTTCCTATTAAAATTTTTTTTATTATTATTGTTCTCAGACTGGATGAGGGAATTCCTAGAGATTCTGCGAAATCCTTCTGACTTAGTGTAAAATTCTCATCGTACTTACGGAGAATTTCCAATTTTTCACTTATTGAAAGGGATTTCCGCTTCAAAATTTTGCACTAACTTACTGTATCACAGACCCGCACTTCAAAGAGTTCAAAGATTCCCTCCTACCAGGGAAAGAAAAGAATCTTTACAGTGTTACATTTCTTTTCGATACAAAATTTCCGATATAAAAAAAGCGCTACAAGCGGGATTTGAAGCGTTATAAGAGGGTAAAAATGTACAGAGTTACATAGAAAATTCCAGGGACCGTATGAAAGGAGCGTAAAGAACGGGATAGTGCTATAAGCGGGAGCGTAATAACGGGGTTTTACTGTATTTAAGGATTTTAAAATTATTTAAAAAGAAAATTGAAGTTAATGAAGATTGAATGATTACGTTATGGATAATAATTTTATTTAATCGAATGTAGAAAGATTTTAGATTATTGTTTCAATTCAAAAGGAATATTGCCTTACCTTAAATGCTTGCTTGTGTAAATCAAAACCCCAAAGGTAATCCATGACAATGTACATGGGTCGTCTGTACTTAAACTTCTGTTCAAAAGCAACACTCTGGCCTGTCATTTCAATGCTGACAAATACCTTAAGCAGAGTTGGTGCTAAATATCGAATGTGTGGATGTTCCTGGAAAAGTCTTGTTCGATGGAATCTATCAAAGTTTTTGAATAAATTAAAACAGTGATTTCCTTTTATATATAATTTTTATAGAACATATGTGCTATTAAATAAACATCAAAACAATTTACATGCATTTTTAAATATTATTTTTTTAAAAATATTTTAAATGTAACTTGATATCTTCAGTGACTGTTTTTGTTCACTGTTCGTGAGACCATAGGCCACAGGCTCTGAAACTGCTACAATGAATGTTTACTAGACTGATTGTCTCGTATCTAAATGGCAGAAACTTACTACATCTGAAATGTTATTTCTACCATTAATATCATCATTGCTAAGTTATTCAGATGCAGAACATTTCATGAATAATTTTTTTACACGGAGTGTCAAAAAGGAAATAGAATAATTAATTAATCATTAATTATTACGACAGCTGTCTATGAAGAGAAGTTATCAACCCTGCCGTAGTAATAATCACTCCAATAACCTTTACTGTATTTCAGTAGCCTTTACATAGGAATCACACTTAAATGACAGCAAGCATTTCCCAAGGAAAGAAAGTAACTGGGGAATTGCAGTAGAAAACTGCAAGTATTACAAAGCATTCACAAAAGTAATTGGAAATATAAACAAATACTGTTTATTCCATTTCAATAGTTAAAAAACTTTATAAAATTAAAGAACTTTTAATCTGAATAAAAAAATAAAATAAAAAAATCAGAGCGTTTAACAACTATCATTGGCTGGTTTGCCAAGGAATTTTGAAAGTTGACAAGCCTTGTAAAGGAACCTTATAAAGATTAAACCAATTCATTAGTTTAGGAATCTAGAGAAAGTGTTCGGATGTGCAAAAGAAACTGCCTGAAACGCTGTAAATACTTGAAATACATTAAAATCTGAAGGAGAAGTAAAGGAAAAGCAACAAAATCAAAGAAAAACTATAATGACAAATTAGGAAAAAGTGTACTATTTGTTGACTCACAATAATCTCAAAAAAATTTTTTTTTCTCGCTACTTCAAGGAGGAAACACTACTTTAGTTACTTGGATTGATATCTAACAACAGTATTTAAGTTTTGAATATCTTACATGCACATAATTATCTTATTGGCAGAAAAAGCTCTTTCTGTTCACTTAACACTAATCAGACAACAAATATCCCTTTCAGTGACAGTGGATTCTTCCTAAATCAATAATGTAGTCAATTTTCAGATTTCATGATCTTGGAATAGTTTTTTAAAAACCAACAGAATTGCCAAACGTTTAAGCAAATTTGATAAAATAAAAGTATTTTGTTTTCTGGCAACTGGCAGATGTGTATATGAGCTATTTTTCTTCTTAAAAATATTAAAGGAAAGGTAGGCAAGTGGATGCATGTGGATTTTATCTTCAAGTAAGGATCATGAAAAAATGAATGGCCGAATTAAGCTGTATTTTTAAAAAGGATGTAAGATTGTCAATAATCTGGGATTGTGAAAATTCCTTTCTTAAAACAAAATGGAGATGTTTTGAAATTTTTGTTTCCTAAATATCTGATGAAGATTCAATTTATCTTTAAGCACATAAGAATCAGTGCTTTACATTCAAAAATAAAAGTAACATTAAAATTATGGTCTGTTACTTTGCCAATTCATACTTTTAAAGTTCTAGTACAAGTAAACAAAATCAGCAATATGTGCGTGAAAATCAAGGCTGAAATATTAAACAAATTAAGCAAATATTACATTTGTGTTAAGCCAATTTGTACTTACATACTATCGCAATCCAATTTTTTATAATCAATTTCTGGCGTTTTCTTTTCATTTTTTTTTCTTTTTGTTTTTTTTTAAAAACAACTTGTAGTTGTTGTTGTTTATGATAGCACTGCTCATTTCGAAATGGAAAGTATTTTTTTTTTTTCCGCTGTATTCCCAAACGAAACATCCTGGAAAGGATCCCATCTCAATTAACCTCATCTAGTGCTAATTAAAAGGACTTTCTTTTTTTCCAAATGATATCAGGTAATAAGTAAGTACCTATTTTTATTACACATTTGGAGAGGTTAATGATTTAAAATACACACCAGAAATCGATTATAAAAAATGTGTTCCAATAGTATGCAAGTATCAGCAAATTATTATTGTTGTTATTACTATAATGAAGGAAAGTCATAAAATAAGATGCCCTTTTTTTATTCTTATATAACAATTTAGAGATATTTGGAGTTATGTATGATTCTAGCTTGATTACGATAGCTTCTACAATTCTCTGATTCCTTTAAGTCTTCATATTAAGTTAAGTTAAAGTATCCCACTGTTGGCCTGTGCAGGCCCTTGGGGTAATGGGAGGTTAAGGTTTCCGGCACTTCTTGGTCAATGGGACAAAGTTGAGGTTGGGTGGTCAGCACAACGCCCGCCCGCTTTTATCCCCGGGGAAGGAAATCCAGTACTCATTCTAAAGAAGGCTGGGTAGACACTAGGACTTGTTTGGAGGAGAATGGAGTGGGGGGAAATCCCCACCCTCTGCCGAGGTCCGGAATCGAAACCCACCGCCAAGTGCTTTTACCACTTGGCTACCAGGCCCATGGGTTCTCAGAATATTATTAGTTGCAAATTGGCGAAAACAATGAACAGTCGTTTTGGGAGCTTTTTTGTTTTTGTTAAATAATCAAATAAATTCATTTTTTAAATATGTTATTTCAAATTAATAGAAAAGGAAAATATTAAAAAAAAAAAACCCAACAATCAACCATGTGAAGTTATCTTTCATACCTGACTTTTTTTTTTTTTAAATGAATAACAAATAAAAAATACCGCAGACATTTAAAAAAATAACAAAAAACATTTTACCAAAAGCCAGGACATTTCAATCTGGAAAATTGTAAGGTAATCTTCAGCTAAAAAACTGCCAAACAAAGCAACAAAAGCAAAAACTCGTTTGGTAGGGGTTTTTTTTTTTTTTGCAAGGTGATCTTGCAGTTTTCCACAGATCAACATGTTCTGGCTTATGGTAATATGTTTCTTGTTATTTTTTTAAATGTATGTGATATTTTTTATTTGTTATTGGATTTTTGATAACTATTCATTTGACATGTTACTTGAATATATATACTATTTTGATATCTGTGGTTCTACTATTAACTTTATATCCAACATTTCAAATCAGGAGTTGCTCAAACAAGTAATTACCATTTATAATTTGCTAAAAAACATCTTAGACATACTTATTTCCAAAGCTATAGGAAACAGTGTCATTCCTATTTCAAAAAAGGGCACCAGTGATAAAGCTACAGTAATACATGCAGTGTTTGGCTTTATAGTCCAGGCAGAATAGGAAAATAACTGGCATTAACCTATGTAGTTCCAAAAGTTTCAGGATTGTGTAGGGGTAGGTCCCCTGAACAATGTCCAATACAGTCCTCTTGAGTACAGGCACCACAGGGGGTGGGAGGGGGGTGAAAGGTCCCGTTTTACAGGATTTTGCACGTAACTTGAAAACGGTGCGCCTTAGCGACTTAACCACGAAATGAAAAATAAAGTTTAGTAAATTTCCCACAACTTTATTCATATACATAAATACAGAAAAACGAATGGTTTGCAAGATATACCCTACCCAAAGTAAGTAATTTGTCAAAAAATTAAATTTGCATAACATGTTGTATCAAACTGACCTTTCTAGGTCATCACTCGGTCGTTTCACAGAAACATCGTTAGAAAAAAAGTTGCAGAGCATGAAATTTCTTTTAAGAATATATATACATATATACATTTATATTGAACACGTCAAGAGGTATAGCGTTGAGAAGATTGTTGCCAAAAATAGTTATTTTGCGAGAAAACTGCGCAGTTCTGATTTACATCAATGCGGGCTATAAATGTCTACATACGTTATATATATGGTTTATATATGTTTAGATGACCTTATTATGTAGTGTGGGTATATTGAACAAATCCAAATTAAAAATATTTATTGTTTTTTAAACAAAGAGGAAAGTAGTAAAGTTGAACGAAAATCATTTTATTGACAAAAAAGGGTGAATATACTGTTTAAAAACATTCCAAAAATCTTCAATCTATCGCCCCAACCAGGTCCATTGGCACATCTTCCTTGTCCATAAGGTCTTCTGCCTGGATTGGTGGGCTGTTGAGGCAGGCTCCTTCACATCCACAAATTGACGAACAGTGGATACCAGCGTTTCTGCAGTCACACCTATTACCGCAGTCAGTAGCAGGAGGGTCTGTTGTTTTGATGGGATTGAGGATTCCACTATCATCTCGAACCCAATCCTACTGTTCTGGATCGAGAGAGTTACCAAGCCATAGCTGCATTTGTAAGTACACTCGAAACGAGTGTTGTTGTGCCGAACTTTTGGTTGGTGGCAAGGAAGCCAGATTGGCCCTCACCTTGGTAGAGGATTTCACAAAGCAGTTATAACAGTGACTGTTCAAATCGTGTTGATTCGGGGGGGCCTGGTACATGATGAACATCTCCTCCCCAGCTTTTGCAACAGCATCCCGTGTTGAAAGTTTGATCTTGAAATACCTCAGCTATGGCTTTCTTTTCCCTCGGCAGTTTGGTGAAGCACTTGAGGATAGACGCTTTGCTTATGCCAAAGATGGCACAAGTTGCGTCACACCCTGTGAAGCTGTGGATGAAGAGGATCGATCCACTAAACGGGAGCTTTTGCAATTCTGAGGTGGAAGAACATGTACTTTTTGAAGCCTGGAAGAGGAAACATCGAGACTAAATCGAGGGGAATTTATTGGACATTGTTCAGGGGGCCTACCCCTACACAATCCTGAAACTTTTAGAACTACATAGGTTCATGCTGCATATTGCCCTTTTTTGGTTCAGTCTGCCTGGACTATTAGCTAATATATTAAGTTCTAAAGGGTGGAGTTGTTCTAGTTTAAAGTTGTTTCAGACTATTGTACGTATTCCTCTGCCACAGTGTCAAGCTACCGATTATGCAAATTTACAAATAATTACAAATCAGCTTTTTGTTGTGTTAATTTCTAACTGTGATTCATAGCAGAAAATAAATTTCTATAGCACATATATATATATATATTCATAATTGTAAAGAAGACGCTAACAAACAAAACAACTGACATATATAGGTAAACCTTTCCGTGAGTTATTAACTTTCAAAGTATCAGATCAGTTTATACTTTACCTTTGCTATTATTAGTAAGGAAACTGTTCATGTTGTTTGGCTGGTTTGTTTTTATTACAAATTTTACTACTACTGCTACATTAAAATTAATAATCTATCAATTTACAAATAAAAAGAATCAGGACTTACAAGGATGTGACTGCAGAATAAGCCTTATCATCTTGGTGAGGAATAAGAGATTCCAACATTTCTGCTAATTTAGCTCTTAAATGAGGATTTTTTATCCTATTTTGGTCACCCATAAACACCAAAATGAAAGTCATTAAATATCCTAAATATTCCCCACATAACTGTAAAAGAAAAAAACAACACATTTTATTAGAATAGAAATATATCTAAGGAAGTCACAAACTTAGATGGCCCATTTGAAAATCTTAGCTAAAATAACACTAATGTTATTTTACCCTTTTACCATAACAGTGTACTTTTTTTTATTCTGGTATAATCTATATGGACAACTTGATGGTTAAAGGTATATAAAACCTCAGAATCCATATCAATAAAACAGTGGTACTGTACTATGGAGGCCCTGTATCCCTCAATAGTTAAATCAGTCTACAGATTTCATACTTTAGACTGATTCAATGACAGGCATTTCGATATGGAAAGAAATTATTTTAATGAAAATTTAAGCCAAGTATCAGAATGTCCATCTGAGAAGATTTTACTGATGTAGCCCAACTTAGTGTTTGTGGTCATTAACTTTTTGAAATCGACATATGACAAAGTATTAGTAGCCGTTTTGTTAGGTCTGAAAACAATAAAAGGCAATCAAAAAATGAAAAATTTTTCAGGCAAAAATTGTCCTCAAATACTTAAAGATGGATGTAGTTAAATGAAAAAAAAAAAAAGGCGTTGTACTTCAATAAAAAAAAAAAAAAATCTTTCAAAGGGCGACTAATTTTCAAATGACTGACCAGAAGGAAGATAACAAACTGTGTCCTGTCTACAATTACTTAGTTTATGTATAAAAAGTAAGGATAAAATTGAATCTAATATAATGTGAAACAAATTACTCGTACACGTTTGATTTTTAACTTTATAGCTCAAAGCATTACTTTTTAGATGATTTTACAATTAACATTTATAATATTTGGATAGTTTTAAATTTAAATTTGCTATTAGAAAAAAGAAATAATAAAAAAAAAAAGAAAAAGAAAGAATGAAAGAAAAAACTTACCTCTAAAGTCCTGGGACTGAATCGCCTCAAGAAAATTATAAAGTCTGCAATTCCATCTACAAGAAATTCTGGGATGTAGGTCAAAAAATGAGAAGCCTTCTCTGGTAAAGGAAAGTTGATAGGCTGGAATTCATTTAAGTTATCACTACTGGCTAAATGAGTTAGCCAAGTTGCTGAAGAGATATGAAAATTTAACGCTAATTCTAGATTATTTGGCTCTAACAAAACAGTTTTAATTGATAAAAACTGTGACATGCCCCTTTCCATGACATTTTTTATATTTTGCACAGCTTCAGATGTCTCTCCAGCCTGCCCACGGGCCTCTTCATATAACCTATGGAATTAAGAAGAAAATGAAATTACAATTATAAAAATACAACTGATAATTATAAAAATAAATATTGGGCTGGTCAGAAAGTTCGTTTGGTTTTTTTATGTATGTTGGCTCTAGTAGTTTTAAACATAATTCGACACCATTTTGTTAGATTGTATTGTGACAGCTATCATATCAGCGTGCATTTAAACAAAAACTGATCACAATTAGCGAATTTTGTGTTGCGAATTTAAAACTGAAGTAGGAAGAAACTAAGTACGCAAGATCATATGTTTCTTTGATAACCAGACAAAAACTGTTTGGTTGGGAAGTTCTGATTCATCTGCCGTATTCACCAGATATTGCACCTTCGGATTTCCATTTATTTCGGTCTTTACAAAATTCTCTTAATGGAAAAATTCAATTCCCTCGAAGACACCAAAGGCACCTGGAACATTTTTTGCTCAAAAAATATAAAAAGTTTTGGGAAGATGTAATTAAAGTACTTGAATTTATTAGGACTAGAGAGGCTTTAGCCATACCCATGGCTAAAATGTTTGATTGCTGTTCTGATTCAGTTGTTTATGTCATGCTGTAGTAAACATTGGTAACTCATATAACTTTTGCCTTTACTTCCAAGGAAAGAAGCAATTTGTTTTTTTTTTTATTTTCATTAGTTCAACAGAATCAACAGATGAATTATAGCAGTGAAGGTTAACAAAATTACAAATAGTGCTTTGTATCTCTCTGTAAAAGTACAACAATTGCAATACTGCAAACAATATTTTAAATTCCACTACATCTGAGAAAGCATAAGCATGGATAGATACTTAATTAATCATATATATTAATCATTAAAACCAGGCAAACTGAATTATTTCCCCATTCTTAAAAACAAAATAGCCAAAAGTTGAATCAGAGATTTTCAACTTTCAATAATTCCTAACTATTTTCTATCATCTTGATATATTTTATATCTTGACAGCCACTTGACATAAAATATCTAGGATTTTAAATAATTTTTTCAACATTCTCTCCACATAAATTTCAGTTATTTAGGGATCTCAGGACAGCTGTTTTTTTGTTCCAAAGACTCATTAAACTCAAGAATATTAAATATGAAGGAAATAAGAATTCAATTCTTTAAACACTGAAATTTGTTAAAAGACACAGCAGTTAATAGTTCTGCTAAAAAGATCTTCTACTATTATAAAAGCACTATACAATAAAGTATTGAATGTAATTAAAACATATTTGCTAAATTAAATATAAATATAATAGCTTGATCATTTACTTATCAATGGCTTGTATCAACCACAGATTTTATTTATTTTTATTTTTTGCAGAGTGAATAATAATATGTAATTACGTAAAAATACCTTTGAGTTCTTGCTAATTCCTGATTTAATTGTAGAAATCGTTCGTGTACAGCATGAAACCCAAGATTTAAGCATCGATGTGTTAAGAAAAAACAACTTGTTGTAAAATTATATGAATTGGAAAATACTCTCTTCTCATCATTGGCTGGAATTAAGGTTGTTTCTTTATGAAGATCTAAGAATATGAAATAAGGAAAATAATTAGCTTTACTAAATGACTGGCTATCTGATAATGAATCAATCTTTTAAAATGGAAATATTTCTCAGATCTCAGCATTCCCTCCAATCCAGCTATCATATAGTTTCAAATTCTTGTGAAACTTATCTAAATATAAATAACAAGTACAACTTTTGAAAGCACTAATTTTTATATAAAGTTAAGAAATTTACAATAAAATCATATTTACAGTATTGCAGAAATGACCGATAAGCTTCCTGCACACAGATTTTTACTGTAAATATGATTTTTTGTAAATTTCTTAACTTTATATAAAAAATTAGTGCTTTTAAAAGTTGTACTTGTTATTTGTAATTAGAATTTGAGCACGTTAAATGTTCTAATATAAACTTATCTAAACACGTAGTACAATTATGAATGAAAATGCCTTCTATTCAAATGTTTTAACAAACATGATTATCATATAAAAATGTTAATTTTAATTTGTTTGTCAAAAATGCCAAAATCCTAAGTCCATCCATGTTAGTTTCATTCTGTCATTTTAGCAGAGTATAATACAAATTTCAGCAATCTAGATCAGTGGTTCTCAACCTATGGTAAGGGTGCCCCAGGATTACACAAATGATTAGTCAGAAGAACACAATAAAAAAAAAATGGCCTGATAAATGTTCTGGGTAGAATGTCCAACAGAGGCAGAAATTCCTGTTGCACTCATAGAAAATTCTCTTTCTTACAGATAAGTAATTGAAGCATGAGGATGACAGTCTATAAAAGAGGGTTTAAGACATTTTGCAAGGCTAAGCACAACGATTACTTAGTTAACAAGGAAGACTGACAAATGAAAATGATTGTTGTTGTGATGAGAAGTTGAAGAAACTACCAATGCCAATTCAAAAATGCTCACTGTAAAAAGGATAAACATGTTTAGAGAAAGAGTAAATGGTGGAATCTATAATAGAGCTGGAAGAGACATCCAATTTTGATTAATCTTGAAAAAGCATTTGATTTTACTGGAGATGATAACTTAGTAAATATTTATTGCCTCTTAATGGTAAAATGTGAGATAGACCAGGGAAAAAAAGAATTGAAGCGTAATGAGAATTACTTATGAGGAAAATCTGTAATTCAAGTGTCATCTTAAGATTGAACATCATTTATAACTACATGAAGGGGTTACATTGA
Source organism: Thereuonema tuberculata (assembly GCA_023159025.1). Classification (NCBI taxonomy): domain Eukaryota; kingdom Metazoa; phylum Arthropoda; class Chilopoda; order Scutigeromorpha; family Scutigeridae; genus Thereuonema; species Thereuonema tuberculata. The sequence continues at coordinate 30,981,236 of JAFIDM010001028.1, read as the reverse complement.
AATATTTTGTTATAAGATCATTAAGTTATGGAAGAGTTCATCAATTTTAAGAAAATAAACTGAATCATTTAAATTGTTAAAGGCATTTTTTTCTAGACAATTATCTAGTTAAAATACAAAGGCAATCATTTTTGTGCTGAAGGTCACATACTTCAAGAATAACATGCATGAAAGTATACATAAAAGTATCTATATATATATATATTAATTGTTAGTATTGCTTTCTATACAAACATATTTTCTTAACTTACTACAAAAATTATTATTATTATTGTTATTTTCGAATCCAGATAACATGATTTCACAAAAAAATACATTTCTACATTGTAAATTTTTATTTTGATTCATGGATACCTTCAGTCTTATTATCAACAGGATATTTAGTGATACTTAAACTTGTATCGTCCATTACATATTGTAATATTGTGCAGAAACTAAAATTTCTTAGTTTTCACTAGGCAATGTAAACAAAGGATGCAATGAAAATTCTCTTTCATTATACAGGGTGCGGGAAAAGTTCCCGCAATTTTATTCGTGCAGGGTTTTAGCATTGTCATTGTAATTTTATGTCAACTTAAATAATTTTATTCAATTCCTCGTTTAATTTTGGTCCAGAAATGCGTTTTATTTATTTGTTTATTTTTAGTTGTACTGACGTTATGGATCGTGAAAATGTATTTATCACAGTCGTTGAGTGGCACAAAACCGGAATGAAGACAGCTGACATTGTTCGCATGACCGGTTTCAAGCAGAGGACTGTCTACGATGCCATGAAACGTCACAAGGAGACCAGGGGGACCGCGGACCGTCATCGGAGTGGTCGTCCGACAACCACGACGACTCCGGAGAACAACAACAAGGTCCGCTGTCAAATTCGCCGCAATCCGGAGGTGTCGATGCACAAGATGGCTAAAGAACTTGACATCGATGAGAAAAGCGTTCACCACATCGTCAGAAAGAAGCTGAAACTCCGCAGCTACAAGATCGCACGGGTTCACTACTTGAACGAAGCGATGAAGGAAACGACTTGAGAAAGCTTGCCGAATGCTTCGTCTGGTCGTCGATGGTCGCTTGCAAAAGATCCTGTTTACCGACAAGAAGATTTTCACCGTCGAGCCAATTCACAACTGCCAAAATCATCGCCAACTGCTCAAGAAAGGTCAGCAAAAGACAGCTACCGCGAAAACTATCGGCCGCAGCCATTTTCCGGACTCAATCGTGGTGTGGGACAGCATCTGCGCCACGGGAAAGATGCCGCTGGTCTTCATCGAGCGGAACATCAAAATTAACATCGCCAGCTATCAGCAGCATGTCCTCCGTGATGTACTGCAACCGTGGGCGGCACAGCACTTCGGCCCAGATGGCTTTACGCTTCAGTAGGATTGGGCTCCAGCACATTCTGCCGATTCGACAAATGCCATGTGTGATGAGCTGTTTCCCGGCTTTTGGGGCAAGGATGTTTGGCTACCAAACTCGCCTGATCTCAACCCAATGGACTACTCAGTATGGTCCATCATAGAGCAAAAAATCTTGGGAACACAATACGCCACCGTTGACACACTTAATATGGCTCTAATGCGTGCCTGGGACGAGATTACAATGGAAGAATGCACGACCAATGTTGGCAATTTTCAAAAGCGACTCCATAAATGTATTGAGGCCAAAGGAGGCAATTTTGAGCATTTGATGTAAACGTTTTGGTTTTTATTTATTGTTACTAAAGTAATAAAAGTTATCATTCATTTCGTTGATAGACTTAATTTGTTTGTGCGGTATTTTTTACTGTTGAACTAGTTTTAAAAACTGCGGGAACTTTTTCCGCACCCTGTACATTAAAATATTAGTCTGCAGTTAATTGAATTGTATTTGATACAATATATACTTAAAAGAAATCCTGAAAAATTGAAGTGACCATTTTATCAAGTATAGATAACTGCCAATAATATGTTTAGAAAGAATGAGCTTGATATTTCTTTTCTTCCTACAACCAAAATATAATAATGAATTAAATAAATGAGCTCACCTGTTAAATAAATCCCTTTATGCATCATTTCTTCTTCATTAGCAATAACAGCAGCTGAATAAGTAGGATCCAGTTTCAGAAGTTTTGGTGACTGTGGCTCAGAAAAAGGTTTGCTGAGACGTAGAAGAATAGCACCTAAATTTAGCATAAAGGCATCTGACACCTCGGTACTTAAAAGAGTTTGAATGTGGGTCCACAATTTAGCTCTTCCTTGAAAAAACAAAACAGGGGAGTGATTGGTAACATACTCTGTGTCAAGGTTTAATTGAAAGTTTACAGAAAGATTACAAATAATGTTATCGAATATGGAAAATAAACTAATAAAATGAAAAAAACATGTTTAATTTGTTAAATACTTACATAAAATTATTAATTCTTTGTTTTTAAAATCAATAAAAATACAAAGGAAACGAGTATATCTCTGTGATTTAGTATAACCATAAAACGCAATTCACTCTAGACAAGCTAAAACATTCAATAAAGTTGAATTGGATTTAAAATTGCAAAATCCAATTAATATATAAAATCAATTTCCATATATTCCAACAAAACTGAAATAGTGCATGGCAAGATTATTCATTCATTGTTTACAATCAATAAAAATCATTATTTTTCCCATCAACAAGAGAAATGTTTTTGTTCTAATGCTTTATTATTGGAATTTTTACCATCTACAATTTCCTTTTTTTTGACAGGATCTATATGGATTAATTTCTAATATAAAAGAATCATCATGTCTTTTCCATAAATATTCATGCCATGTTTCAGAGAGATCTGATGTCTGGTTCAAAAATTAAAGAGACATATATATGGGCCTACAGATTTGTTATGAAGTGGATTTTACCTCTTATTGTAAGCGAGAAGAAAGTACAGTGAAGGTATTTACAAAGAAAATTGGAAATTAAAAATGGTTTAAAGCCAAAGAACAGAATACAAACAAATGAAAGTGCTCATGATTTTCATCCTAAGCAACTATGCTCAGCAACATAAATAAATCAACAGAGAAAGAAAGATTAAAGAGGGGAGAATCAATGTACAGAATAAATTTGAGAACTTATTTTCATCAGAGTACAGATAATACTTGTCACTTATTTCTAATCCTTATATAAATTCTATATGCGGATTTAAGTTAAGATTCAAATAAAATTTGTTATTACCAGAATTTGATTGAAGACAGTTTCCAATCCATTTGAGCATTGCATGTCTTGCAGGAAATGGCATCTTAAGAATTCTAAACATAATTTCAAATAGTTCATTGTTTAAAGATGAAATAGGCTACAGAAAAAGAAAATTAAGAAATAAATGGAGTTTTTGGAGAAACTATTTTATTATATTTTCAAGTGGCCTTAAAATATATAAACACACAGGCACACACATAGTTAAAAATAAAAATAATCTAAGATCATTCACTTTAATCCTATAAGTGAATTTTAATATTTATAATTCTTATTATTACTTAACCTATATTTTCTGAAAATCAAGATAAAGTTTTAAATGACTCAGATTAACAAATAATAACAAAAGGAAATGGTAATAATGCATTCCAGAATTGAGCCGTTGATTCTGAAAGTGGGGCAAGTCCAGTTTGTTAAAA
>JAFIDM010001028.1:30958635-30977219 GCA_023159025.1 Thereuonema tuberculata | reverse complement strand
CAAATCACCAGCGAATTGTAAGTAAAAAGCAGTAGATACATCTGTTGAGAGACGATTGGGAGAGTGGAGTTTTATGGAAGTGAAACTGAGTGGCTTCTGATGACAAAATATCAAAATACAGGCTCCTTGTTCAGGAAATTGTTTTCAAAACATCCTGTGGATAAACATCTGCTAGCCTGACTTAATACATTTAGAGGAACAACAGGAAAAAAAAAGGATTTAGTAAATTATCTTGTTAGGATCTTTAATTTAATTGGGAAGGATATATTTCTGGTCACTAGGAGTTAAGTTGTGGGATAGTAGGAAGCATTTGATGAGCTGTTTAAGGGATGATAATGAAAGAAAGAGTTGTAGTTGAAGGGTTTTGGTAGAATGGTTAGTTTATTATGAAGTAGGTGGAGACAACTTGTGAAAAGAAGGTGGGGATACTTCAGATGAAGAATGTTTATGATATTGTTTAATTCAGTTTACAGGGCTATTTGGGTGGAGCTTATATATAGGATTCTGGATATCATTTCTGGATTTGGATATTGTAACTTATTCATTTCTGGACACCATTGAAAGGGCACTATTCAAGTTTACATAACCAGTTATTATAAAGCTGCTAGTATTCTAAGGAACAATGGACAGGATTTATTTCGTATTGCATACAGAAATAAACTCCGGAAGTTACTGAAAATAGTACCGCTGTTTCTTTCCACATCAGGCTGAGGAAAATTCAGGAGTTTCAACACTAATGGCTTTAATGAAATTGAAGAAAAAAATGATGGAATCATTAATGTATGAGTATTAAGGGAACCCATATGAGAACTGAACCTTGATACTCAAGCGGTGAGAGGCTAATGTGTTAATAAAAAACCAACTGTGCAGCTTTAGCCTTCTGTAGCCTTCCCTTTGTACTCTTTATGATGTTCTGATTCTTATACAAATAGTACTAAGTTTTATAAAAGGTTAAGTTTCTTCTTACAGGAAAGAAAGTTACTCACTAGTTAGCCTTCAGTTCTTTGATACTGCTAAATCTTAAGTGTTCCCGTTTGATGATCAGTCCTATCAGTCATTATAAGTGAACTTGCGACACCTAATGACGCTCGAACTCGAAATATAAACCAAACTGCTCCTAATTAATATCACCATAATAAACTACTACTGCAGTTCTTTGGAAAGGTAGATTCCATTGTATTGATTGAAGAATCCACCTCAAAACTCTTCAATTTAAATCCCTCAAAATACACATTGACTTGGAAAATCAACTTATGTTCATGCTGCTCACATCAATCATTTTCTTAGTTTATTTCGTTATGTCCTTCAGGTTTTTTAATCACCTTGACAGCCTACTAAGCTAAAAGGCGGAGAGATAATTAATTTGTAGAACTTCTAAATCCTTCAAATATATCAAACATAATATAATTTCTATATAAAGACTGAGCTTTGTATTTATTTTATTTTGTAGCTGGAGAAATCGATTATGTGAGCTTTTTTAATTTGTAAATTATTGTATTTTAGTCTTGTGCGTTTGGCTTATTCCTTTCATGTTATAATATCAAACATCTATGGGACATCTTCTGTAACACTGGACATAACTATTTTTTCGCTGATGAAACAGCCTTCATCCGAACACCAAGAAAAGTAGGCTGCAATGCTATTAAGTCTTCATCATGTCTAAATGATTCATTTAAACATTCTATGGTTTAGTCCTGTCAATCAATCAACTTCATGCCCTTACCATCAGTTCTATTCAGAAGAACGGAGCGATGGAGAAACACGTCTTTACTGCATCGTATCAGAGCTTCTTCTTTCCTCTTTTCATTTATTAAAACAAATTACCAGAACGTGTTAATCAGTGCTTGTTGGCTTATAATGAAACGCTATTGGCTAGAATCAGAACATCAATGCTTAACTCAATTATCCTCCTTACCATAATAATTAAATGTTCGAGTCAGAAAAAAAAAAAAGAACGAAAAACCTTAGGCATAAATCTGTGATAAATGCAATACTAACACTGGAATGTTACATCAGATAATATTAAAACCAAATTTGGAATAAAATTTCACAAAACAATAAATAAATATTAGTTGATTATCATGGATGAAATTATTAGTAGAATTAGTTTAAATAACCAAAAAAATACTATATAAGTATAAAAAGAACCTAAAAACCGATAAATATGAATAAATACATAACAGAGATAAAAATTAAATCTGAACATTCATTAAAGGATTAAACAAATAGGTTAGTAATTTCAAATGTTAGTCATAGCATTTTGAAAACTAACAGAAAGAATAATTCCCTTCCTACCATCCATAGATTCTTCTCTGTGATGCTATGTTCCTGTTGACTATACCGAGATGGTTGATCAAAAAATTCAAAAGGTCCTAATTCTGAATGTGGAAGGCATGATATATGTAAAATGCATCCAAGTAATGTACTTTCAAAGCTTTTCCCCATTACGGTTTGCTTAGGTGTACTGTGATCTATTAGAATCTATTAAAAAGGAACAAAATTTTTAAATTAGACTTTGGTCTGTTTAAGCATTTCCTGTGTTGCTTTGTTTTTATATTGTTTCATTTGCTATCTCTTCCTAAGAAACGGCACAGACACACAAAACTAGCTATTCTTACTTTTAGAAGTTTAGGCTAAATATTAAAATGAAAATAATTAACTATCATCTGAAATAGCTTTTAAATAGGAATTTAGATATAAAAATGGCAACCAGGACATAAAATAAATTGTTTAAACATATTTTACTAAAATATATTAATCTCTTAATAAATACTTAAATTAATTTCTCATAACTTATTTTTCAGATAAGTTAATAAAGTTTAACGTGCTGTAAAATGGGTCTTTTATCGGGGTCTTTTAATTGCCTTTCTGGGTCTTTTATCAGGGAAGGTGGAGATCGGGCTGATGAGTCCCAAGTAGGACGAAACGGCCGTTCCCTATTCCGTCCCGATAATCGAACCAGAAAGGCAATTTGGTTAGATTTGTGCTGAAAAATTATTTCTTGTTGTATTTATTTTTCAGACTTTCATTTTTATTTTTTTAACCCAATTTTATATTAATCTTACCTTGAAATTTAAAACAATTTTTTACCAGAATGGCCTTTCAAAAACATGTGATCTCACTTAAATGCTATTATTTAGGGAATAGAGTGGTAACAAGAAGTGATTATTCTGTGATAATATCAAATTTCCAGTACATCTTCAATTTCGTTTCTTTAAGACAATGATTCAAAAATCTTTAATTACTAAGTATTATATACATCTTCTAGTGTAGTTGTTGAGATTAAGTATATTTTTTTTTATTTAAATCAAAGATGTCAGATGCTTTGCTTCAAAAACAGATAATTTTCATATTTGTTTTTTTTTAAATCTACATTCAAAGAATGCAATTGTTGATGCTCATCAGCTGGAATTAGTATATGTCTGAGTTTGCAGTAAGGACTATCAAATATATAAATAATTTCTACATTGCTTCTTATGAGGAAAATGGAGTCAGAACTTCTAAGGCAGGAACTATGATGGGGACTGGCTTTCTGGAAGTTAGCAGAAATGAAGCAGAGGCTAATAACCCTTCTGGTTCGTTATCATGTGACTTCGGACTAATTAATTCTCCTGTCACATTATTCACTGAAATTCTTCCGAATTTATCAGATGATGAACAGCAAAGGTTTGTTAATATCTTCACAAATGAAAGCAGGGAGAAAGTTGTTAAATCTTCTAAGCTATACCAATTGTTGAGAAGCAACCTGGAAACAGATTTTCTAGGATGCTTAAAAGATTCAAAATTATGATTCTTCTGAGAGGAAAAAAAATGGGGAGGAAGGGGCAGGGAAGGTCAAGTCAATAAAGGAATTTCAGTCATTAAGTGACTGTAGAATTAAAAAGTTCAAAAATTTAATTCTTCAGGGGCACACTGGAAAGAGCAAAACGATAGCCCATTCTTTCTTTTCTTACCACCAATGTGAGAAATACAAAATTTCATGTGGTAAAATGCTTCTTGTTTTCTGACTTGCTAATTAGATTATAACACTGAATACTGTAAATATGTGAATGTTTTAGATAAATCATTAATATATAAACATAAAAGGATTTTTAATCATGAGCCTCATTTTGAACATATAAAAATATTAAACAAAGCAAATAATATATTCGCCCTTACCCTAAAAGAATCATGGTATATTCTAACCACACCATCTATGAACAATGGAATATCTGACCAAATTATTGAGGAATATTTAAACAGAGACAAACTTTGCAGTTTAATGTTTGAGGAAGTTAAAAATTTGGACGAAATGTCAAGTGAATGTAGTATTTTTAATAGTGTTAATTTTGTAATTTTAATTTTGAAACCGATATATAATCATAATGAGTTGATTATGAAATTTTATGCAAATGCAAATTATTTTAATTAATTTTTGGAAATATATGAAATTTATAATTTATTGCAATTTACAAATTTTAACTTTACAATTATCTTAAATCTACTTTCTATTGAATGGTAAAGACTACTTCCAATGCCATATCTCTCATAGCTAGAGTAGTGCTATGAAATCCCTCAAAAACATGTTCCTCATAATGCGACTAATGAGGGAATATGCGACTACAACCAAGTGGAAGATATTTTGATATATCTCTTTATATAGAGAAATAATCTTTTTATCTCTCTTTTGCATTTTTTCTTCTTTTTGAATTTTAATTCCAAAATTATTAACAATACAAAATTATTTATGTTCTGTATTTGAAATTGCTAAAAAGAAAAAACAATATTTGAGAGTTATGTCTGAAACACAATTGTCAACAAATTTTTAAGTGCACATTAGTTGTTTCTTATAATTTGAGACTGTATCACTCCAGTGAAATAACATTCATGACTACAGTTCAACTACGCAAGTCCCACCAGTGTAGCTATGAGCACAGTGATAACATTGATATAATACATTCCAAAACTAGTTCACTTCAGAGAAATATTCTCCCACAGTCACTACTCTAGTGATATAGTCTCAAACTTGAGGAATGATTTTCTTTGACTGTTTTTGTTTTATCAACAGAATAGATTCAAGCATTAATTCATGAAGAGAACAGTAAAATTCCATGTTTCTACTTTCAATCCCAAAGATATAAACTCATTTAAAAAATAAAATACTACATTTTCTAAATAGTATTTATTTTAATGAATTGTGATAAGATCTTAACACTAAAACCTCACCTTTGCCAATTTTTGTGTCCTTGCAAAGAAATGTAATATAGGAAGATGCCTAAATAAGCTGGTATCTACTAAGGTAAAGGCACGAAATTTTTCCAATAAAACATCGAGAATTGGTTGAAACAGATCTTCTAAACTAACATCATCATCACCAAGTAGAAGAGTTCTTTCAGAATCGGCCACAACCAAATCTAAAAACTCCAAAACTATATCATTATGACCTATCAAGAAGAAAAAAAGAAAATTACAATCTTAAGAAAAAATCTTTTATTTTTGCATTAACATATCCCAATAAAATGTCAAGTTTAAAAAGAAAATGAAAGAAGGAAAACTCAATACCTGAAATTGTAGCGTATTCTAAAAACAAATCAATGAACTGTTGTGATGAGTTTTGTTTTTCATAAATTTCTGGATGACAAAGCATCATCCGACTGTTGGAAATTATTGCCGCTTGACACTTTTCAAGGACGTTTCTAAATTTTTCCTAAAGAGAGCAGAAGGAAATATTAAATTGTAATGTATGATTCGGGAGAGGAAAAAAAAAAAAAAACTTAATGAAGCATCAACTTATAATAAATTTATAGTAAAAAATTATTAATATTTTAAAATAGTTTGCAATCAAAGTACAAGGGAAATAAAAAGTAAAATCTTAGGGGATGTTCCTATGTACACATGTCAGGAGGAGCATAGGGTTGTGTTTAGCACGACAAAATGGGACAGGGGAGGAGTCAGATAATGTGACGTCACATTACATTTCACTTAAGCACAGTTTTTGAAATCAAAAATGCCAACTAAGAAATTCATTAAAACACCCGTAATTATCTAAAACTTTAAAGTTTAAACGAAAATATGTTTGAACATGATGTAAACTTGGTAGAAAAATTACAAAATATTTAATATATTTACTAATAGTATGTTAAACTAAATAAGAATTAAAACACATTCAGACTTTTATTTTTACTTTCAGTTGTTAACTATTTGTCTAAAACAGCGGTTCCCAACCTTTTTCAGCTGGCGACCCACCTTTCCTTATCGGAATACCTCCACATATATAGGAATAGAAGAATATAGAATAAAACCATATTTGTATCATATCCCTTCCTTATATATGATCGATTTTTGATTTTTTGGATGGTTTATTTGATGGTTTCTGATAGTTTTAGGATCAAGTCGCAACCCACCTGTAACCCTGGATCGCGACCTACCGGTTGGGAAACGCTGGTCTAAGAGATCAAAAGACACAATTGATTTTCTATTGTTCTGCAGTCTTATAGGGCCATTTGCCAAGGATAAGGTTCTCTATCAATTTTTCAACTATTTAAACGACTTGAACTGATTAATAGTTGTTTTGAACTGAATCTTATAAATACTGACAGTTAAAAATACTTTAGTTTTTAAAGAAATTTGGGGGGGGGGTCATGATATTGACATAGAATTAGTGAGGGGGGGGTTATAAGATTGTGACAAAGTGTGACAATGAGGAGTGAGGGAGTCGAAAATAACAAAAATTAGTGCAACGTAGTTCATGGACAGCCTCTTATATGCTTGATGACTACAGCTGTTATCTGGAAATTGGGTTTTCTATGCAAATAGTATTCAGTATTTTTTTTAAGTTTGAGTTTTATTACATTGTTATCATAAGGATTTCAATGTCTTCTTCTTTTGAATTACCATCTTACATTCTACCATTAGAGAACAAATTCAGAGATTATCAAAAATCACTACTTTCAATCATTAGCGTATAATTTTGTAAACTAATTACTTAACTAGACAGCTATTTCAACTCTTGAAAATTTATCAATACCTGAATCTTTAAATGAAATATTCTTTCGCAATGTATAGAAACAATCTAAGAGATAAGAACTTTGCCAACTTTAAATTTATTATGAAAACTTATCGGCTGTCAAATACTTACCAAGAATTTTGTAGTTGTTTTAAAGCAATATTTCATTTAAAAAAAATTTTTTTTCTTTATTGGCAAAGTTCTGTGTTTCCCTTTGGATACTTTGTTATTTTTCCCTCTTCAATAGAGATAGAAAATTGATGGATTTTTCTTATTAATGGAAGAAATGCCCTTCATTCTCATTCTTATGCAATTTCTTACAATATACAGTTGAGTTACTCTTACCTCTTATACTATACTGACCTGGCATACCAAGGGAGGAAACTGGTAGGGATTAGACCCCTCCTCCCAATTGCATTTGAAAATGGAAGAAATGTAGGATTTGGGGCCCGTTTTTTTTTTTTTGGTTCAAAAGTTCATCAGCTCTTCTGGAACTCTGCCCTATCCAAGAAAGGTTAAATTTTTTTTCGGTGGGTTGACTGACTCTTCCCATTCCAAAATTCTGAATACGCATATGGTTCAGAAGTTATTATGGGACATAAGTACACAAACAGACATACAGACTGACTGATTTGATGAACCTCCTATTAGCAGTATGCTGAAACTAATAATTGCTTACTGAACTTAAATCACATGACGAATATGTCAAGAATAGTGCTGCATTATTACCATTACTGGCTATCACATCTTTATACTCAGCTTTATTTTATTTCATATTTCGTTTATTTTCTTATTGATATTTTAATCCATGACCCTTAATACTTTTAGTGAGCTTCGCTTAGGACTAGATGCCAGACATAACTAGTAAATTATCTCATTCAAATTATTATTTTCATAATTGCACAACAAACAAAATTACGAAAGGCTATTAGATTTGGTTTCACATTTCCATTGGCGAAGAAAAAAAAAAAAAAGAAAAGAAAAGAAAAAAGAAACACACACAAAAAACCTGCATTTTTAAAAATCATAAATAGATTTTTAAGATCATTTTCTTTTATTTTATTATGATAAGAAACTCGGGATCCAAATTTCACTTTAGAAGAATTATATGAAAAGCTTATTCAATTTATTCTAAGAAGCTGAAGCTTAGAGGATAATGAAGCCTTAAAAAAAGCTCAGTTCCAGCAAAAGCAGAATGAGTACAATCTATAATAAAAGAATGAAAATCATGGAGTAGCAAAAACTCTCTAATATGCACAGACTAATAAGTCAATGGATTTTACAAGTAGTTGTAGTTAATTAAAGTTAGTTAATATATATATATATATATATATATATAACTTGCATTATATATTGTGACATAACAAAAACCTCCAAAGATTTCTACCATGAGCGCCAGTCAAGTCATCGCCTTGACAAATTTCTACTTTTGGAAGGGTTGTCGTCTAAGTTTCTAAGCTCAATCGTCTCAAGTCGCAGGGGTCAGCGCTACCTAAAAGAATCTCACGGAATAACGCACACACTACACACACAACAATTAATCATCTTTATTAACAGCTTAACTCTAAGGTGACCTCGGTCAAATACACAATCGCTAGATCCTCCAGTGGCTGCATCCTTGGAAATGCATACAATTGCAAAAATAAATACTCTCCTAAGAAAAATAATAATACTTCTGGCTTAGAGATCTAATTTGGGAGAATGCAAAGGATAAACTTTTTAAATTTCACTGAATTTTGACTAGAATCCTAGCTGGTCATAATTACTCCTGCATAAAATAAGACTTGCACAATAAACTCGACGATTGATTCAAAGAGCACCAACTTATTGCATCATGCAATGATTCACACAGTTAACTTAAGAGTTCTTAACGTCGCTGGATAAAATCATGTTGAATGGCTTTCACTTCTGTCGATTTATGATGACTTGCTAATAGAATGAATAACCTGAATGTTTCTTGCACTACATTCGGATACTCCGGGTAGTTGGAATTACTAAGTTCTCTAGCACCATACTAAATTCACTTCGCTGCTCTGACTGAGCGGGTGGCTGAAAATACACTAAGTGAACTTAGCGTAATTCCAGCCAACGTCGCACTAAATTTATTTTGCTAGCTCTAATTACACTAGTACGACATCTCGTAGCGGCGTCTTGCTTTTCGGCGTTTCTATCACAACTAAAATCCACTGAATCTGTCTGTTAACATTGGTAAGCTAAAACCGTGCCTAATCTGCTACTGTCCTGGCTATCTAAAATGCAATGCTAACCATACTTATCTATACGTTGATGATGTTCTGGCTGCGCATAACGAGAGTGGTGGAAGGCTATCCTCCATATGCCTTTTCTTAGATTAATGCTAACTGGAATTAACACAGCCCTATCTCTCGTTATTCTGGCTGCATTGTCGAGGTATCTCCAAAATTCTGGCAGAAGTCTCCAATGAAGAAAAAGTGTCTCTCCATTATCATGGCACCATATTAAATAGTCATCTTTCGTGTGCAAAGGTGACATGTGACCATAAACTAAGCTATCAATCGAAATCGAGAATACTAAAAATTTCCTAATAAGGCAAATTGACCTTTTGCGGATTCCTGGAAATCAGGAAACTGCAGGTGTAAAATGACTCATTGACTAGCTGGGCTATTGACCTTTCGAAAAGTGCAGGTGTTTTAAAAATTAATTTCCAGAAATAAATTTCTTTTCTTTTAAAACGCAAAACTTTTCACATTTTTATGTAAAATTAAAAATACTTAAGTATCTAACAATTTAAAATTTGAATGTTTTCTTTGCATTTCAATGCCATATTTAGCCTTACAAAACTAATTTACAATATTTAAATCACTAAATATGCGTTTTGTCATAATATATTTTTCATAAGAATTAATGACAAACTATTAAACAGCAAAGCCTAGATAAACAAATGTTCAATCTTACCTGATATTGTGTTTCTAACTTTTTACTGCGATGAAAACAGAGATAAAGGTAATGAAGATTTTGAGTCATGATAGCTTCCTCTTCAGCATGACTACTCCCACTGTTGCCTCTCAAAACAACTAGAAATTCTCTTGGATTCTCCAACATCAGGCGTTCAAAAACAACCTAAAGAAAAGGTTTAAGATCATTTAAAGTTTATAAATCAATAAGCTCCTGTGAGTATATCCTCTAGTTTATACACGCAATACCGGTTATACAATAATATGCTATTATTTAATAGTCTCCATTAACCTGCTTTATAAACATTTATAACTTCTTTTTCTTATTTGTGTTTAAGATGAACATAAGCTTTGTATTTTATCTTCTGTTAAATGTAAAGAAATGCACTTCTCTGAACAACACATTACTTGTAATAAATAGAATTTAATGTGTGAGGAAGTTAATTGTAAAAAATTTAACTTAAAAAAGCACATTAGTTAAAATATTAAAACATTTAAAAAAACAAAACAAACAAACTAGACTTCTGCAATCCTAGATGTCGAAACTAGTTACTATTTTTTTAAATGTTTTAATATTTTAACTAATGTGTGTTTTTAAGCTTAATTTTTATTACAACACATCACTTGTGTTCCTGATATGTGGTTTGAAGTTAGAGTCAATTTGACTAAATAAAACATTTATTTATTACCTCAAATGTATTTGCTTGAGGACTTAAAAAGTCTCAAAATATGTAAGAAGAAAGATGGTGTATGATTATCTCAAGCATATTGTGTATAAATTAATCTCATTCAATGCCATCTTTTTTTTCCTTAAGAAGAACTGTAATTTTGAATTTTTTTTTTATAATACTTTAAAAAAAATTAACATTAGCATTTGCAGTTAGCCCTAGCGTGCATCTGCAGAGATGAGCCACGCTGACCACAGGAAAAAGAGGGAAAATCTCCCTTTTACTGCCTGCCTCAAGCAAAGTAATGAACGCTTCTATTGTGAGGATCCCCTGTTCTCAACTCCTCTGGATGAATCCTGTTTCATTTTTCCGAGTTGCTTTCAGACCCTCCAACAAAAAGAGGATTCTCTAATGAACTTCTTCCCTCTCAGCGTGGCTCATCTCAGCAGATGCGCGCTAGGGCTTTAAGTGAACAAAAATAGAAACAAATAATGAAAAAATTTTAATTTCCTGGAAAAAAAAAAATATAAATTGATTTTTACTATTTTATTCCCCTTCTAATTAAAGAGTATTTATTTTTTATATATAATTACTTGGCTAGAACAAATCCTACTAAATATCAAAAACAGAGAAGCTCCGAGATATTATAGAAGAGGATAAGGCCTTATGCATTTTATTTCAGATATATAATGCAAAAGATCTTATGTTCTTACTCCTACTTATATTTTAATGAAATATGATTTTATAAGAATTAGTCTGAATAAAGAAGCATAAACATACCTGTTCTAAAATACTTAAATCTAAGGCATCCTGACCATGAAGAACATCATGCATCTCTTGTAAATACACACAATGGCTTGGACATTTTGTTGAATCTGATGGATCTGAAAATTTGCATGTTAATTTAAATTTATTATTATTAAGTAAAAGAGGATTTAATATGAATTAGCAAATCATACAAGAAAAAAAAATGAGAAACAAGGTAACATAGGTTCATAATAAAAAATTCTCTAAGAACTTCTCCACCAAATTCCTTGGAAACTACATTAAACTGTCAACGATGATATATATATATATATATATATATATATATATATATATATATATATATATATATATATATATATTTGATTTGATTGATGATTTGATTTGAAATATATTTTTTTTTTTTAAATGTTTATCAGACCTATTAGGTGTACTTATTACCTGTACACCTGTAATATAGGTTAAGAGAGTTTAATCTAAACGATCATTTTCCACCCAAAAAGAAAAACGAAATACCAACCATATCTAAAGTTTATCCTTGTAAATAAATTTTACTAAAAGTAAGAACGGAATAATTATTATTTTTGACTCATAATGCTGAAAGGCATTTAAAACTCACCTTTGTATAATCTAAATATTGCGTTAACTTGTGAACGAAGCTTCTACGGCAAAAATGGTTTTGAGTTTCAAAATCAACGTAAAAAACTGAGTAAGTATGCCAAATTTCATTAAAATGGATGCAGTAGTAACAAAATTATTTGGTTTTGAATGTATGTTTTTGTTAGAATTTCAATTGTCTCGGTCAGTTCCCAAGGATAAAATTTCATGGAAACAATATGGAATGACACAATGAACTAATATTTCATCCAATTTGAGTACCCTTGATTCAATGTACCATTGAGAATCTTAGATCTATCTTAATATCTTAATTATATCGAGTTACAGACAGACAGACAGACAGACGAACTTAGCCAATTATATAAGCTGATTATGATGCTGAGATTAATAGCAGAAAAAAAGCAAACTTGAGATGAATGAAAACAATTCTTAGGGGCTAAGAAATGTACAATATATAGTTGGCATACCTATCTGATAAAAGTACATGAAAGTTGCAAAAAAACAAAAACAACAAAACTGACTGGACTCTAGTTAAGGTGTCATAATTTATATGTAGGAAGAATTAAAAAGGTTCAGTGCTACAGTATCCAAAAAGAAAGGACATGCAATTGTAAATATAAGTCAAAACTTCAGTAAGTTTTGGGATCAAATTGAAATTCCAAGATTTGATTCTGAATAGTGAATCAGACTATAGAAGGAGTGAAGAAAACATGAAACAATAATGAAAATCAAAATTTGGATTTTTTTTTTTTTAAATTTTCACTTTCTATTTTATAGTGATATTTTCTCTTTATTTCACTTTTCCTGTTTCAGTTAACAAGGGTTAACAAAATATAGATGGTGTGATAACTTCTGAATATTTGCATGATAAAAAAAAGATGTTTTAAAAAACAACTAGTTATTCATTATATTGACAGTTATTGGCCCATAGCTTTTTGCCTAATCGTCCGCTTTTTACCAAAATCAATTGGGATCGCCCTTGTTAAAACTTTCATTCATTTCTGAAATTTCAGCTTTCTAAGATGTACAATTTTTAAGTTATCGTCATCAGAGAAGGACAGACGGAGGTATTGATGGATACACACATAAGTTAAAGCCTTTTTTTGTTCTTAAACTTTCATAGATGATCCTATCTACAAATCACAACAATAGATAAGGAGGTAGAGGCTAAAAACCATCAACATAAGTTTTAATTTAATAACTTTTAATGGGACCCACTTGGTAAGATATCATTGCTAACTACATCATGATTTCTATAATAGATTCAAACAGTTATGGAACTTCTTTGTATTCCATTAATTTACTATTGTAGTTTCTTTTTTGAGGTGCAAACAAATGGGAAGTGTTTTTTAATTTCACATAGAATAAAAAATAACATATATTTACAATTGAAATATGAGCACTTTCGAAACGGTCAATATTTCTTTGACTAGTAAAGTATTTATAGCATGTTTCAGTTTGGAAAAGAAAAAAATGGAGGGAGGGGGGTGAACAGAGGTAAAAATGCCCCAAAGGGCGAATGCATGAAGAGAAAGGGGGATTGATGGCTCTGTCTCCTTTGTGTTTTCATGATTGTACAAACAAAGGGGAATCAGAACACCAAAAATGTATATAAATCAAATGTCGGTCAATTTTGAAGTAGATATTAACATCAAATTGTGATATTTAAACTTGTTAATCCTATTATCAGTACAGAGCAAATTTTAAATTATTAAAATAATTTAAAAATTGAAATGGGTGTGGTGGTGTTTTTTTTTAATTACACAAAATTTAGGATTTCTTGTGAAAACCATATTGGGGAATGGTGAATACATAAATTTGGTTTTTCGAGGGGCTCTTATCGGCAGGATTATATTTATGCATCCAGCCTATATCACCCCACCATTTTTTTTCAGCTTTTTCAAAGCATTCTTAGAGATCTCGACATCACTGTCACATCCTCTATCACACAATCGATTTTTAGCTAGGGATAAGACATCCACCAATTACTTTAATGAAAAAGGTATTGCTTATGCCATCCCCTGCAACGAAAAGGAAAGCTTATATATTGGAGAAACATGCCAGCCCCTCAACGTCTCGCCCAGCATTCGCTATCCGTAAAAAATAAAGATATTTTCAATTGCTTAACTGTTTGTCATCTGAGAGATACCCATCATTCACTCAATTTGAAACAACCAAAAATCATATGCTTGAACTCAATGATTTCAAGAGAAAGGTCAAGGAATCATATTTTATTAGCACTAACTAATTGTTATAATGATAATTTATCAGTCTTCACCATTCCCCAATATGGTTTTCACAAGAAATGCTAAATTTTCTGTAATTAAAAAAGACACCACCTCACTCATTTCACCTTTTAAATTATTTTAATGATATTTCTCCATACTCATAACAGGATTAAAAAGTTTAAATATCACAATTTGATGCTAAAATCTACTTCAAAATTGATCGAAATTTGATTTTTGATGAATTTGATGTTATATACGTCTTAAAGTGCTCTTATTTCAATTTTAAATGTACCTTATTTTATATTCTATAAGTGGTATGAAATGAGAAATGGTCTGATAAATAACTGATTCAGGATAAATTGTCTGAAGAACATCAATCTATATCACTTCAGAAAACCATGTAAAAAAGTCATACTGTGCCAAATTTATTTCAGTGCAGGAGAAAATTACAGCAACATTTATCTTGAAATTGAACTGCAATCTATATGCAGGAGCAGAGCAAATATTGCAAATAAATCACGCAGAAGTGGAAATTTAATCATGAGAAAATGAAGAGAATCACAAATCATTTAAAAGACTTGCCAGATTTTTCTTATTTTTTTGCTTCCTTGTAATGTTTTTTAAGGACAATAATCGGTAAAGTTTCAGAAGGTCGTAATTTACAGGCATCACAAGAATAGTTATAACCAATTGGTAAATGCCAGTGCAGTTAAACCAAGAAATTTGCCAGCGCAACAACAGAACTGGAGAGACAAAATGATGTATAAAAAGATATCCTCTCAACTCTTTAACAGCGAGCAGATCAATTTTTAAATTTGAAGCTTATGTGGAATAGGTTTTTGTATCTTTACAGTCTCAAACGAGATATTTAAGAAGACGGAGAATAAACTCAATGATGAAAGTTTAATTGCAATACTTCAAATCTAAGCCTCCTTCAATGTGGAGTATAATGTGCTATAATTATGAGTATATAAAAAAGTATAATTTTATAAAATAACTAGTCGGCTACCCGTCGCTTCGCTCCGGAAGCCTCGCTTATGTGACGGAAAACAACTTTTTATTTATTAAAAAAAATACACACACACATAAATGACATCAAGTAAACTGAAACTAAAATTTAAATTTTTTTTTTTTTTAAATAATTTTTGATGTCTATATTCTTTGAATCTACGACTGCTTTTAGAACCAGCGTGTGAATCATATATCTATGATATATTTTTAGTTTTTGTAGATTAGAATGTAGTCCTCGTGGTCTAATGGCTAAGACGTCTAACTTCGGAGCAGAAAGTTGCATGTTCGATTCATGTAGTGAACTTGTAGAAATTATTTCTATTTTCACAAATTACAATAATTTCACCAGACAGACAGAGAAATAAAAGATTTTAGATAAAGATTTTAGAGAAATAAAAGATATACTTTTCATTGACTTTTGAGTTACAAATAGTATTGGTTTTTGAGTAACAAATAGTGATTTTTCAGTATTCTACCTAATAGAAATAGTGATTAATTTTTTTTCTGTTCTTTTTTATCCAATTCCAATTGATACTTTTCAGTGGTTTTTGAGTTACAAATAGTGAAAATAATCTATATCTATTAGCTAGGCCATCAGATTGTTCGATATAGATATTTGAAGAAGAGAATTCAGATGGACGTTAGTTGATATAGATGATAAATGAAGATCATAGCTTGTATACGAAATTCTTCGCAAGAAATTGATTGTGAATATTCTTTAGAGTGAAGATAACCAAATTCTGTTGAATTGTGACTCAAAGACCTAAAGTTGTATTTGAGTTAAGACAACGTTTTCCAATTATATGGCAACTTTATTTAGAGTTTGTCCTTGAGCTTTATTGATAAATATCGCATAAGAAGGTCTGATCGGAAATTGTTTTCTTGTGAAAGTGAATGGAAGTAGATTACCGCAAGGTTCCATAGACATCCTATGGATGAAAACAAAATCTCCTTTGTGAGTCCTGTTATAATTTCGGTTTCTATGAGATCATTATCGAATGAACAGCATTTAAGTTGAGTTCCATTGCAGTATGCAAACTTGGGATTGATGTTTCGCACCAATATTATTGGAGATCCAATCTTCAATGACAAACGATGTTGAGGAATTCTGCTGAGATTCAATGCGTTCAGACACTTGGGCATATAGAGATGTTCGTGTGATGGATTATCAGAAGTGTCAATTTTATTCGCACTTGTATTGTATGCTCTGTAGTCTCTCCTTGTATTCTTAGACTTATCATTCGATTGATGTTATCGACACTCTCGTTCATCTCGTTTATCCAATTCCAATTGATACTTTTCAGTGGTTTTTAAGTTACAAATACTGATTTCTCAGTATTCTATCTAATGACGTACTGCGTCTTTCTTTTTTGACTTTCTTTTTAATTACAATTGTTACTTTTCAGTCATCTGTCAAAACTGAACTGACTTTAAGTCAAAAAAGCAATATGAAGAGAGTTGTAGTTCCCATGGCCTAATGGGTAAGATGTCTGACTTCGGATCAGAAGGTTGCAGGTTCGATTCCTGTCGCGGATGTTTCATTGAAAAAATTCTTTCTATTTTTGATTCTCACAGAAAACTGCGCCGGACAGACAGACAGACAGACAGAGAAATAAAAGATTTTAGTAATATAGATTGTTACTTTTCAGTCAAAGTCAGTTCAGTTTTGACAGATAAGTCAAAAAAGCAATATGAAGAGAGTTGTAGTTCCCATGGCCTAATGGGTAAGATGTCTGACTTCGGATCAGAAGGTTGCAGGTTCGATTCCTGTCGCGGATGTTTCATTGAAAAAATTCTTTCTATTTTTGATTCTCACAGAAAACTGCGCCGGACAGACAGACAGACAGAGAAATAAAAGATTTTAGTAATATAGATTATAATTTAAAATATATAAAACTCCTGAAACTATATTACTGTACAAGTATAAAGATTTTAATAACTAAAAAAAAAAAAAAAAAAATCATCTAACATTTTGACAGTGCAATGAAAATGAACAATTAAAGAGTTCTGACCAAAGTTAAGACTCGAGGCAGAAATGATCAGTTTTTTTTACCTTGAGGGCTTTGATTTTTGTTATAGAGCAAACTTGGGTAATTTCGCAGTAACTGATATACGAGTTATTTTCTAAGAGGTGGTGTGAATTTCTTGCCAGCAAACGCTGGGAAGCATTGCTACTTTTTCATGTTATCACCAATATTTGAATAATTGTATAGATTGAACAATATTAGTTATACTCTTTATATTCTTCTGATTAATGTAAGCTTTCACCTATTATCATATTCGACTTGGTTAGCTTGAAAATCACTTTTGCAAGTTGTGCATTTTTTAGCAGTTTCAAAAAATGGGTGAATTAACTCGGAAATATTCCTGGACTTTCTGAAACCTTTTGTACTGTGCGTTCTTCCCACTCGCCCAGTTTTGATCTTAATGGACTCTCCCTCAAGTTATGAGTCCCCAGAAGCTCTGAAATTTCAACAGGAAAATGTGTTAACTTTATCATCTCATTGCATACACATTCTACAACTATTAGATGTGTCTTTGTTTGGACTCCTAAAAGTAAGTTGGAAGAGAAAAATTAAGGGGATCCTCAGAACATGTGGCTATAAGCCCACAAAGAAGGACTTCTTTAATCTCTTCAGATAAGCCATGGAGGAATCTGTTATTCCAAAAATAATCATCAGTGAATTTTCTAAGACACGAATTTACCCTTCAGACGATGTTCTCAGGGTCTCTGAAGTCCAGGAGCCTACAGATTTCCCTTATGTGCCAGAGACTATGTCCGGAGTTACACCCAGTTCGGAGGAATATTATGGATACGTTTATACCAGATAAACTTGCCAACTCCCAAAACCATCAAGTCATGCAAAAAAAGAAAGAATGCAGCCTTCTCTGTTAGAGTTTTTGGAGACGTTGCTGAAGAACCAGAAGAAGCCGCCATTTCAAAAGAAGGAGAAATGTGCAAAAACAAAGCGACCCAAGTTCAAATGACTCCTTCGACATCAGGAAAACTACTTAGATCAGTGGATTGACCAACTGAAACTTGCAGGATACCCCAAAAATGTGGTAACATTTATTCAGTCTGTGATGGGAAATACAAGGATGATGTCCAGGGAGAGAAATGATTCAATGTACGAAAAGGAAATGCTGGTTCCACAAGACATATCAACAATTAACCTACTGTGTATAGTTCGTGCGCTGTTTGGCTCTGAAGCAGACCCTGATTATGTATTGTTTGCATTCCAGATTCTTTTCTTTAATTTTGTACTTTGCTTAATGTATTAGAAAAAGTGAAACTCTTAATAAAATATTTATTCATAGTGTGTGTAATGATATAATTAATTATATAAGACCATCCACACAAATAAGAAAGATGTAA
>JAFIDM010001028.1:30936991-30947140 GCA_023159025.1 Thereuonema tuberculata | reverse complement strand
TTAAGGTAGGCTTCGACATCGTTTATAATGAAACACGAATCATTTCCGCACAGTGTATGATGAATCTACGTCCTGAAATAGAACATCATACAATTTGTGAGACTTCTTATGGCAACCGAAAACAAAGATAACAATTTGTCCGGCTGTTGATTATAAGTAATAAAGTGACCAGCAAGACAAATTATAATAAAGCCGCAATACTTTGATCACATCAAAAGAAATTAAATAAGGTATATGGCCCAAATATCGCCCAGGTTCCTAATACCGCCCAGTGCGATGTAGGACGGGATAATGATGCTATCACGCGGAAACCGATGGAAACAATTTGCCATTCCTTCCATTAGCACGCTGTGTTCATTTGGTGGTGTTAGTTCAACCCGTTTATTTTTTGTGAATTCTTGAAGTTTTTTCGTTCTGGTAAGTTACGAACCTACTGTTTCTTTAAGTACTGCAGCTTATGAATTATTCATGCCATCATAACCATCTAATATCGTGAAATAGTGAAAGAAGTAACCTATCAGTTGATAATTTCTGTAACTTTTTAGAGGTAGCCAGTTTGTCTGTAGCGTCCGCCAAATTGACAAGCTAGAGAGTGCCCAATATCGCCCACCTCGTTGTTCCATATATCGCCCACTGTACGATATTTGGAACTGATATTTATACATTTTATTTTGGTTTATTACAGATGTCTCAACGTAAGACATGGGACAGAGTCAAGATGAAGGAAGCTGTTAAAGCTGTAAAAAATAAAGAAATGGGCCTTCTGAAAGCTTCCAAACCATTTAATGTCCCACTCTTGAGAGTGGGTCACCATTCAAAATTGCTCTAATGAATTCTCTCAGCAAAAGGAAATTAAGTCCTAAGGGGCTGAACTTAGAAGATCCAAAGAAAAAGAAGCTCGCAACACCTAAAAAGAATTGCGAAAAGATTAAGAAAAAACAAAAAAATGCAAAGAAGTGCAAAAAAAACAAAGTATTTAATGGTGTGGGCGATATTTGGAATACTTTCACAAAATTCAAAATATGACTCTTGACTGAACAAAAATTGAGGAAAAATAAAAAATAATAGTTACATCTATCATTGGTTCAGGAACATGTAAGTGAGAAGGTTAATATGATATATTGTAATTGTTTGAAGCCACTAAGAAGATAAATGACAAGAATATGGACAGGTTTCCTTAGATGGGCGATATTTGGGCCATATACCTTATATCAAATCTGAATCACGTTTCAAATTACACTGAATAACAAATTTCAAGTGTTATGATTCTTAGGTCTGATGGATGTTTCTTGTAGCTCTTCACTCTTCTTTTAGGATATTTTTTTTAAAAAATTCCACATTACTTCCGAAATTTTAATAATTTGTACGGAAAAAATACTGAAAAAAATGATATTTGCTGTATTATTTTTTAGTAAAAATCTTCATGAAATCTTTGCTTTTCTCAGTTCAATAACACTTTCCATATTTACTTATGCTTCACATAAAGGATTTAGATTAAAATTTGCCTCTTATAAAATTTGGTATTAAAAAAAATTAAACAGCACATGAGTGCTATTGTCAGAGTCAGAGTGAGGGAGGCCGACAAAACATGCTGCTTTTTGTGTGAGTAGGGTATCAGTGCAAATCAAGTCCATTACATTACGACCTCCTATAATTTCCATTCTTGGATAGCAGAATGTCATGCAGAATCCGCTTGTATAACTACTTAAAGTATACCTGCCACCTCTCCACAACAAACTTCGGATTGAAGAACTACATGAAAGCAAAGACTAAAGAAGAAGATGCTTTCCAATATCTCAAACAAACTATCCATCCACAAGCAAAGCTAAATAAAACGTAGGATATATGTGGGTTCTCAGATAAGACAAGTCGTGGATGACACTGGCACTTGACATTATGCTAAGTCTGATAGAAGAACGTACGTGGATCAGTTTCAAAATGATGCTTCCTTGCAAATCATCAGGCTTCGAATAGTGCAGAATTAGAGTCTGTCCGACTAAAGAAAAATGGCGGGCAAAATTGTTCTTTTGCTTATCGATTGCATGTGTCTAGTTTCTTCAACAGTAGTTTCCCTCTTCATCGCGCTTCCTTTATTTACTTTTTTTATTCATTTCTGATTCTGTATATTAAATGAAATTGTTAATCAATTACTTAGAATGCTTTACGAGTTATTGCATTGAAGTGCAGTTATGAAAAGAGCTGTTTATTTTCGATGAAAGTTATATTATTTATAATATTTCTTGCTTTGAAACAGAGAACGCATGGATAGAAGAGTAGGCAGCTTTTTCCTGATAAAACAGTCTTGAATTAATCTCTTCATAACTCCCAGATCAAACTGTCCAGTCCAGTAATTTTTGAAATTCGAGGTCTTTTCTTACCGGGAGTGGTGAAAGCAGACCCTTCTCCACTTGCCGCCGACGCCTCGGAAACAATGCGTCGGACAGTCGAAGTCCCTACGCCTGTTCCATCAGCAGTAGCTTTTCATGGTTTTCTTTTCTTTTCTTCACCTGCAGACGTCTTGAAGTGCACGTACGCATTGGTGATTATCTGCCGTGCTTGGCTGTGAATTGTTTTGCCAGAAACACCATGGAAAACTGTTGTTTGTTGACCTTAATTTTCTGAATTGAACTGAGAACCCGTAGGTATGTTTCACATGGCCATGTTTCACAAGTCGACGAGGGAGGGCGAGGCTCAAGAACAGTGCCAGAAACAATACATACATAATAAGTAATTCAATTCGAAGATTGGTTGAAAGTTCACGGACCCTAGTGACCCCCGAAGGGCGACCCCTAGGAGAAACCGTAACTTATTCTTGGGAACAGATACTAGAGTGGATTCCCGTTGCCTTCTCTAGGACGCCATTACGGAATGACGTCAGACCACAGAGAAAGTGAAGAAGAGGCTTTACAACACAGGAAAGGAAATTGAAACATCCATGCTCACAACCGGGATTTGAACCCGGACGCCAGCACACTGGCCTCACGGCAGACCGACGCCTGAGACCGCTCGACCATGCTGGCGCGGCACTGCCAGAAACAATAACAGAGTAGTACTTCTCTCTGTTTGGTGTTCTTCTTTCATTTGACAGACTTCTAGTTGAGAGTACAACTAGTAGTTCTAGTACAAGCTTCTAGGATACAATATTTCATTGAAAATATACTTCCTAGCATCAGTTTTAGATTTCTTTCCACCTAAACTTACGGTTTCAGCGCCGAACATGGAGAGATTTTTCAGCAGGGTATTGCTATAATGGAAACCCAAAATCAGGCAAAGCGAATCCCATCATGCTTGTAGATTATTGTTGAAACCTCATCAGAAAGGCCAAAGACAAAAGGAAATGAATAGTAAAAGCAATTATAATTTACAATGTCTCAATGTTGGTTTTTTTTGCGAACAATGTTGAAAATTTACGTAAAAAATTTTTACGGACAATTGTTTTTATGTAAAATAAAAATATAATTTTCTCAAAACTCAAGGATATAGGAATTTTTTTCACTCCTTGAAATTAGCTATACATCTGAACTATAATCATCATTCAGTGTCTGAGAAACAAAAATCTTGTGAATTATGTTATTACTCAAAAAAAAAGAAAAAAAAAACCTATAATCAAGTAAATTTTGACAAAAAAAAAAAAGCTTTGTTAAAATTATTATATAAAAATCCAAAAATACAATTATGGATTAAGAGACAAAACGAGAATCTGAATAAAAATGTTTTTTTCTAATTTGATGATGAATTAATGAATATCCAATATTATTCTAAAAAACACCTTAGTAACAAAAGAATAAACTGAATAATTAATAAGCAGCCTGCAGATTTTTATCTTCTTTAATTTATTTTTGTTTGTAGCGTTTAATATTAGATGAGTACTAACAACGGAGATGGTGTAGTGTTGCTTTGAAAATATTTTAAAACGAAAAGAAAATTATAAAGAATTCAACCACCTAAATAAAAAAAGACTTAAATAGAATATTTTTCGAG
Source organism: Thereuonema tuberculata (assembly GCA_023159025.1). Taxonomy (NCBI): domain Eukaryota; kingdom Metazoa; phylum Arthropoda; class Chilopoda; order Scutigeromorpha; family Scutigeridae; genus Thereuonema; species Thereuonema tuberculata. Next base: position 30,943,159 of record JAFIDM010001028.1, on the reverse strand, counting down.
TGTTATTTTTACAATCGACTGAATAGTTCCAACATATTAATAACAATTCTGTTCCATGTTTTATTTTCTTTGTAATTTATTTGTAATTATTGTTTACTCTAGTTGCCCAGAAGCTATTTTCATCGAATTTAATATTCTAATTCCATTTTATGAATCAATATTTCATCGCAATATCCTGAGGAATCGAAGGGAAATGAGCTGCTTGCAATCATTGGACTGAAATTGGTAAAGCTAATCAAATATTTAAACAAATTATTCTTCTATTAATATGAATGAGTTTAACGCTCGATTTGAAAAAATATTCCACAATTACGACTTCATTTCCTGTCTAGACAAAACGTTTTTCAATAAATCAAGAAAGTACAGTCTCTTCAAGAAATAAATATTAAACAAAGGAAAAGGTTATTAAATAACAAAAAGGTGAATGAAATCAGGATGTAGCGCTTCAACAATGAAAAGGGCAACTTAATAAAAATTATGCTCAAACTTAAAGAAGAAACTGCTTAAAATTAACGGAAAAGTTAAGGGTTGTAATGCTATTCGGAAATAGGCGTGGGAGATAGAGATTGGGACAAAGCTGAGGTTAGAGGTCATTCTGAAAAAGAAAGGGAAAAGGATTTAAAATAAAAAAACAATGGTAATGTTTAGTTAATAAATTTAGGCTTTTAATTATTACAGTTTCTATTTAAAACTGTTCAGAAAGAAATGAATCTCAGGAGTAGAATAATTAACTTTTATTCACAGGCAACGAAGAAGTTTGAAATTGACTTATGTTGTTAAAAATACAACACAAACAGCAGCCTATCGTTTCCATATTTATTATTTTTAAGGAATTTTCGCTTTCCTTAAAAACTTTTTAACCGTAACATAAGCAAAGAAATAAAACTGTAGTTAACAAATAATTTTGTTCGAATGTCATCTATCTAAAAGGATAAGTGAAATTTGTGGTTATGGGTGTATCTCTGTGACAAATGTTCAGCATACTTCCCAACATGCTACAAATTTCAAAGTTGGTATAGGATAGGTTCCATACTGTCGACAATGTAAAAATTATAAAAATAACCTTTTTTTAGTATTGGTTTTTTGAGGGAGGGGATGACAATCAAGTATCTGTAGGCAACAAGCAAAACGTTTCCTGATTTTGACACTAGATGGCAGGAGGTGGCGCTTCGCTCCTGGCGAAAGGTTACGGATATCTCGGAATCGGTTTGAGCTAGAAACACGAAATCTGACATGAGAGTTCTTTGTCAAAATCAAAAACACCCGTATTCGACGGATTTTTGATATCGGCGTCCTAACGGGTGTAAAAGGGGAGGGAGAAAGGGGTCAACTTTCTTGAAAGCGCCACATATGCACCTGGAGGCGACAATTATAACCTCAAAATATTGTTGTTCAACAATTGGAACTAAAATATTATTGTGCATAATAGCGTCACAGATTAACCTGATTGCGATAATTGAAACTAAAATATTGTTCTACGTAATAACGCCACATATTAACCTCGAGGCAAAAACTAGAATTATGGGGTGTAAAAGGGAGGGCGGTGAGGGGATGGGGCAAACATTGCTGAATGATTCTTCTACGGGGTTTTCGGAATAGATATAATTTGTAATGATTAGATGAGTTTTTATAAACAGCGGAAGATTTGAAGTGTTAGGGGTGTGGAGAAGAGGAGGAAGGGCTGGGATATCTTTATATTCTCCAGTCTCCATATTAATTTTATATCTGGGGATCTCGAGTTACGAAATTCAAATATAACATCACTTCGTACCTATCACGTGATTTTTGTATCAAGTGGGAAAGTTTCGAAGTGATCTCATAATTTCAATTTGTTTCTCAACCATATCATTGTAACTCGTACGAAGAATGGGTATTTTGCTAATTGAAAATTTTTATGGTTTTATTTCTAAGGATGGCATGAGAAATACATTATTTTAAGTTAATAATTAAAGTCGCTTGCATTACTCATTTTTCAGCTAAAATTCTTCATCTATAGAGTAATATTTCTTAATATTCTTCGTAGTCTAAAAAACTTAAGTAACAGTACTTATTTTTGATTAAGTAAAAAATTAAATGGTTCTATAATTTTTTCTTAATTATGATTTAATTTAATAATAATTACGAATTTCTTTACATAAAATTTTTATATAATACGAGTATAATATGCTTACATACGAATATAAAAATATAACACATATTTTGCCTTATATATATATATATATATATATATATATAAAATTTGCCGGACAGCTTTCTGAAATTTAAAAACCAAATTAATTTCAAAAAGCTGTTTCTGTGTAAGTATTAAAATTCGAATGTACCTACACGTCATCAGCGGCACCTGGTGTTGAATTTTGAAACTAAGCTAAAAAAATTTTTTTAGAAATAACATAACAGCGCTTTATTATAAGAAAATTGCTCTCTTTTTTAATATTTTTTTAGGTTTTTTAAATTTATTTTATTTTTTTAAATTATCTTTTAAATTATATGCTTTTTTTGGCTATATGTATAAAAATCTTTCACATATATATACATATAAAAATTATTTATTTTATACACATAAAAAAATTATTTATTTTACATACATACAAAAAAAAAAAAAAAAAAAAATTAATCATTTTACATACATACATAAAAAATTTATTCACTCCACACACATACATAGAAAAATTATCCATTTCCCATACATACACAGAAAATTTCTTAAAACATACTACAAAATATTAAGAGCAAAAGATGACAGTTATCAATTCAAACTTAAAACTTCCTCAAATAGAGGATTTAATTCTAAGTTGTCATGAGATAACTTGAATGATCAAAATATAACAAGTCCTGTTTAGAAGATTAATGATTAAATAAAATAATGAATATATTTAATTTTATATTTTTTTTTTTTTTTTTTTTTTGTAGATTTGAAATTTAAATTTCTTTTGAAATCGAATAATATAAGTATTTAAAATTTTGTTAGGAAAATTATTATTTTTAAATTCATTAATGAGATAATTCAAATTATTCAAAAAATCATCTAATTTAGAGTTAATGGTAAGATATCTTCTTAACTCTTGTAAAAAGATATTTTGAAATAAATTAAAACTAACATTACTTGTAAATTTGTGAAATCTGTTTATTTTAAAAGGAAATAAAAATGTTTTGTTAAATAATTGTATATGAGGCTTTTGTTGATTGAAATATATTCTCAAATCCAAAAAATCCACAAATTCAGCATGAATATTGGTTTGCTGTAAGTTAATAATATTATTATAAATTTTATCTTCTACATAATTAATATTAAAATTAGCATTAAAAATAATTAAATCGTCTATATATCTAAAAATTTTAAATTGGAAAGGGAATTCAATACAAAATTGATATTCAAAGGCCAATAGAAATAAGTTAGCAAGAATGCTACTGTAGTTTACACCCATTCCAATACCTTTAATTTGGGAATATATTTCATTATTAAATTCAATAAACTTAAAATTATTATTTTATTCTTATATTCTTTACATTCTGAATTTTAAATTGCAAATCATTGAATGAAATATTTGCATCACGAAACTTGAAAAGATGGCGATTCAAGTTTTGTCATTTGGATTTATATATATATATATATATATATATATATACAGGCTATATTTTTCTATTTAATAAATATATACTTACTAATTGTATAATTTTTTGGAAAGGCTCAGGTTTTCCAAATAGATTTTCTTTTTTATTTCCTTAAATGTAGACTTGTCTTTATTCATTAATGTTTTAATATTAAAAAAAAGTCAAGATTGGTTGGAAAATTTTTAATAAATGAGCAGTCCATCTAGTAAAATTTTTGGCAACTTATTCACTATTGTTGTAAATCAATCCATAAATGATATTCACTATTTAGTAAGTTTCACTGCCGTGATAGGAAGAAGTGAGTTTATGTGAAATTACTATGAATTGTCTACGTGGAATTGTAACTCCACATAAGCATTTTGGGGTTTTTTTTTATTTTTAGTTGGAGAGCTACTTTTGATTTTTAACTTTTCCCTTACAATCCGGAAATGCAGCATTTTTTTTTTTTATTTATTTGAACAGCGAAGACCATCGCAAATCTCCCATCCAGTCCAAATTCCTGGTCAATCCTACGGTAAGTTTAACTGATCCATTTCCAAATCTACAGGTTGTTCAGCTTAGTAACGAACAGGTTGTTCGGAATGAACTATTACGATATAGAGAAATGAACCTTCGGAGAGTCGCTTAATAAAAATCAACCATAAATTTTGAATAATGAATTAATTAACAGCTGTGATGGATTACGAAAGGCGTGGAAGTCCTTGGTTTCAAGCGGTTGGTTCCAAATATCAACTACAGGTGGCAATACTGTCAATCGTAGTCATCAATCATTCAGCTCTATCAAACGTCGTTAGATTGCTGGATTAAATAATTTGGTTTAGTAATCAATCAGGCATTGAAATTCAGAGGCTATAGAATTTAATGTTTTTGCGTTGTTTTTCTGGAAATAGGCTCCAGTTTTCCTGAATTTGTTACATTATCACCCGCTGTTTTATATATATACAGTAGAACCTCATTATAACGGACTAATAGGGGCTGAAGGTTGTCCGTTTTAATGAAAGTCCGGTTTATAACAAATAATTCTTATAGGAGTGTAATGCAGCAGGATGTACATCAAAGAAAGTACAATAGTTAGTTAAAAAAAGTGTTTATTATATATCAAATAAAAAAAACATAGTAGGTTGAATTGAAAAAGATGTGTACGTATACACTGCATTAATCTTTAGAACAAGAAGGTCCTGGTTCATGTTGAATGCTTACATTCATTGGTTTGAAAAAATAATTTATTTTCTGCTGGGTTTGTTTGCTGCTTATTTCTTCAGTTAATAACTGACGGAGGTGCCGTAAGTGTTCATAATATGCAAACACATTTTCATTTCATTTTCCGATTATTCAACACAGTGGCGTATATAGAATATATTTTCGGGGGGCCCAAGATTAATATAATTAAGTAGACACCCCATAGAAACCTATCTGTTCAACCAAAAAAAAAAAAAAAACCTTGGGAGGACATACCTTCATTATTTCGGGGGGGGGGGGGGGCCGGGCCAAAAAAATCTATTCAACCAAAAAAAAAAAACAATGAAATCCTATCTGTTCAACCAAAAAAAAACCTTGGGTGGACATACCTTCATTATTTCGGGGGGGGCCCGGGCCAAAAAATCTATTCAACCAAAAAAAAAACGTTGGGAGGACATATCTTCATTATTTCGGAGGGGGCCCGGGCCCCATCGGCCCCCCCCCCTTATACACGCCCCTGGTTCAACATATTGAATAACAAAATTTAAATGGTCTTTCACTTCACTCACCTTAATTGTAGGCTGCTATTTTTTTTTTAAAACTGTCCGTTATAAGCGACGTCCGTTATAATAGGGTCCGTTATAATGAGATTCTACTGTATATATATATCTTATTTTTACAACAATTAAGCTTTAAAGAAGAACGTTAATTGCCAAACGTTTGCCTGAAATACTACCATGCCTTTTATATCTCTTGATGGTTGATTATCTCTCAGGCAGCTGAGAGTTTAGCACAGTGCTTCCATTGACAGGAATTTCCGGAAAGTACATTTCAGGACAAAAATCTCTTGTTCTTCATTTCTTAATTCAGTAACTTACGAGTAACAAATATAATTCGCATTGTTAGTTAACGTATTCCTAAATGATGTTTCTAGTGTATTCTGTTTCTAAGCCGGGGATGCAACGAGCGGTGTCTCGGAATCTCATAAAAGAGGAATGAGTCACTGGGAATTTTGCAACGAGTGGATAGAAGATGATTCCAAGGCTCAGTTGTAAATGAAAATGAGAAGAAATAAAATAACTGAATCAGAAAATAGGAAATATTTGAATAAAATAAATTAGTTTATTCTCGATAAACTATTCTCGAGTTCAAAAATAAAAACAATTACTTAATATGATTTTAGTAAATGAGAAAAAACAAGAGAATGCACAAGGTGGACATAATATTAAAGACATATATACTGATAAAAGATCTCCAACATCTCTAAAATAAAATGTAATAAATTACATTTATTGGGATAAAGCAAATTTTCAGGGGAATATCGTTCCCCCTTCCTCAAGCCTATTTTAGAAAGAGTTAGTGAAAATAGGCTTGAGG
>JAFIDM010001028.1:30820573-30924526 GCA_023159025.1 Thereuonema tuberculata | reverse complement strand
ATATATATATATTTCAATTTAAAGATAAAGCATTTAAGATCTTTTGAGATCCGCTTTTGATGACCATTCTTTCTCAAACCTATTTTCCTCCAAATTTGTCCAGTCAATTTTCAAAAGAAATTAAATGCCTTCTGATGCAATATAAAACGAAAGTTATGAAATACGATTCGTTTTTTTAATTATACATCGCTAACAGAACACCAAATGGTAATGTCCAAAACTGTTTCGACATTAAACGAACAAGCAATTGCATTACTCAACTGTAGGTAATGAAAACATATGAATTACAGCAAGAAAGAACCATAAGGTAGTAATCGAAATGTTTCCTTTTTAATTATAACTGAATTTATTCTATATCCGTTGCTCAAATAGCAAGTTTTATTGTCAGATACATTAATAAATTCGAAATGAACTATCCAACTTAATTCCTGTTCTCTATAAGATCGTCAAAACAAATTAATGCTGAATTGCACTTATTCATTACGTAACGGAAATAAATATTTACTAAATAAAATCTATTTCATATATATTAGGATAAGTGAAAATCTAACAGAAATTGCATCTTCTGAATCATTTAACATTGTATATTTATCTAATAATTTTGCCTAACTAAAAATATTTGTCTAAAATCAAAATTCAGTAATAAACAATACAAACTGTTAATAATTCATTCATTTTCGTCTTTTGAAACAGTATTTGTTAAAGTAATAGATCTTATAAAAATTTAATGAATATTTCTTATTAATTGAATGTTTTGTTTTTAAGTCAGATATCTTACTAGAAATATTTTACATTGATTTACTATCTGAGATTAAAGGCTTTCATCTTTTTAAAATACGAAATAACCACATTAAATTCAGATCGTCGAGTTAGAAACCGGATGATGGGATGATTATTTGATATTAACGCACTTCCGTTATAAACATTTGCTCCATCTAGCACTTCCGGTATATATTATAAGACCGCATTTAAGACAGATTTTGTTTCAAATTCGAAACTATGCCAAATTGGCCTTAAATCACTTAACTTCAAAATATATACATATATTTTTTTTTGTTTGAAATTACGATGCTTCTAAATTGAGAAGGACTTTACGTAATTTTGAATTTCCAAAATGCATTCTCATTGAACAGGAAGTGACCAGATGCGCATCTGATTCTGGTCCCTCATAATGGAGGAAATTGGGATTATACTTCCCGAAAAAGTAAGATATATTATTATTTAAGAGCAAATTGCTGTACGAAATTGCGGCGGTAGTGTTTTTATATCTATATAAATCCAATGCCAACAATGGGTGTGTGAGAAACGGCGTAGTTGTTGATTACGTGAACTAATTTGCATTGTCATTGTAATCATGTAGTATGATGAGCATTTTGGTTCCATTTAATGTTAGTTTAAACTCTTAATCCCAGAAAAAATAATTATTTCGTTTTCGTTTCAAGTAAAGAATTCGGTAATTTCGATTTTCATGAAATTAGGTCGTGAATATCATTAATTTATCTTTAATATGAAGCAACACAAAATTATTGTTTAATTAATGGACTAATGTCTTAAGACGGTTATGGGTTAACACAAGAGAACACACATATCCTACAAATGAAACATTTAGAATTAATGATAAGGTTGGAGCAGATTCTTTCATTACCAAACAACCTAATTATGTAAATCAAAAGAACCGAATATTCAATGGTTGAACAGGTTCGTATCAATTTGGTTTGACTGTCATTGTTTAATTACTTTGAAGTTTTTTTAGATTAACACAAGTTTTTTACTTATACATACTACCTCAGATGATGTCAAAATAGAATAAGTAATAATGATAGCTAATCCTCTTCAAATTTGTCTTTTCCAGAGTAGATATTTTTTGAATGATTACAATGTAAAATATACACATTTGGCAGGACTTCTGCTGAAATTACAAGGAATTGTAAAATGTCCGATTTTCTGTCAGATTCAGATTGGTTAGACTAAAATACCTTTTAAACTATAATCGCCTTCATTTTTGCTTCACATTTAGAAGTTTTCTTGGGAAATTGTGTTGGTACAATTACCCAGCAGCTTTTCTAAGTCCTCGAGGAATTCTAATTTATATTACATGTGGTTTACGATTAACGACGATAATCTCTCTTTCTGCTGATTAGGTTAGCCTTGGCAGACAATGTAATACTCACTGTTTTAAGGTCCGGACTCAAGCAAATGCAGGTGACTGCAAACCTTTTATTTCTTTTACCAATGCACCTAAAATTCTGAAAATTTAATACGAATTTGTGAAGCATATGGGATTTCCATTTTCTTGTTTTTAATTTCAAGATATTCTGTAATTAATTAAATTAAAATTTAATAACAGTCAATTTTTTTGGGTGTTTTTCGAGGTGTTGGTATTTTCAACTTAAAAAAAATTGACGATAACCGAAAATGATAAAAAAAATTTAAAAATAATGATTTTAAATATTTATTGTTAGCGGAACAGTTAATTTTTAAAAAAATGAAAATTGTTTTTTGTTTTTAAATTGCTTGAGGTTAAATATTTTTTTTAAAATTAACTACTGCACTAATAATAAATATTTTAAATACAGATTATTACAAAACAAATTTTTTATTATTTCAGGTTTTCGTCGAATTTTTTGGAGTTGAAAATACCGAGTAATACATCGAAAACACTAAAAAAACTGACTGTTTTTGAATTTTAATGTAATTAATTGCAGAATATTTTGATAATTAAAATCAAGAAAATATAAATCGCAAATGCTTCACAAGTTCATATTTAATTTTTTTTTTTTTTTTAATTTTAGGTGCATTGGTAAAAGAAATAAAAGATTTATCCTGCTTGAGTCAGGACCTTAACCAACAATGGTCTGATGAGTATTTGCATTGCTATCTGGCAAACCACTAAAGTTTAAATGCTTATTCCAATAAATTCCTGTTCGCCTTAACATGTAATAGCAAGACTCTAGAATAAATAATCTCTTAAAATTTCAAGTTTTCTATAAAGTCAGTTGCATTTGTTAACTCCTTGCTGTAGATTTTTTCCAGTAAATAAATGAACTTTCACCTGCTTTAACTGAATGGTTTGTATCAGATCCCTTGTTCTTGACTCTACTTCCAGTTTTGTATAAAAGTAATAGTAGATAGAAGGTAAGACTGCAGTTTACGGTACCGGGAGTCTGGTTGCTTTTTTTTTTCGCATTGTCAAACATGGCCGTTTTGGAACTATTTTGAAAGGCAAAATTGTTTGAAAAGTTACCAATATATACATCCTGGAGCTGAGTAGACCTCACTTCACCTAACCTACAGCTAATCGGAATAAACTCTTCGGTCCTTCGGACCTCATTCGGATGAAATTTGTTTTGAAGGCTAATTAATCGGAATAAACAGTTAAGCAAAAGCAGTAAACGCCCTGTCTGACCTGAATCTTTAGGAGCCTTCCTATTGGCTAGTACCGTATTCTTCAGTCTAGCCGATAGAAGGAATTAGTATTATAATTAAAAAATTACATTACTTGTTAATTACTTTTATTTGTTATCGATAGATTTTAAATATGTTTGTCTTTATTAGGAGGACACCAATGACAAAACTTTACCATCTACATTGACTTTGTCAAGTTTAGATGGGCTGGACACAGATGATTTATATACCAGATATAAGGTAAGATCTTTTTTAGTTAAATATTTATATATGTAAGATTAATCTCAGGTAATTTCATCAACAACTGGAGAAAGCAAATATTAGAAAAAAAAAATGACACAAAATTTAATCAATTTAAAACGGAGAAAATTATTTATCGAATAGACTATAAGGTGGTTTGTAGTTCTGTAAAAATAAATAAAAATTTTGAAACCTTTTTAAAAAAATGTCCATTTTAAAGGAAAAGAAAAAAGTGGGAATTACAAAATTAGGATTTTTTTTTTTTTTTTTTTTTAAAGTAGGCTTACAGTTTTTATAAGAAATCTTATATTGAAAGTTAAAATAAGTTATCATTAATTTTCACTTCTATTTGGATCAAAAACCTTATTACTATTATTCAAATGAATTTGAAAATTATAGCCTTGGTCAATTTATTGAAAGAGAAGTATTTTAAAGAGACTGTGCTTTGAAAACTCTTCTCTGTAGATTTGAAGATGTGCATCTGTCTGGTAAGTTAAGAAATATGTGGTCATTTAATTTTTTGGTTCACTTACAATTCAGCCCTCAAACAAAAATGAAACAGCCTTCTTATTGCGATCTGCTTAGGAGCAGTCTTAATACTTCATTTTCTCGTAATGCTATTTATTTATTTAAGTCTTTGGTGTTAACTTATGAAAAGATCCTGACATTGTTAACTTAATTTTTTTTTATCTGCAGAATCTTCTGTTAGGACTGCCTTGTTTTATTTTCTTTGGATCTGTAATTCATGATTTTTTTTTTCCTGGATTTCATAAAATGTGGCTGTTGCCATCCTTTTAGTATCTTCTATTGTCCCTTTTGTGTAAGTGATTCAGTAAATATAAGTAACTATCATATATACTTTCATTTCAGTATATGGAATTACCATTTCTTCTGGATTAGCTTGGTTTCATTATTTTTTCATAAGTATTATTTGGTTAATTTGTAATGGAGATTAAAATATTTCAAATAATACAATGATTCTGGTTAAACAATTAAAAAAAAAAAGAAAAAGCAGAAGAAAGATATAAAGTATCTTTATTTTCTATGAGGCAGTCATAGATGCATATTTGTTTATTATTATTTTTTGTATGACTTCTACTGTAATCTTGCATAAAAGAAGATCAATACGTTATTTGATCAATATCTCTATTCTGTGAATGATAACATTATGAATGTATTAAGTTTAAATGCAGGACATATGCATTTTCCAATATTGTATATTCAATGTTTACTTTTTATCATTCACATGAGAATCGAAATAGCTACACATGTAAGAAGGCCCAAACTAAAATATAGAAGTGATAATCATAGTGACAGCTGAAAAGTAATGTTTCAGTTTGGAAAATAATTCTAAAAGATAATTATTAAAAAGATTCTTTTGGTTAATTGGATCGTAATTCTTACTTGAGACTTGAAGCTTTGCTTAACGATGAGTTCCAGTTGTTTTAATAACTTACAGTATTTGTGTAAAGGGTTATCTTGCTATAATTACAGTTTTAAACACAATCATTTGCAGTAGATTTTAATAGCTTTCTTAAACATTCTAAAACAAAATTTTGAATAAATGTCTTAAAATTTTCTTTTTTTTTAATTTTTTTCTCCAGAAATTGCAAAGACAACTTGAATTTCTTGAAGTACAAGAAGAATATATCAAAGACGAGCAAAGAAATTTGAAGAAAGAATACCTACATGCACAAGAGGAAGTGAAGCGGATCCAAAGCATCCCCCTTGTGATTGGCCAATTTTTGGAAGCTGTCGATCAGAACACTGGCATTGTTGGCTCAACTACAGGTATTTATTGTTTGATTTTGATGATGTTAATGGATTCAGAAACATTAATATATTAAGCGTAATTTAACAACAAATTGAATAAATTCCATTGTTTTCCACAATCGTTTCAAGTTGAGCTTTGAAAACAATTTTGAACTTGGAAATTAACAGGATTGTTACCTGAACATATGGAACTGTTCAAGAAAATACTATTTAATACATTGCAGGAATGTTTCAGAATAAAACTGTTAGTCAAACTTATCAGGAATTTTTTTTTATTTTAATCTTTGGCTTGTTTGTTATATTGAAAATGTTACAATTTTTAAATGTTTTTTTCTTATTCAAAGGATCCAATTATTATGTGAGGATTTTATCAACAATTGATCGGGAGCTCCTGAAACCCAGTGCCAGTGTTGCTCTGCATAAACACAGTAATGCATTGGTGGATGTTCTTCCACCAGAAGCAGACAGCAGCATTTCTATGCTTCAAGCAGGTATTTTGAGGCTAAACTTAATATAACGCAAATGAGATTTTATGTTTTTAATAAGTTAAACTAAAACTGGAATAAACATTTTCTTGCTGATGTTTCTAGAAATTCAAAACATTGAATTTGTAATTTTGTTTACTAGACGAAAAGCCAGATGTGAAATACTCTGATATTGGAGGCATGGATATGCAGAAGCAGGAAATGAGAGAAGCCGTGGAACTCCCATTAACCCATTTTGAGTTATATAAACAGATTGGGATAGATCCACCTCGTGGGGTTCTGATGTACGGTCCTCCTGGATGTGGAAAAACAATGCTAGCAAAAGCAGTTGCACATCATACAACAGGTAAGAGAAGTCTCTTAGAACTATTAAGTCTCTACATTTAAAAACATTTAGGTCTGAATTTAAAATATCCTATGCTCGTGCACATTATTTTCTTGTGCAAGATAAAACTCCAATCCCTGGATCCTGGTTAGCCTTAGTTTTAGTGTGATTAAAATCATTCCTTCGTGTTTATACCTTGGGACCTACAGTGATTTCAAAGCTACCTATTGAGCTTTTATAAAATTAATCAATGTAGTTTACAGATGTTGCCCTAGGGTTTGTGTGAAACGTAATTTCTTTGCATTTTTCTGTTGACATGAATCATGGAATTGTAATTTATTTATTTTTTTTTAATTAAAAAAAAAATTATAGGATTAATTTAGAATAAGAAAGTTTCACATTCTTCCTCTCCCTTCATTCCACAGTTCAAGTTAACAGTGTGGCTAAACATATATTTTTTTTTTTCAATGTTTTTCTTTATTAGTGAATGCTATTGTCACAGTTATGAAAAAAAAAAGATATAATTTAAAAAAAATAATAAAAAAATTGATTCACAGAAGACTAAGGATGGCTTCATTTACCATCTTAAAGTAATTGTACAAATGCACACAACCCAAATGGCATGGAAATGAGATAACATCCAAAGTATTAAAGCCACTTGCTGTAACTGTTAGTTTTGCAGTACGTGACAATCCAATCTGTAACTGGACATATTTAAGTATTGTAATATTCTGATTTATTTTTTGAAATTGGATGGTAGAAGAGCAAACAATAATGATATTCTTAAACAATGTGTTACTAAAGTACTGTATTTGTCTGATCATTGCATCTACATCTAAGAATGGAGTGGAGATCAGCTACCATCCATAACTGCCAAACAGCTAATTTATTTCTTGTTTGGAAATCTATTAGTTGAGTTATGTTTGCAACAGATTACTTAACTGACAATGCTATTGTCCTAGAAACATTTAGTCCTGATGGTTGTCCTTAATGCTAACTAGCCCTGAAACTGATTGTGTATCATTGTCAGGGAATATCTCTGTGGTCACCCAAATATAGTTTGGGTCATTATTATATTTTCACTGCAGATATATCTTCATCCTGTGACTATAATACACAACAGTAGTGCACAAGACATGGTTGATCATTTCTTAAGAAATCAGATCTTTTATCTTGTAAGATATTTAGCTATTAAAATTGCATTTCTACAAATTGTTTTTATTAAATTTCATGGCTGCATTCCACTACATCAGTGAAATAGGTCACACCATGAATTCTGTAAATATCTTCTCTAATGTAGTAAAAGGGGAAAAAAAGGCTTTTTACATAATTAATTTCTTTCCCTTTTTTTTATTTTATTTTTTCATAGCGGCTTTTATTCGTGTTGTGGGTTCTGAATTTGTACAGAAGTATCTTGGTGAAGGTCCAAGAATGGTCCGAGATGTTTTTAGATTAGCAAAAGAAAATGCCCCAGCAATCATCTTCATAGATGAAATTGATGCAATTGCTACCAAGAGGTTTGATGCACAAACAGGAGGTAAGAAAGTATCTAGTTTTTGAAAGTTTTCATTTTAATATAACTAAATTAATGTCAGCATAAGTCATTTTCAAGATCTGTTGTTACTTTGTATCTCTAGCATTCTCAAAACTTTCATCTCACAAAAAGTGGGTCATCAGCATATTAGTACAGTTATTAGAGCAGTGATTTGACTTGGAGATTACACAGAGGCTAATGCTCAACACTGTTCTGAATTAGAAGATCTAGTTTCCTGTTTAAAGTTTCCCGAATCTATGAATGCTGATTTATACATTCCTTTATCCTCTCATGCCATAAGTTGTTTTCTTTTTCAATGTAAGATAAAGCATAGTGAAACATGCACATGATTTGTTTTAATTGTTATGCATCCAGTGTGGTCTCTCAATATGATGGAATATATTGGAGCATTAACACATTTCCTTTTTATTGAAATTGTAGACTATAAGTGAAACCCATCTAAAACTTTGTACAGTTGAACTATACGTAAGAAGCAACAATGCGTTGACAAAAATAATCCACCAAAATTTACATTAAAGAGTTAGTGACCCCCAAAAGATACTGCTCTGCATTTAGTGATATTTATGAAAGGTGGTGTTTATTTCAAACAGCTGGTGTAGATATTAGGGAAACATCCATAGCTTGTCAGTAGCTAAGATGTTTGTTTTACAGCATCCATATGACATTGCTGACAATGTTGAATTGTGAGAAGTTTGTTATATACATAAAGATCTGGTTCATCCAACAGACTACATTACATTTTTGAAATATAGAAAATAATACAGATTCCAAAAAAAAATGCAAATGTGGAAAACTAATGTTTGATGTAATGAACCCGACTTTTGAAATTACCTTTTTAAAGAAATGAAAGAAAAGAGAATGACTTTACTTTAGGCAATTATCAGGTCATCTCTTAACTATTTAGGAAGACAATTAGCTGTTTACATTAGCTAGAAATAGAGAGGAGGGGAGTTAATTCAGGAAATTTTTTTTTATGAAAGCCAGTGAAAAATTGAAAAAAACATTTGATGTGTTTGATTTAAGTTTTAAATCCATCATTGGTCAAAATAGTGATTTAAAAAAATAAATAAAAATAAATGAAAAATAGATAATTAATAGTAATAATAATAGATAATAGCTAGAAATTTATATATTCCTGCATGCATATATATTAAAAATTTAACAAATGTACTTTTTTATTTCCCTCAAAAGCTGATCGAGAAGTTCAGAGAATTCTCTTAGAGCTTTTAAATCAAATGGATGGTTTCGATCAAACAACAAATGTGAAAGTAAGTTTTGTTTTAAATCGAGTTTTGATAATTTCTAGACTGTGTAAAAATTTGCAAGATGACTTTAAAATAATTTTAAAAGTAAAACAATAAGTTATTAAGTAATGTATTAATTCACCTACAGTTCAAAATTTTTATTCCTAAATTGTTTATTATTATTATTTCTTATTTAGGTAATAATGGCAACTAATCGAGCTGATACTTTAGATCCAGCTTTACTTCGACCAGGTAGATTAGATCGCAAAATAGAATTTCCTCTTCCAGATCGAAGACAGAAAAGATTAATCTTCTCCACGATAACATCCAAAATGAATCTAAGTGAAGATGTTGATTTAGAAGATTATGTTGCTCGACCAGATAGAATTTCAGGTGCAGATATCAACGCAATCTGCCAAGAGGTAATAATTAGACTTTTGTGTAAATAAATAACATTCTTTATAGTTTCTTTGAATAGTAATAAATACAGTGGAATCCCGCCATTCGTCCGCCTCGCTATTCGTACAACTCGTTATTCGTCCAACTTTTTCAAGTAAAATTGAACTCTCCATTCATACGCTTGCTCGCGATTCGGACAGCATGACCTTGTTACTGACCGCCCCACGCGGTCGCTTCAGTTCAGTCTCGTGCTAGCTTCCGTACGCTACGCATCATCCACGCAAGCTTCATGAAACTTTGTGATATTTTATTAGTTATTTTTATTAAAAATAGTGCAGCCATGGGTCCAAAAAAGATTACTGATTCAACTAAGCCTAAAAGGAAAGCAGTGAGAACGACAATTGAATTGAAAAAAGAACTCGTTGCGAAGTTTGAAAGTGGAACTCGTGTCTGACCTACCAACTCAGTATGGCATGGCGAAATTAACCATATCGTCTATACTGAAAAAGAAAGACATAAGAGAGGCCTATATATTTATTGTTTTCATAGTTTTTATGTATTTTACGCTTAAAGTATTATTACAAAGGTTTAAATAAGCAATCATCTCTGGGTTCTGGAACGGATTAATCCAATTTACATTATATCCTATGTGAACAAATGATTTGCCATTCGAACTGCCTCCTGGAACGGATTGTGTACGAATAGCGGTATTCCACTGTATATATTTTCATCACTATTATATGTGTCTGATAAAAAACTATATATATATATATATATATATAGATACTTGTCATTTTTCAAACTATCTCGGGGAAAATTGTAGGGCTTCCAATTTTTAATTGCATCAGTAGTTTGTGTCTATTTCACCTGGAAAGCAAATTACTGTTATTTGTGATATAGTTTTCATTGTTTATTCAATTCATCAAAACAAATGGGGGCATTTTGACCATTGAATATTTCTTCATTTTTCTAAGCAGTGGAAACTGCACTATCAATTCAAAAATCTAAAATAACAAATGCTTTTGTAATTTTAGATTCTTGAATTCAAGTTGTTTCTAGTGTTTAAATTTTTTTTATTTTAATTTAGAACTTTATTTATAAAAACTTCTGAATTCAAATTCAACTTGCTCAGTATTTTTGTGTTTTTGTTTATTTTCAGGCTGGAATGCATGCAGTTAGAGAAAATCGCTATGTTGTTCTGCCAAAAGATTTTGAAAAAGGTTACAAGAACAACATTAAAAAAGATGAATCTGAACATGAATTTTATAAATAGGGTTATTAAAATTATTTATATTTTGAATACAAATACAGCTGCTACTAATTTCTTGAAAGAGTGTAATTTTTTTTTTTATATATATATAATCATAAAACTTGCATTAGGTAAATAAAACATTTTTTTTTTTTTTTTGTTCTACTTTGCTGATGTTCTAATGTTTGTTTTTTTTTAAGAAAATTAAAATGATGAAATGGAGAAAAGCTAAATAGTCAATAACTAATTTCCTCCTTATATCTGCAGGGTATTACAATGTCTGTAAACTGTAACTTCGAGAGAAAAACAGAACAAAACATGTCCATCCATCCGCCCATTATCACAATAACTTTTAAGAAGTTAAGTGTTAGTAGCGATCTTCATTGTAATAATTGTAGCTAAAAGCAGATCAGCATGTAAGGAGCTACGCAGCAAGACAATGTTAACATAGAAAAAAAAAGCTATGTTAAGTAAATTTTTGTGCACTCTTACCTTATGGGTATTTGAAAGGTTGGCATACCAGCTATCTTGAAAGCAGGAATCGCTGCTCCTAGTTTCACCATAAATGCTGATCTCTGCCCAGCTCCTGATATGGTAAGAATTAAATTTTAATTATGTTTTTCAGATTGTGGCTGACATATTCTGATTACATTTTCCATAGGAATTTGGGAAAAATGATATGTCTTTAATGTTGGTAGGTGTGCCATTGCCCGCGTGATGGTAGACATCACAGCTTTTGGATTCCCTGTCTTTTGTTGCTGCCATGTCAATTTTGTGTATAAAAATTTTTTCAAGAAATAAGACCATCCAGCTAGTTTCTGTTCATGAAGGCTCCTTTGGACTTTCATTCTCTTCCAAAAAGATTAAGTTTTTGGACTTTCCGCAGTCAGTTCATCCTAATGCTAAATCTCCAGTCAATTCACTGCTCGACTGAGCTCTGAAGTCCCCATTGTACAATAGATGCAGTTTATGCATAGTAGTATACATGATTTTTGGATGAAGTCTTTTAACTGAACCTATATCAAACCTATACTAGCACTTTTTAAGATTTTTCTTGGCAAGCATTACTTCATCAATTATTTGGAGGTAGCCTCTTGCGTTGCAAATCGACACATTGTAACATTCTGACAATTCAGCTGCTATTCTCTTTATAATATTCAGTATCATGCATGAACAATGACAATCGGCACCCAGACAAGTTAGAAGACTTGAGAGCTGCAATGACATCAGTATGGACGTTATTATTGTCATATTGTCTACAGTTAATGAGTCATCACGAGTTTCACAAAATTTTTCAATTGATTTTCACATTTCATTATTTTATAGTGCACTATATAAAAAATATCTAATTGTGACTTTAGACCCTCACTGTATTCTGTTCATAATTGACGTATCAAGCATAGTTTCACTCTCTTTACCTATCATTTGGATGATGTTATGCATCATTTGACTAAGTGCCAAAATAGTGTCTTTTAGATTATTACTCCATCTACTAGCAAAAGGTGTAAAATCTTTATCAAAAATTGTTCCTGTTTGCTATCTTCACATAATTCTGTGGAAAATTAACTATGAATAAACAATCGACTAATCGTAACTAATAAGATTTACATCATGTTTTTTTTTTTTTTTTTTTAAGATTTACATCATGTGACTGAAGACCTTTGAATGATATTATTAATTTTGATAATGACTGGAATTGTCCTGTGAAAGTATCTTTGTTTTGATAGATAACGGATTTCATTCCATAAAAAATGTGAATACATAAGCTTTTGCATTTATGTGAATATCTCAAAATCGAATTTTGTTGCTTTGTTGATGCATAACTCCATCCATTTACGTAGTCTTTAGATTGGATAAGATATTTCAAATTGTCATTTGGTTTAGGAACATCAAGATGATCTGCTTTGAAAATGTTGGATTTTTTAACATTAAAAATTCCTAGATCACTTCCCAATTAGCCTACTATTTTCATCTAGAAATTAATTTTTTAATTGTTTCAATTTGAATTACCTGACTGGTTGCTGTCACATAAAGGTTTGCTGCTCTCACACCATTTTATGAATGATGAAAAATTGCATAAATATAATGAAACTTATAAAAAAAGCATTACCATGGTAAAAATAATTATATCAATTGATTGTTAACTTTAAAACTATGTTTTTTTTTTGTTTTTTTTTCTTTTTTCACTCGAGTAATACTCAACATTTTGACTGAGTACGAATAAATGTTTTTCATTAGTCTAAATGGGATGTCATTCCTTTCCTTTTAGTGTAACTTTATTCCACAAGTGATTCGCCATTACTTTCTGAGTATCAATTATGTTGAGGTGAACGTTTCATGTGTACCCTCTATTCTCTCTCAATTTAAAGTTAAAGGTGGTGTTTTTGACATGACCAATTTGACTTCTATGAAGGATCAACATCTTTCCTCAAAAGCTTTTAGCAATGTAAAGAATCACCTCACAACTTGATCCCAAAGGACTGTATATATATAAAAAAAAAAATAAAATATAAAAAAATATAAATATAAAAACACACACATACACACACAAAAAAAAAAAAAAAATATCTGAGCAACAGTGTACTCAGAGTAAATTAAGCTCAGGTAATGGATAGATGAGAATGCTAAGATGGATGAGTTGTACAGGACAGAAGAGAGGACATGATTAGGAATGAATACATCAGAGGGACACTTGAGGTGTGACCTGTGAGCAGGTAAGGAGGCTGAGATGGTAGAACGAAGGTATGAAAATTACATAGGGAAGTAACTGAGGATGTTGGAGGTGCTAGGACACAGAAAATGTGGCGACCCAAGCTCAGATGGAGAGATAAGGTGTCTGAAGTTCTGAGGGAAAAAGGATGGACGAGAGAAGAAGCACTAAACAGAGAAATGAAGGGAAAAAAAGAAGGGAACGCTGACCCCCACATAAATGTGGGAAAAGGTTTAGAGAAAGAAGAAGAATGGATAGATGAAGGAACTAACCTAAGGACACTACAGTTGTTAACAAAGAACTTGAAAATTTAATTTATTAATGATCAGTAACAATTTTGTCTTTTTACAAAATTTAGGGAAGCAACTTTAAAAGTTTTATTCTTAATTGAAATTTATTTCAATAAAAAGATTGCTGTTGTGCTTCAACTGCAGTAATTCACAATAAAGTTTGATATCCATTCCTCTATCCATTTGTTTGTACAAAGACGAATAAAGATGATTTAAGACATATTAAATTTTTAAGTTTCATATCCCCTCAGTGCCAGTTCCTGTACTTGATAAGGGACCACCCATGGAGGGTTCCTTTTTACTAATAGGATAGCCTCCAAGAGTCAAGCCCACCCATGTGTTTGCTGTGCATGGAGATCCATGTCTTGGGGAAAGAAGGGTCCTAACATGCTGCTTCGGCCGCTGCTTTTGATAAACTAGAGGCGCCCTTAAATCAATTGATTGATCACCTCCAACTACTGTAGTAGGCTTTGGCTAGTCAATGGCATAATCTAGGGGTAAGTCATATCTTTCTTTTCTGTTCGGGTATAGTTTGTGTATCCCTGGTGTTGCCTTGATGTTTTTCGGCTATCGTGATATCCTCTCATCAGTCTTATTATAGTGGGCGGGGAGCACAAAGTTTTCATTTGTTTTCTTATGAATTCTTTAAACTTTACAATACTGGGAAGCAATTTTCACACCGTTGATGAACCACCTTCTAAAACTTGTACTACTAACTTGGTGTTCGTTACCTTACATTCCCTAATCCCTGAAAAGCCACTTCCAAAGAGCTCTGTGAAATATAAATAAGAATAATTAATAGGAAACATAGTTACATTTTAAAAAAACTTATTAAAAAATATTTTTTAATGAGTTGAAAAAAAAAATACTGAACACTTTGCGGGAACAGCCTTCATCAGGTCTGAACTAGCCCACAATGTGTTGTTTATGTATTTATGTTTCGACACATTTAAAAAATATTTTTTAATAAGTTTTTAAAATGTAACTTATGTTTCCTGTTAATTTTAATAATGGTTTTTCAGAAATAATTATCTCCATTTCTCATTTCCAAGGCACTTCTGGATATAACCTTACCATAAAAATCTATAAAAAAAGCTGCAATCTGGAGATTTATTGATAGAGCCAATGAGCAGGTGCTGAATCACTGGCAAATTTTCCAGTATCTACAATGAAGCATAAAACTTTGAAACTAGCAAAGGAGTCATCCATGCAGCTGAATTAGATGGTGTCACATTGAACTTCAGTTGGATCAACATTCATCGCAATAATCATGAGATTCCTACCCATATAATTATCTTGACCTTCGACTAAAGTGGCACTACCAAACTCATTAAAGCAGGATATTTACAATTTAAAGTGCACTCTTATATACCAAACTCATTATGGTGCTTTAATTTGCAACATTATGGTCATGACTGCAGCTTGTCATTGACAGAAAACCTGTCCCAAGTGTAGTGAACTTGCACAAGAGTCCGAACCTGTTAAATGTATGAACTGTTTAAGTGACCATCCTGCTTTACTCTCAATCTTGTCCTTGGTGGAAAGAAGCAAAGGATATTCAGATCTGTACTCTTCTATCCAGAAAACCAGAAGATGATTACAACTGAGGCGTCCAAAAAATCTTTTTCTTTTGTCATAAAATTGTAAGAGACATCTTTGGTCTCTTGCCAGACTGACGACATCTCCTACTCAAGTGTCTTTCTCTGCACTCGTTAAAACTCTTGCCACTCCTACAAAAGTTCCATCACAAGTCTGAACACGTTCACAATCCACAGATTTGCTGATATCTTTGGGTCCAGCTGTTATCCTAGCTGCATTAAACTTTTCAAAGAAAAGACCATCTGTGTCTATTATTCGCTCACATTCATGTTCACCATCCCATGGCTGTTGGAGATGTTTCTCTCTGAGACTGTTTTATGAAGAAGAAATGGACATTGAACTATTTCTTCCACATGAGGGCCAATACCACCACCTCCACAAGCGACATGAAATGCCATCTCCTATAATGCTTACTACTCCTTTGGAAGCTGTTGCTATTTATCTTCAACATGCACCTTACTTACCATTTGTAGCCTATATCTTTCCTTCATGATACCTATTTCATTGGTTAGTTGCCACCATCTTTTTTATTAGGAGACTTCAGTGCTCATTCTCCAGTCTAGGGCATTAACTTGAAAGACAGCTGCAATTAGCTTTGAATCGGTTTCATGAGTGGACTGTTTCTAATTGCTTTATGTTCTCTCCGTTAAAGACCATCTATGTCATATCACTTGGCAGTCGCAAACTTCCCTATACATCTCAGACATTAATTTCTCGACCTCATGTTTGACAAAAAAAATTGAATTTTAAGCAATACATCTTTTCCTAAAAGGTGTATTTCAAAATTAAATTGCCTAAAAGTGCTTTCTCATTAGATTACGACACCATTGTATGGGTTCTGCTATTCACATACTTGATCCTGTCCATAATCGGACTATCCATTTATGTCTCAATAATTTTCGCACATTACCTATTCAAAACTTGTATGCAGAGGCACTTGAATCATCACGACATTTCATCAGCAAACTTTTATGTCTTTAATATTATGCACATATTTCTTCTAATCCAAGTAATCCTGCTAATCAGTGTGTATGTTTTCCTGGTCAATGACGACTTTTTATCTATCTCCTTTTCACTGGATGTCCAAATGGGACATCGGTGAAGAGTTTGATGGATAAACTGCAACTCTTATCTAATTTCCAATCAGTACACTGGAAGTATAAAACTCAAAAACCGTTGTTTTTCACTTTGGGAAAATATGTGAAAGCAAACACAAACATGCCCTCAATAGTCTTTCGGTAATCATGAACACTTATCATGCCACTTGGATTTCATACCTTTTTGTACAGATGGTTCCAAGGGAAAGTGTTACATCTTAGGAGGAGCTTTTTTACACTGAGAACTTCACTGAATTACTGTTCATCTTCCTTGTGAGGTTTTGATGTTCACTGCTAAAAGTATGCCATTTTTGTGGCTTTAAAATATATATTCAAAGAAATTTTATCGAAAATTCTCATCTTTAGTGATTCTGAGACTGCTCTGTGCTGTCACTCTGAAGGTTCACTTTCTTCTGTTATCCATTTTAGATTTGTTACAACTGCATAAATGTAGTACAGTGAAACCTGTCAAGTTGACCACTTTTATAAGTTGACTTAATTGACCAGGAACGGAATGGCTTAATTACTTTAACATTGAGTGAACCCTTTATAAGTTGACCACCTGTCTAACTTGTATGTTGTAGATAGAATTTGTCACAAAGCACAGCTCAAAACCTTTGTAAGTTGACCACTTCCAGATTTTTTTCTATGTATTTCTAACAACATTTTTACTGTATTTTTTTTTCTAATTTTCTAAAGAAAGAATTGTTAAGGCGCGTTTTAACGTCCATTCCACAGACGAAACCTACTTTGAATTTCACCGACAACTAGGGTATCAAAATAAATGTCGAAATAAAATTCCTGCCTCCAAATCTCACTTGTGTGCTTCAACCCCTTGACCAAGGAATAATTCGTGCAGTGAAGCAGAATTACTGCAAAATGATGTTGCAGTGTTTAGTGACAAAAGCAGATGAATGTAAAGATTCATCCGAATTTTCAAAATCCGTCACAGATTATGATGCAATTCGTTGGTTGAAAACCTCCTTGCAAAATATACAATCATCAACTCGTTTCTGTTCAACTCACTACTGTAGTACATACAGTAGAAACTATGACAATATCCAATAATTAATACGTATGTATAATTAATGTTTAACCCTAATAAGCAATATTATTCCTATTTTGTATAATTTTGATTTCATATTTTGTATAATTTTGTTGTACTATACTATGTATATGTATAGTAGTAGTACATAGATGATAAAATATGAAAATCAAAAAGTAAGTATTGCACCCTTGGTAAGTTGACCACCTGTCTAAGTTGACCACGAAAACATGGAACCACTGGGTGGTCAACTAAGCAGGTTTAACTGTACTATCATTTTTTTGCTAGATTCCAGGCCACGTCAGAATTATTGGTAATAAACTCATTGATTCTCTTGTCATATTGGCTGCCAGTCTGCCAGTGCAATGGATATCTGTTCCTTGTTCCAACTTTTATATAATTGCTCGTTCTCGATTCAGAGGATCCAAAATTGGAATGAGCTTCATAACAAAAAACGCCATCTTGTTAGTCTTGTTTTATCTTCTAAAATTAGAATGTGTGAAATTCAAAGGGAGGATGCCCTTCTGGCACATCTCTGAATAGGACATCTAACATCAATATTCACTGCTTAAAGATCAGCCCCCTGTATGTGCAATGTTGTTTTAGTCATTCACATGTTTTAGTTGAATTTTAATCAATGTCATTATCAATGTTTTATCCTCTTTTTAAATTCAACATTCCAATCCATATTTCCTTGCTTTTAAATTACAATGATTGTTTTACCAATCTCAATGATTTTAAGATTCATTCATCTATGTGATCTTGCAGGGCTGGATCTAGGGTGGAGGCAGGATGGGTCACGTGCCCTGGATGGCATTTTTTTTTTGTTTTGGTTGTAGAATTAGTTCAGAGAAGATTTCTTTTTTTTAAAAATGAATCAAGGGTAGGGGCAGCAAAAATTGAGTTCAGTTTGGGAAAGCATCCTGTTTAGGAAACCAGGAATTGCTAGGTATTACCAGCTTGGCAAGCCACTTCATTTATCTCATTTCTAATATTCCAGTAGTTTACAACTGTTCCAAAATTGCACATTCTTCACTTAAATATTGTATTTATGTTTACCATACTGATTTTATGCTCTAGGGAGAAAATAAGTTTGGAAATCTAAGGATTGAGTTTCATCATGAATGCTTTTTCCTGTTTCTGCCAGGTGATTCAGAAACAGTAAATAGAAATTGAAATGTTCAGGAAGTGGAGAGATAGGATTTGTGTTATTAACAGCTGAGATAGTTAGAAAGTTAAAAAAAAAAAAAAAAAAAGTTCAGTAAAAAGTTGAAAGTTGTTCAGATACTGATTTTATGGCAAGTGATATATGAAAGTTAAGTGTTGATAATGTATTCTTTTAATGCTGAATTCAAATATGCAACTGGAATTCCTCTATCGCCCTCAGTTGTTTTTTTGAAATTTAGGAGGGGTTTTTTATTATTATTATTATTATTATTATATTTTCCTATGATACCAGATAGGATGCTCTATATACAGAGGTTTGAGGCAGATAAATTTGAACAATTCTGAACCGGCCTATATCCTGCATGCAGTCATTGTTATTCTGTAACGGTGATATGTCAATTGTTGAGTAGATTGAATAATGTCTCAAAAATAATGCCGTTCTGAAAAGGATATATCTGTGCCCTTTCCAACATCAAAATATCCTACTGTGTGATTGCAAAACAGTCATGTGACTAGGTTTAGTGATCAGTAAGGGTTCTATGAACCTCAAACTATGCTGAAACTGTCAACTCAGCCCCCAGGTCAAAGGTATTGCCAAAACAGGAACTCGACACAGAGAAGTTAGCTGACCGCCTGCTATCATACGACAAATCAGGGCAGTGGTCTCACAAGAGAACCCATCCACCCAGCGGTTGATAGCTAGCAGGGTAGGAACATGACAATAGACTGTAAGACATGTCATCCGAGTTTGCAAAGCCCATGATCATAAACTCACCAAATAGCACATCCAGGATCGCTTCACCAATGCAAGAAAACTATGAACAGTACCTAACACGTGACTGCTGGCAATATGTCGTTACACTGGATGAAGCATGGGTGTATCTGGTCAATGCCAACCAACCCTGGTACACTGGGTTACTTGCTCATCAGAGAGAAAGGATGAACAGACTTCGTGCAGGAATGAAAACATAAGTCCTCCACAGACTTCCTCATTGTTGCAAGGTACTGGTTTGTGGCAGTCTCCCACTGATCAGTGGCCGCTAATGCCAGGGTAAATGCTGCATACTCCCAAGAGACTGTGATGGAACCAATCTATAGCATCGATGTCCCACAGCTTTATGATAACAAAGCTCCATTGGATAACATTCATATAGACAAATCATCCAGCCATATTGCATGTTCTTTGGTCCAGTACTATAAGAGAAATGTGCGTTAGACCGAGATTCATTTCATTCCCTTTATGTCACCTGATGCTTCCTGATGGGCTTCTCAAATTGCACGATGCACACTTCGTACGCTATCTGACCTATGGAAAGTCTGTTTAGATCTGTGAAACACAATCCCCAAGAATATCTATCCAGAAGCCTCCTGCAATGGAAACTACGATGCCGAGCGATTGCCAATAACTGTAGTCATCACATCAAGTGGCATCATTGGTGGAAGAAGGGTTTATCTCCATAGCATGAGGTCCCAATTTTATCTGCCTCAACCATACATATTGTTATTACCATTGTTTGGATGTTACATTCATCAATGCAGTGACAAAGGCAAGTACTATGTTCAATCACATAATTGAGACTATGGGCTACTGATTTTTTATGAGAAAGGGACAGTAAGGATAGAAGGAACTATTATATCCATAAGCAATGGCTGAAACATGAATTAATTAACTACCTCTAGAGAATCCTAAAAAAACTTACTTCCCTTACATCAAACTGGGACTCTTTAAAAAAATGCAAAGCCAGTGTATTAGTGTTAGATTTATGTATTTGAAGCATAAATTTCCCAAATTTGTGATTTATAATTCAAGTAGGGAATATCTGTGGGCTCATGCAAGATGAAAATTTTGAATGTTTTATTGAAATGGAAAAAGCAGCATGGTATTCATTCAAAAATATTTCTCAGAATTTTTTTGTGAAATTGCAAGGCAGAAACTATTATGACATAGTAAATGAAATGAAATCATACAAGGCCATTGGATATAACATAGATTTTTATAGACATTTCCTGGACTTACCCTTAGATTCCAGAAAATCTCAACACTGTCAGTAATGAGCTTCGATAGTACTTTTTTATCAGCAGATTTCAAGCAAAAAGACGTTCCAAGGGAAGTGGAGTTCAGTTTGTTGGCTGACTATTGCTGGACAATTAAAAAAGATGTTCCTTAGGTGAAATATTGCAGAAAATCATCTACTGTTGCATTTTAGGTAAAGTAGAATACATTTTGTATTATTGTAGGTACTCCATTCCCCCAAATTGTAACAATAACTTAAAAGCCCTGCTTGACAGCAATGAAAATACTAAAAATACAATTTAATTCAGCAGGAAAATTACTATAGGTTTTACCAACTTTAAAAAAAGGTATTAATGTTTAGGCAAATTGGAAAATCCAGCTTATTTTTTAGCAATTTGCAATCGGTCCACACAGCTTTAGGCTTTAAGAAAGTACATCAAGTCAGCCTCATTTCATCCAGGCTTATTATAATACGCCGAAGACACGGAAGGCTTCTTAGACAAACAAAAGACAGATGTTTACAAAAGATTATATTATTATGTCAATAAGTGGGAGAAACATTTAACTTAGTATGAGCTCAAGATGTTGGTGCTGGTGCCAATAGCACCTGAGCAAATTGTGTATGGTGATTCGCTGTAGGTTAGGTAAGTTGAGGTGTCACCACTCCAGGATATTTATATTGACAAATTTTAAAAAGTACCTTACCTTTATTAAAATAGGAAATTACCAAATAAATTTACAATGGGACATCTGACATTAATGAAATTACATGCTTATATTAACAATACCAGGCGAAACTAATGATTTTACGAACATAAAAGGAAATTACCGACTTTTTTCACCACTATGTTCAATAAGCCTGGGTGAAATTAGGCTGACTTGATGTACTTTCTTAATAGCCTAAAGCTGTGTGGACTGTTTACAAAACGCCTAAGAAATGATGCTCTTTGCAAAATGATGGCGCCCTTTAAAAAGAGCCAGATTTTCCAATTCGCCTATGACTATTTGTTCCCTGGATGTATTCAAAGATTAGATCCTGGGTAAATTTAAAAAGATATGCAAATATGTATAACTTGCATGCCTAGATAATAGAGAAACAAAACAAAAGAGGCTATTGTTATGTAAGTCATAAGTAAATAATAAAAGTCACTGAATCTTATGAGCACTCCTTAATGTTAATTATCATCATCAAGCCCCTAAGTTTATACTATACCTCCCAAATGTCTCAATTTTTTTCATACTCTTGTGCTGCTTGTTTCCTGACCCATGTATCATCCATTCTATCAGTGTAGAGATTCTCATCAATCATGCATATTTTATTTCTAAATTATCTCGAGGTAAATCTTCATGCAACATTCACATTCTCTTATACTCCAGATAACTATCTCTCATTCAGATTTATAATATAAATGTATGAATACCAGCCATTCATTGTCTCAGATATTTCATCTTAACTGTGCTCAGATGCTGTCTGTGGACTTCATTCCATAAGCAAATTTTAGGTTCTAAAGTTGAATTTGTATTAAAAGAAACAAACAAGATTATAGACAGAAAATCTCAACACTTCCTCTAAGATCAATGTTGCTTCAACTACAAAAAGTCCACAACTCATTTAGAATCTGATGCTTTCATTTTAGGAACTAAATGGTGTACTCAAGATTGCTGCAGTTTTAAAGAAAAGCATTTTATATTTCTTGGCTGAAAAGTAAATAAAAAACATTGTAGAAAGTGTTTCATCTTTTAGATGAAGCATATTTTTTTGGCAGTACTTATAATAATAATTAGTTTGAAAACTAAATATTTAATCACAATTTCAAAGAGAAGGAACTTTATTCATAAATATAATAATATTATTATAATTGTTTATTGTAAATACCCTAAAATACATTACATCACATTTATTTCATTGGAAGAAAATGTAGAAGCTTTCAAAAATACTGATTTATCATCTAGACTAATACATTAATATTATATAAAATAATATATAGTTAAAAATATTTCTAATCTTGCACAGAAAGGGTACTTAGTTGTAAAGTTAAAATCTGATTGTGCATTTGATATTGAATAATTACAACTATTTTGTGAGAATATGAACATAGAGAGGCTTGTGATTACTAATGGTGCATTCAGAGCGTTCAACAAGTGGAGCCGAAGTTGTGGTTCATTGGAAATTCTATAGGTAATAATTAAAAAAAAAAAATCCTCATGCTATTAAGACGATCATGATGACAGTACAATAATATGTATGTAGGTATTACAAGAATATGGTTTACGAGTCAAGATATAATATTTTCTAGCTGCATTTTACAATAAAAATTAAAAAAAAAAAAAAGTTGTTTTAAAAGTTCAGTTAGTTATTCATCCATGTCATAGCCTTCCCCTATTAAGAGAGACACTTGTGTCTCTTACAACACAGTCATAATTATTAGTGTAGATTTCTGGATATTCTTGGCATTTTGTTTGTTCTGATCTGAGAAGTTGGGTGCTTCACGTTGAGTTCCTCATTGTTTGATTCAAATATCACAAGATTCCATTTTGATGATTGACTTTGTCAGAGAAGTTTATACAACACAATAGGTACGAAAAACAGGTATAGACAAATATCTTGAGTCCATTCAATAAACCTGCATCTCTGGAGCGTTGTCGTGGTGCTATCCATTTCCAAATGGTATATCCTCAGTGGAGTGGGAATCACCACAGGGGGAGTAGCCAATAGGAATCTCTGCCCATTTCTGACGCTCACCTGAAGCAAACAGTCCATAGAAAATAGCTCCCCCAAGGTAAATCCCAGCTGTGATGTAGAAGATGATTTGCCATTCAGATATACTCTATAATGAGATAGAAAAATGGTTATTTAGGGATGATCAACAGAATTCACTCACTGCTTAAGTAGCTAATAAAAATGACTGATGATGATGATGATTTGATTTCTAACTATTTTTTTCAGTAGCAATCTGTCTAGGAATACTGATTGCATTTCTATCTGGGCCTGGTACTGTAGTGAAGTCTTGTTATCCTGTTATAATTAGCTTGGAGAGTAAATGAACTTTGTAAAGGTATCTATTACTCAAACTAAAGTGTTGTTGTCCCGAACTGTTAAAATATTTTACAGTGTGACTTTAAACAAAATTAAGCATTTTGTTTAATTCCCATCCTTCCATGAGATATTTCATACTTTCCTTAGTGAAGTAACTTGTGTAAAATAATAAAAACATTTAGCTTCACATTTGAATGTTGTCTCACAGATCTTTCCTTAAAGAAGGATTGGATTTGCAATATCTTCAAAAGCATACTTGATATTAACTTATGATTGCTATCCTCTCCACCAATCTTGGATGTAATGAATAACCAATTCGTTTGATATGAGTAAGTGTGGAAAATCCAGAAAACTTACAGTAAAACGAACTGAGAATGGCATCTGTCTAAGCCACACTGTTATCAAATTTGAATCAGTATAGTAGAATAATAGACCTTCTCCTTGAATTCCAATTTTTATCAACAAATGACATTTAAATAAGCAAACTGTTGTCTCCTGAATTTTGTTGATATTGAGTAATAGTCCTGTGCCACAAGAAAGTGGCAGCCAAGCCAAAGTTAAAACTTCCAGTCTTTTTGAAATTTGGTAACTGAAGTCATCTGATGAATCTCATTTTCTCCGGATGATGAAGACTCACCAGAAAATGACTTTCTAGGCTATTAATGTTCTGTTTCAATGAAAATACACTGCCATGATTTTATATCCAAAATAGGTGTACCAACTTTATAGCAAAGGAGTGTTGGAATATATTTGGAATTCAGTTTTTTTTATTGTCAAAAATGATTGATAGTAAAAGAACTGTGCAAAATAGTATTAAAACTGTGGAACTAAGGATTCATTAATCAATGTTAGTTTCACACAACTTTAGACTTTAAATCATTTCTGAAAAAGCAAAGCATACAGTGTTTTCAATGTCACAAGCAAATTTACTTTTTTTCCTTTGTTTCTCAGATTGCTGCTGCATTTGAACAATAAATGCTCATGGCCGAATATGCATAATGGCAAAATGGTAGTGAAATAGCCTGCAATTTGCCATTAGCCAAAGTACTGTACCTTCCCAATAAAAATAGAAGCAAAAATGAACATTTTTACTTTAGAGGAAATATGTGGAAGAAGCATGCAATCAATTCATGAAGTTTTAATGCCATGACACCCTCTGTACTTTGTGTACTGTTCTTTTACTATTGATATCTTATTATTTCCAATCTGTGTCTGTCATTTTGCTTATTACTGCTTAATACAGAAGCAGTGAATTTTTCTCTTGAGCTTGCTAAGATGATGCTGCAAACGATGGCCCATTTTGCTACTGTTGCTTGCAGTATTGAAAACATAAGTTAACATCTATAATTTTTCAAAGTTCCACAATTGTTTCAGAAATGAAGAAGTTTACAAATTTAAAATAAAAACATCCACAAGAATAATTCTGTGATTGTATGAATGTTTTTTTTTTAATTAATAGGACTTCATTCAGATAAAAATAAAATTTGATATAATCGGATAATAACTTTGATTAATTATAGTTTTGAATTTGTTTAGTGAAATTGATTTATACTTTCATTTTACAATCAGGAAATTCCCACTTAACATCAGTAATCTGTTCTGAAAATCAGACCCACCTTCACGAAAATGCTGACCAGGAGTTTCTTTCCTATTATCTTAAATGGGAAAAATTGCAAGCATTATTAATTTCAACCCAACATTCCCAACCAATTTCCTATATAACTAAAACATAGTTTGTTAATTATATGTGTATATAGATTTTTTACTATTGTTCTGAGGGATATTAAATGCTATAAACATTGGTTCCAGAGAATAAAACAATTAATGTGGTTGTTGACAAACATCTGCGTTCTCTACATTCTCACTCAGTATCAGCAACATCTGAGACACATTATCTTAGTGCCTCTGCTGTTGATATTCTACCAATTGTCTTCTCAATGTAACTTAAGGCTTTCTTATTGGGGAAAATAAATGTAATAAATGTGTTAAAAAAATGTACTGAGGTTTTGGACATAACATTCTTTGATTGTTACTTACAGAAAAAATTGTATTGAGATATTACATTCTATGATCTCTTTACATATTAAAAACCAAGTGGCGATCTACTGGGAAAATGTTAACCAGTGAAATGTTCTGATTATTAATTTTCGGTCCATTTTATTTTATTGAAATCTTTAAAAAGTGTTCCTTGTTAGGGAGATACCACTAGCAATGTTACAGTATCACACTCATCATTAAAACAACAGTGCTGGGATTTTATACATGTAATACTAAGAAGATCAACTGTTCAAATTTTCTTTAAAAATAACACAAAAGAAACTACACATTTCTTGTAAAGAATTTCTTATAAAAAAAATGTAACTTCCTTAAGTTTGGGAATTTGGTTAAATTAAATATTTCAGAAGCTAAGAAGTAGTTATGTATTGCCCACATCCCAGGAAATCATTACTTTATGAGTGTTATTTCTTTGTGGAGCACTTCTTATGATGCTGATGATGATGATAATAATAACAATGGACAGAGATGTGTTAATAAGAATCTTCTACATTTGTAGAGAAAATATCCAATTGATAATTCATTTTAAGGTTTCGTACTCAACAGCAGTTCCAATTCAGAAAAGAAAATTTTGTCAGATAAAATTTATGTACTGTTTTACATATCAACAATAATATACAGGATTTTAGTATGTCAGTAAAAGGTGAAAAAAAGGATGGGTGAAGTTTTAAGGGAAATCCTTAGGTCTTGCTCTAATTGTTTCATTCTCATAGAGCACTGCATATCTTCAGAAGAAACTTGCTTGTCAATAACATTATTATTGCTAAGTGAAGAAATATCCAAAGAATTAGTTCAAACCATTAACCTAGGGTAAAGTGCATTTTTTTAGAATAGGGAAGCCAGATGCTAAATGTGTCTTACAATAAAAATCTATCACAATTAATGTATTTCTTTTAAAAAATTTCCAATCATGTTTCTAAAATTTAAAAATAATAAAAATTATCTGATTTGGTATGTGTTTATAAGTTTAATTTTAATCTTTCAGACCTTATCAAAAGTAAGAAAGACTCAATTTGATCAGAAGCTTTTGAGCGTCTTAAGTAGATTGCAGGGACACAATGTTTGTCTTATTGATAAATGTGAAAAATATAAATTGTTGCTTTTTGTTTGTTATATTATCAAAAACCCAATTGATTTTCAAAATTGATGAAAGCGATTTTCCTAAAGTACATAATTTTTCAAGTTTGTTTTTGCTCTCCTTTAAAATCTGCTTTTTTGTGTGGCTTAGATCGTTACTATACTAAAAATTATAAAAACATCCAGATCTTTTTAGAAGTAACTGCTTATATATTGACGGCTTTCATTTCTCATCTTTATTTCTTGTGCAGCATTTTCAATAAACTACGATATGTTTTTTTTATATATATATATATATTTTTAGTTTTTCTCTGTCTGAAACATAATTAAATGTTTAACTTGAAACTTGAATTGTTAATAATGAAATGAGAAAATGTGACTTTCCCAGCAATAAGAAGACACAACTGAATGATTTGTAGATAGTGTTGAGTAAATTTAAGTAGTAATCTGCTATCTTCTTGTTTTTAGAGCTTTAAATATCTTCAATTATGGAATACATCTAATTGTATCAAGGAATTTCAGCCTTAATTTCACTTTACAAGGACATACGAACTTGTAAATTAAAAATATGTTTTATAATTACAATGTCTAATCCTTAATTCATACTTAACAAAGAAAGAAAAACTTTCAATATAAAACTTTCAAACATTTTATCTTTACAAGACAAGGCGTGGATATTACCTAACTGAAACGGCTTACAGAATTTGTCCGGTGTTTCTTCTTGAATTCTACATCTATCTTGTCTTACAATTGGATATTTCTGTAGCGCTCCAACCAGCATGGGAAGTAAAACGATATTTCCCATTGCAGAAAGATATACAAGCTTGGAATACGTTAATTCTACTGAAGTTCAAAATTAAGACTCGAACTTCCTTTGCATATTTAAATTAACATAAACCCATATCTTCAATAATATTTCCATGATAGACACTAACACATGCAATGAAATGGAAGATTTCAAGTCAAAAACCCTTCATATTTCATCAAACAAATCCGTAAAATCAATAAAAAAAAAAAACCTGTGACAACATCTTCTTGATCATACATTGACAGAGACGCCACTAATTTATAAACTTAAAAAGCAGGCTATAAAGAAGAAAACATAAGAAAAAAACATGATCATAGTCTCAAAATTCATAATTTCATGAAACTGTTATGACCTACAGCACTAGATGACCAATGTAAAGTAGTATATCTAAAAGCTATTTCAATACTACTGAAAAAAGACTTAAGAATTAGCAGGAACAAGATAAATATATATTATTTTTAATTAAAAAAAATATTGGGTAGGGTAAATGAAAAACCACAATTAAAATATAATAATAAAGTGATTGTAAACCTTTAAGACATGGGGCAATTTAGTTTTAAGATCAAGTGCCTACAAAGCATGTCTAAGAACTTGTTTACTTCACATTCATTTTCCCTAAAAGTGAAGATTAATAAATGAAGGACAAACAAATGATAAGGGCAGGAGCAGTTGCAGCAGTTTGAGGCTAGTTTATATAAAAAAAAAAAAATAGTAAAAGATGAAAAAGATGATTAATCATGGACTATCAGGAAGAATGAATTAAGTTTCCTATAAAATATTGCTATTGTTAAATACGATTTTCCATTGATTAAGAGAATTAGGCCTAAAAGTATACATTGCACTTCAA
The DNA here is from genome assembly GCA_023159025.1 of Thereuonema tuberculata. Taxonomy (NCBI): domain Eukaryota; kingdom Metazoa; phylum Arthropoda; class Chilopoda; order Scutigeromorpha; family Scutigeridae; genus Thereuonema; species Thereuonema tuberculata. The sequence continues at coordinate 30,896,105 of JAFIDM010001028.1, read as the reverse complement.
AATAATATTACTTGTAAAGCTTTACTAGTAGCAGCACTGATAAATTCTTTACTATATTGAAAATTAAAGTTTGTAAGTTTTCAAAAGTAAATAAATAAACTTAATAATCATATTCTCCTCTATATTAAATATTCTTAAATGTTAACTGAATTTCATTTGGCTGAACTGCTAAGGCTCCAATAAATTATTAAAGGAAGATTGTAAGGGAATTAAAAGTCTTACCTTCTCTTTAACAATCTGACCTACTATGGATGGAGTTAAGATTCCAGGAATAGTGGCAATGCAATTGGAAATACCCATCAATAAGCCAGCAAACTAATGGCAAACAAAGAAATATTTGGTTGGTTATCAGTTAATCTGAAACATCTTTAGTAAATAAAAAATAGCTATACTTTTTAAGAGGTCTAGGCAACTTAATAACGCCCAGTAGAATAAAATTTGATTTGCCTTCAACAGCATCTTAGCCCTCCCCTCCCTAAACGTGATGGTGCTTGTATGTAGAATTCCACATATAAGTCATTGTTGAAATTATTATATAAACATCTATAACAATAAAGATCAATCACAAAATATGTGGGGAAGGAATACACTTATATCACCTACCCTAAGAATGATATTGGTGTTTTTTTTCTTTCAAGATACCTCTATGGCTGCTGCTGTATTGTTTTATTCAAGATCTTTTTGGTTCACTGGACATTATTCTATTATCTCAATCATTTATTCAAGCTGAACTCTTTTTAATAACTTTTCTTGAGGTACCCATCTGAATGAAATTGTTTTGAAGTAATAATAATAATAAAACTTGTAGGGTATTGCAATTCAATTGGAGATAGAAATATTGTCCAGGAATTATTGGGGATAGGAAAATTTATTAGTTTATGCAGAGTTACTTTTTAATACAGGAAAAAAAAAATAAACAAAAAATAATATATTTTGGAATGAATTTTGATTATTATGCAAAACTTCTTTGTCAAGCAGGTGAAAGATGTGTAAATGTAAACACTTTGAAAATTAATTAAATAATGTCCAACTTTGAATATTTGAAAAATTCAAATTCCTTTGCTTAAAAACTTAATGAGGCTCATTAAATTTCAGAAGATACTAGAAAATGAAAACGACTTATTATTTGGAACAAAAAAGTCTCTTCAATTTTCAAACAGATGTAGATTTTACATAGCCTACTAGACAAAGATTTTTACATACAACCATGGAATTTTACTTTAATGTAATTATTTTTTTCCCTCTATTATGAATTTTATTAAAGTGATATTAATTATGTAATGATTACTTATTTATTTACTTGTTTCTTGATTTTTAATCTAACTCCTGGTTGATAATGGCTTAAACAATGATATAGGCACTTTTGTCTGTTACTACTTTCGAAGCTCTAGTTATGGGTGTTAGCATAACTTTTTACATTACAAAATTTATTGGCACCATAAAAAAAAAGAGAAACTGTACAATTGTAAAACACTCGTAAAATTACGTAAATAACTTAAATAAAACTTATTATTATTGGTAGTTGCTAGACCTCTTGTAAGTGAACTTGTGAAATTGCTTATTCTAATGGGCACTCATAATCTGTTCTATTAAAAAGCAAAGAATGTTAAAAAAAAAATAAATTGAAGCATATTTCTTGCCTGTGGAGCAATATCCATGTGATTGACACCGAATCCTGACCAAACTATTCCACCCAGGCCCATAGCAATGGTTAGACAGGCAAGGGCTCCCACTGCAGTGTAGCTAAATGCTGCTAACATCATGAACACAGCTTGACCAAGGAAAGCTATATTAAATAATAATAATAATAATATGATTGAATAGATTTGATATTATTATTAACATTACAAGACACTGTTCCATAGTTATAGAGAAACTTGAGAATACACTAGGAACAGCATCTTCTGTCAGCAAATTTAAAGTGAAGTGAGAGTTGCTTACAGAAAAGTGGTGATGGTGTAAAAAAACTATGAAAAAGAAAAGCAATTATTGGATAATTATTCATCATGGATAATAAAAAAAGATCTTCAATTCCCTCGCCTCCCCCCCCCCTTCCCTTCAAACACTGGCCATGATTTCTTTTTATTTCTTTTCATGATTTCTTTTAAATATTAGCATCGGTAGGAATACTTGCTGAGATATTTTTTAAGTAATGGCATTAAATGAAGATTCAAAAGGAGATGCCGGCCTCATTTTTTTTTTACTGAAGCATTGACCACAGTAGTTTCTAAATAGCAATGATGCTGATTGTTCAATTTCTGAGTTTCATCCATTGTTGGCCGTGGGTGTTACAAGAGGGGACTTTCTGTGCTTATTCCTTACACACACGACCAAACTCAAAAATATATTTTTACACATATCTTATTTCAATTTTTCCAGATGCCTCTTTTAAAGCTACCAAATTACATGATAAATATCTTACACATTGTTGGAGTAATGCTGAGCAATATCCATTTTTCGGATAGGATAGGATGGTAAATGGCATTTTTTTGATTATTCTTTTCTCTCTGAATATTTATTTATTTATTTCTTTAATATCAACAACTGTTATCAAGGATGCTGTAAAGTTCCTGAATTCCAAATCTCACCAATTTCACTGGCTCGGAGAAGTTTATGGTTTTTTTGATGATTCTTCTCAAAGCCACACCCAACCTCCAATTTTTTTTATTTCTTTAATTTTTATCTATCTATCAATGTCCACTATTTAGGTGCCAAATATCTTAGACACCGGTGTTACAGTTGTTGAGATAAGATATCTTTACCAGTTTATTTTTTTAAACTTTTTTTTTAATGTCAAAAGTGCAGAGGAGAGATTTTCTGCTTGCTTCTCTTTAACAAAAAATTCTTATGAAAATTTTAAAATATTCTGTTGTATCAACTTATTGAGAGAATAAATAAGCCAATGTTGACCAAAAACAGACAAGACACCACCACCTAATTTATTACCCAAATGTAACTGAAAAAAAAAAAAAATTATGTTACTAATTCATAAATGATTAATGTTGATAGGTAGATATAAATTATGTTATATGTATATAAATTAAACAGCAAAAAATATCCCTGCAATAATTTTCACAGATGACTGAAATAAATATTCACCGATTGGAAATTATTATTAGAAATAAGATGAACCTTTGTGTGCAGTGAGTTCTAGAGGAAAGTATTTCCTTCAACTCTCCTCAATTTTAATTCTGAGTCTTAAATAGTTAGGATATCCTGGACCCCTTTACAATCAGCTTGAAAGTATTAGCATTTCTTATTTTTTGAATTTTTATTTTAGTTAAAATAAAGAAAAAAGAAAAGACCCATGAAATAGACAAATCCATGTTTGGATGTTGTACAACTTTTGAAAATTAACTTTTTCAATTGCAAAATATTATTAAAAACGAAAAAAAAAAAAAATAAATTTTCTATAGTTGTTCATGCAAAAATGCAAGTTTCTTACAAAGTAAGGAAATTAAATGAATTTTATCAATAATATCAAACTTCGAAAATAAAAAGTTTACGTGATAGCTGAAAGTAAACTCAGGAAAAGGTTTAAAATATTTTTTTATTAATTACATTTTTCTTATTTACTTTTTAATATTTTATTTCACTGAATATGTTATCGTAACTTTTGACTGAACTTAATAAACATTGGATTTACTATTAGAAATCTTAAAAATTATTCACAATGAAGGGTCGAAGTCGACACCCCATCACATCCCAAACGTATTCAATAAGAGAGTGATCTAGCTGGTCAAGGAAGTGTGTCGCAACCACGAAGACACTGAATGGGGAGGAGTGCTGTTTGTGGCTGGGCGTTCTCTTGCTGAAAAATAAGCCCGGGGTGCTGCGAAAGGAACGGCAAGGCAACGGGTCGTAGAATTTCATCAGTGTATTGCTGTACTGTGAGGGTGCCACAGAGGACTACCAAGAGAGTCCGGCTATCAAACGAAATGACCAAAACTCCCTGTTGTCGGACCGTGTGGCGTGGAACAGTAAGAGTGGAATCCTGATAATGTCCAGGTCATCTCCAGACACGTCTGTGCTGGTCGTTGGAGCCAAGTTCAAACGGGACTTAACACTGGAGACAATTAATCCCCAAAATTCCATGTTAATCATGCCCAGCACCACTGGAATCACTCTTGATGGTGTGTACTGGTCAGATGGCTTAATAGGTGCCGCTAGCTTATATTCTAGTCCTGTAGTCTTCTACTAATGGTCCGGATGGTCACTTCAGTAATCGTTACATGTTGGATAGTTGAAACGATGAATCTGGTGCTGTAATAGTTGCTCTGACTAGGCTCTGACTACTCCCTAGGCCGTCTGCTGCCGTCTTATCACTGAAATCTGCAGTACAGGACGCATTCCTGCCAGCTTATCTAGTCTAATTGCCGCATCGTTACGACTCAAATGCCAAGCAATTCTATCCAGCTTCATGTAGTCGGATGACATATCCTCTTTCAAACTCTGTCATGTGGTAGTAGTGGCTGCAAATTCACCGGCGAGGCTTTTTTATTGTCAAGATAGGAAAATGCAATCAAAATTCACTGAAGTTTCTGTTTTGAAAGCGAGATTTGCTCTTTATATACACCATCACGATGCTCAGTTCCAATGTGCTCCAGCTCCAGCTATTCATTCATTGATTACAAATTTTTGATTGCTTGCATATTCAGTCAAAAGGTTTTTGCATGTGAAAGTTTCATTACTATTGGATTATTTTTTTGGGATGCGTCGATTTTTTGTCAAAGAGTGTATTTCTGCAATTCTGCAAGAATTCTGGAAGAATCAATTTTCTTAAATTGTAAATTAAAAATAAATCAACCTAACATATTAATAAAAAACATAAAAATTTTATCTGTTCAATAAATAAATTAAGTCAATTTCAAATAATAATAGACAAAAAAGTTGCACCTAAGATACTCTGATGTTATCTCTTGTTGAAAATTATCTTTAGAATGAGAATATAATAATAGTGACATATTACCTGAACAGTTGTATACTTTTCTCACTTGTGTTGTTGTCATATGACCTTTTGATCTCAGCCAATCAGCTAAGAAGCCTCCTATAGGAAGAACAATCGCCATTGCAAGGTAAGGAAGAGATGCTAAGAAACCAACCTACACGTATTAAAATAAAAATAATTATGATTATAATTACACAGTGCGTCCCATTGCATACACTGACCAATGAAAATAAATAAAACGAAAAAGAAAACATGAGTATTATAAATCTCGTCTTTTGAGTTCAGTAAGTCATTGTGTGGTTCATGTTCATAGCAGTTTGTTTGTCTATTATTTAGTATTGTTTACAGGAATACATGTTTAAAATATGTTTTATTCAGAATAAAATGCAAAGAAGAAAGAAAAAATTGAAGTAAACATTTTTTTTCTTGAGTCTTTGAGACTCATTGTTTTTAGAGCTCATTTATTTGCGATGAAATCAAACAGAACAAAGTTATTATAATATTTAAGAGTTTGGGAGCCCTTAAAAAGTCCTATATGGTAACCATTGGAAAGTTTATTTCAAGGAAAATTGCATGTAAAATTTTATCCAGATAAAAAAAGCACTGTCTGTCATTAATCTAATGCAAGTGAAGGTGTTTTATCTACAGGAAATTGTAAACAGTTTTTTTTCAATACAAAGTTTAACAATTTTTATAGGCCTACTGTATTATATATTGTTAATAACTTTTAAATCTGAAATATGCATCTGAAAAATATTATTTTTATTATTTTATATTAATAAATAATAAACTTAGTTATATAGAAATGAGTAGATTCTGGCCACCACACACAGTTCTAATTAAATACATAAATAAAAATACAATAAAATGCGAGTACTTTGAAGATGGTCTACATCTCATTCTCAAGCGGAGTAATGAATAACATATTTTGAGCTTGAGAATGAGTAATGAATAACATATTTTGAGCTTGAGAATGAGATGTAGACCATCTTGAAAGTACTCTCATTTTATTGTATTTATATTTATGTATTTAATTAGAACTGTGTGTGGTGGCCAGAATCTACTCATTTCATATTAAGAAACACACATAAAATACTTTTAATTAGTTATATAGATTTACCTATTTTTTTTTTTTTTTTTACTTCAGGTATTAAACGATATATTTGGAAATGTTATTCTTCATCTATGCTTTGTTGATACTGGAGCAGAAACTGGGAGTTTTGTTCGTTTCAGAAGTCATTATCTCTATTTAGAATCTGTAGATTTATCCATTGTTTCAATGTGAAAATCTTCCAGAAATTTCAACCAACTAAAATAGTCTCACTACGATTGTTTGTTTTTTGCTTTTTTTTAATTATTTAAATTCTTGAGATCAGGTGATCGAAAAAAAAAGTGAAGTTACTGTGATTTGACTGTTGTTTCCGTAACAGTCTAATGTAAAGATCGATAAGGTTTTGCTAAGAACAGCTACTTATTGAACATTTCAACAAAACCCAAGTATCAAGATCTAAGACCAGATCTATTTTTATGAATTAATTTCAAACCATTGCCGAATGGTTAGATTGCTAATGCAGTGTGTGATGTGCTCACATTCATGTTTTCTAAAAATTAGAAAACAAAGATGACTGAAAGAGAATTTAAGGTTTCTTACTCATGATGCGATCATGGTGGTACCACCACCACATCAAGATACACATTCAAATGGAACCTTTCAAATGTGGTGGCTGTTGCATTCAGGCAGCGCCACCAGAATTCTGATGGTGTTGACAAAGAATATATTTACAATGACCTGATTTTTCGTGGTTGCATTGCTTCAAATGAGTAGTTTCACACGAAATGCAATTTTTGTTGCTGCCAGCCTTTGTTTTGCTGTACAATGCCTTTTGAAAAGTGTTTAAGAAAATGATTAAAATGAAACCGCTTTCCCATTTAGAGAAGGGGACTTCGATACTGAAAATTTCATAGCAGAAATTCAGTCAAAGACTGCGCTGTGAGATCTGACCACTGAAGAGTATTCCAACAGGGATTTGAAGAAGAATTGAGAGTAGATTGTAAATATGTTTATAAAAGTTTCCATTTATAAGATCATTGGGTGCATCCAATATCTTGGATTTTTCAATTTTCGCTGTTTCTGTAACCCCGACACAGCACAATTTCAGCAGATGCTTTTTCCAAATCCATTTTGCACACTGAGCTAGGGCTGGTGGTGTGTTTAGTAGCAACAAATAACATTCATGCCACCATAGTGGCATCGTGTGTAAGAAGCTCTGACTTAGGGCTCCTCCACACTACTGATTTTTAGTTGGAAAGCAATAAAACAATAAAAGGGGAGAAAGTGGGGGGAGGGGCTTTCCTGATTGAGCAGGTAATAATGTGGCAATTACTTCTCATTGTGTTGAGGCTTGCCTTAGGCGTTTTAGTCAGACTTGGGAGATCGGACTCTGTCTCATCTACGAAGTCTGCCGAAGCAGACCGAAACACAATGAGAAGTAATTCCCACATTATACCCTGCTCGAGTCAAGAAAGCCCCCTCCCCGACTTCTCCCCTTTTATTGTTTTATTGCTTTCCAACTAAAAATCAGTAGTGTGTAGGAGCCCTTTTTGTGACAAAGAGATTTCCAATCTCCGACCTTCATTATAAACACAGGAGACGATGGAATGCTTTCCTACGCTTCTCGTGAGTAGATAAATTGATAATAAGCAACTTCTTTAACATGTTCCTCTTCTGTCAAGTGCTTAAATACAAAAAAACCCTTTAGCAATTTAGAAAATCGTAAGGAATAAATTATTTAAAAGCAATTACTACAAAAAAGAAAAAATAGTTTAGAGAGTAAATAAAATATATCAGCTAAAAATCCATGGTAAAACTGTATTAAGTACCAACTGAATAAGAAACAAAGATCACGAGTGATGTTGCAATGCAGAAACTCTTCCAAGAATGTGTTGATTTAGAAAAGCCCAAAATGTAGACAATAATTTTTTGTACAAATTAAAGAAATTTAACTAATCAGTTTGTTTCCAATTTCAAACCAATGAATTCACTTAAAATTATTACAGTAGTAAAGGTAAAGGCATTCCGCTATAGGCCATGTAGATAGCACAGGAGGTTTAGACTCTAACGACACCCACGGGACTAGTTGAAGTCAAATGGTCATTCCGATGCTTGCCCGCCTTTAACCCCCAAGTAAAGTATCTCTTTACAGAGGTCTGGGTGCTCCCTTGGGGTCCATCTGGAGAAGTAACAACCGCAGAAAAAAATCCCCTTCCACTGCTGGGAATTGAAGCCGGCTTCTCCAGTCAGAAGTCTGGAGAATTAACACTGAGCTACCGAACCCACATTATAACAATGAATACACATTAAAATTGATTACATAAAGTGATACCTTAGTGCAAAATATGAACTTATGTTTAACGCAAAATATGAACTTGCAAACAAAATACAGCCTCCTTTACATGTGAACTTTGATAATATACGAGAGTTTTAGAATTCCACCTATCCAGATGGTTAATAGATGATTTGCGAAATTTGGTTATTTCTGCTGATAAAAATTATCAGAAGGCACACTGCATTTTTTTAGTTGTAGAATAAAGTGTATCCATTTTTTAAATTTTTTTTTGATGCTATCCAAATAAAGCTTTTGAAAAGTGGCTGGGTAAATGATATACATCACCATAGTTCTATCAAAAGACAAATATTATTTCTTTCTCCAGAGATGTTGCTTCACAATAAACTTCACTTAAGGAAACACTCCAAGATAAAGAGAAATAAATACACAAAAGAGTCTCTCTAACACTTATACGAGGTGTCCAGTCTGAAGAGACTGAACGAAGGTTGTATAACCTATGTGATGATGACAAATTGCACCTTACACTGGATTAACATCTGGTCAAAGCTATTTAGAGATAGCTTCTGCAACGTTTTTCATCCTTCATCTTTCTTTCCTTAGATAGTAAATCAAAAACATAATACTATACATAATGTGCAAATTTTCGGAGGTTTCTTTTAATGTCCTCCCTTCAGTAAAAGAGAATCCTATGGTAATATATTTAGAAAGATCATCTGATGAATCACAGAATCTTCTTCAGGCGGCAGATGAGGAAGAGAATTGAAAAGTGAAAAATCATTCGCGTACCGAGGAGGGGAAGTTGGTAGGGAAAATGGAAGAAACATTTTGTATTTTTTTGTGTGTAGCCCCCCACCTTTTCCACACAAAAAAAAAAAAAAAAGAGAGAAAAGATCCGGATCATCATAACCCCTCCCATTCCCAATTCCTGGACACCCCACTGGTGAAGACATTTGCACTGAAGGATTCTTTTTAACATTAACAGATAAGTGATTCTTTTTACTTATTTTTTTCTTTCGGTAACTAATGTAAGAATAATCGGAACTTTAATAGATTGATAGAAATGACTCAAAAAATTATTTCCGACATTCTTTATATTCTTTGAAATCTTTTATGTTTATAAAAAGAAAGGGATATTATTAAGGAAACATTGAATTTACGGATAAAACGGAGAAGAGGGTACAAGCCAATCACATTGTTCGGAAGGATACGTGGCGGAGCGAATTAGCCTAAGAAACAACTTACATGCTATTGAGTTCCGAAGGAACGAATCTTCGATTCCGATTAGTTGTAGGTTAGAGAAGTTAGGTCTACTTAGCTGCAGGATGTATCTTTGGTAAATTTCGTAAAAATTTTGGCCCTTTCTAATTTTTTTCCGATTCGGAAAATAGTTCCAAAGCGGCAATTACCTCGAAGGCTTGTACCCTCATCTCCGGTTTCACCGAATTTACTTTAGTTTGTCTTACCTCAACTATTCTGAAATGAAAGATATCTTCCATATAAGTCGGTAACTCTGTCAATAATAAGTAGAAGCCCCAGTTTTCGCTAAAATGAGCGATGATAATAGCCCACACAGGAAGTGACGTCAAAATACGGATCCAGGGCGGTCGTAAATTCTAAAAAGAATATGTCAAACGAAAAAAAAATAAATTAATAAGCATATGATGAACAACGAAAAGTAAATGTACAATAAAAGCAGTTTTTATTTGATTTTTTTTTTTGCTTTATAGTGAAATCTTGATTCACAAAAATTTAAGGTAAAATTATTTAAAGAGGAATTAGTTCTAGAAAAATAATTTTACCTTATTATCCGAAGCTTCTTAAAAAAAGAACAAGTTCATTCTTATCCGCCTTTTGATATATCTTATCAAAATGATAACCATTCAAAATCATGTTTCAATAATTGATAAATATTGGCAGAAGAATAATTTTGGTAAAAAGAAATATAACGATGGAAGGTGGTCGTAATTAAAGAGATGTTTACAGCCCTTAGCCAAAAATGTAGTGGACGAAATACTAAACTTACTCTCTGAAGTAGAGGTTTTCGATTTACTGAATATTCACTCATGGTCAAAAGTTAAGGCATCGGCAGCTTCTGATCCTCCCAGGCATCCAAATGTCACCAAACTTGGCAGAAAGGTAAAGTAGGTCCTACAAGTAAAACAAAACATAAAGGTGGCAGCACTGATGCGGGGAAATAAAATGACGAAGATGTCAGGATGGCAGCAACACCTGCCATTGACGTACTGTGTGATTTTTGTAGTTCTATCAAGGCTTGCTTACAGTTTGTCATGGCCCAGCGTAGTAAAGAGTACAGTCAATGGGCGTGTGGAAACCGTTGATTTACTGTTGGAGGTGTCACAGGCCTTAACATTTCGACCAGCGACATATCCAGATTGTGGTGAAGATTCCAACAAGAGGGAAACTTTTGTCAACGCTTTGGACGTGGACATCCAAAGATCACCAGGCCCCGGGAAGACCGATATATCACTCTCAATGCCAGACGGCACAAGCGGAGCACAGATTGAGAACTCGCCAGAGACCTGGCAGCAGACATATCGTGTACAGGCAATTAAATGAGACCGGACTAAGATCAGAGATCCGTGAGGTGCATCCCCTTCACATTGATCCATCAGACACCACCTGGAGTGATGTAGAAAACAGTCTGCATGGACATAGGTGCATGCAGACGTATAATGTTTTCTGGTGAGTCCCGATTCAGTCTGGGAAGCGATTCCCGATTTATCCAGATCAGGAGAGAAATCGTGGCAGATACAGGTCATCCAACATCCCCGAACACGACCGTATGGAGATGGCATAATGTTGGGTGCACATACACCACACCACATCTTGGAAGGTGCGCATAGCGGACCAGGTGTCCCGCGACAGCATCCTTTAGCAGTATGTGCGACTTTTTAGGAGAGCGTGTGAGCCTGACTTAGTCTAGATAGACGACAAGGGCCGTCCATATAGGGCTGGACTGGTGGAGGAGTACGTTGCATACGAGGATATACGACGAATGGATTGGCCAGCCTATTATTCGGACCTGAATCCGATTGAATATGCTTGGGACGCTCTCGGAAGGCGCATTGTGCAACACCAGCCTTCTTCGTGGTCTCTTCATGAGCTTCGCACAGCATTGGTTCAGAAATAGAACTCACTGCTTCAAGTATTTCTGGATACTCTGATTAGCAGTATGTTGGAACGTTGTGCTGCATGTATTGCAGTGCGGCTTGACTACACAGCGAACTAAATAGTGTCTGCATCATCCGCAGGCGGCGGGATGAGGCTGGAACGTAAGCTGCACGTTTGCTCCACAAGGACATTTTCTGTGGCAGTTTCTGTGTTTTTCCCCGCAGCGGTACTGCTACCTTTATCCCTTTGTGTTAACTTAAATACAAGGACCTACTGCACATTTCCACCAACTTTGGTGACACTTGTTTGTCTGCAAGGGTTCGAAGCTGCCATTCCCTTAACTTGAGTACGAAAATTCTGCCACCAGGGAAAATTTGGCGCTAGAAGTACTTGAATTCGGAGTACTGAAAGAGTAATGGCCAGAAGAGACACTACAAATGAAGTTTCATGTTCGTGTAAGCTATAGATGTGGTTCCTATATGTCCTCCGTTCAGATGTTCTAAGAACTGCATTCTGTGAACGACGTTTTTAAAGCGAACGCAACAGATCTGCATTAATTGACGTTCGCTGTAAAATTCTACATTATTCTGTTTTATAATTTTACCAAATCAGCAATGTGCCCTTCATACAACAGGCTTTTGAGATGGTTCACAACATCTCCAAAAAAATCTCAGAAAAAAGTCATTAGGGTTGAGATTACCTTGGTGATCTTCAGGTGGCATGACATAGGAAATGTACGACTACAACCGTTCTGTTTTCAGTGAATAGTAATTCGTTTCATTGGCAATCCAATGTAAGGTAGGGCTCCATCTTGTATGGATATGATAAGTCTAGGCATCTGCGCTGCTGCATTTGCGGAACAAAAAAGTTGAGCAGCATCTGTCAATACTTAATATCAGAAACGGTACAAGTTACTGGTCCCGTCGGGCGAATTTCTTCCAGAAACTGCGGACAGATAATAAACGATGCAGTGAAACCACAACTCACTGCGACTTTTGTTGAGGGATCTAATGAAGCACATAAGGGCTATTCGCAGTCCACATGCGGCAATGGTGAGTTTTAATATTCTCTCATTCCACAAGATCCTCTAAGGCTATGAATCATCGATCTCCAATCGAGCTAAAAATATTAGGGCAAATTGCAGTTGGGTTCTCGTATCACCAAGAAGCAAAGCCTGAGTATGGGAGATCATGTAGGGAAAAAAACTTCAGCATTTGACAATATTTTCAACACAATTGAGTAAGTCAAATCCAGTTGCCTTGATACTGTTGTTGTAGTTTGTTGTTGGTTGGGTTTTTAATGGCGCAAAAGCAGCTGTGGCTAAGCTGCGCCAATGCCTTGATATTGTCTGAGCACTCTTGTGCCTTATTCATTCTTGTGCAATACTGTTCCAAGACGATAGTTGCAACTTCTTCAATTTGTTAAGAAATAATTGGTTTGCGCCCTCGTCCTGACCTCACTGCTACAGATAAACTATTTTCAAATCGTAAAATCATGTTTCTAAGATTTGTTATTGTCACTGGACTTTTTCGTCTATGTTTCTAATGCCGTAATTCTCGAAGAGTGTTACCGTGTTGTTGATAGTAAAACTTGACAAGCAACGCACGTTCAGATAAGGAAGCACTTCAGTCTTATCAGAATGACGCCATTCAGTTTCCATCTTCCTCACATCCACCAACTCGTCAGTTGCAACAGAACGATTATGCAAATTTCACGCGCTTCCAGAGTCAAATGTCGCCTATTGGCAATTTTTTGTAATATATATATACCTATATCTATATATATATAAATCGAACTTCATATTCTAGATATATAAATACTCTATAGAAGTTGAATTGAATTTCTTTCGCTACAGGGCTCACAATACCTCTTTAAATATGGTCATCTTGTATAGCTTATAGTTTCAGATGCTAACCTAAATTCGGCGCCAAATAGCTTGATGAAAAAAAACGAAAAAAAAAAACAACAACATATAAACAAACAAACAAAAACAAACCATAACTAAGGTGTATAAATTAGTTCAATGAAACTGACGATTACGAACGGACAGCGGTGGATGAGTGCTTGAGTTGGGATTTTGGAACTAATCATTTCATTATTATGAGAAAAATTCATGGTTTCAGTCTGGTATTTTTAATATCCTGAATATGGTATCAGTAGCAGCTATTAGATTTTATTCAAGTAGTGTCATGTTTTCCTAGGGAAATTATTACAGCATACAGCGTGTATTCCAGAAGACAAAGATCAATTCCGGTCATTTAAAGAAAAAAAAGTTTATGTGAACGTATGTCCTAATCTGGTTTCCGAGATTGAGTCCTTTTGAATGTGATACATAATATAGTCCTTTCCTCAAGCAGTAATGTGTCAATGCCGAAGCTAAAGCTGCAAAGTGTATTGATGTTGACGTTAGAATTTTTAAAAATCTACTGTCAACTGAATAAATTTATCACTTAATTGATAAATACTTTATTACAAACAACACCCAATATCTCATTTCTTATCAGTAACTTTAGAACTGTACATTCATATTCCTCTACTTTGGAAACCGTTCAGAATAGGATACATGTTCAGATAAACTTTTGACGGATACTACGACTTCCCAGAATATTGACTCTTTCTTCCGAGACACCTATTGATGGCTATAAAATACTTACTTTAAAAACCATTCTTTACTAATCACTACTTGGTTTTCTGGCACAACATTCTTCAGTGATTATTATTATTGTTATTATATTAACACAACTCTGTAAATATTCGAAATCACAGAGCTCTAACTTTGGCTTCTTTCAGTAATATACAAACTTAGTAATCATTTTAACTCAACTAATTCTTTATTGCTATTATGTAGTATATTTATATTTTTTTTTTAATATGAAAAATTAATTTATTATTAATTAGAATCAACTGATAAAATTCATTATTTGAAGAATACCAAGGAATAATTTCTAAAAGATTAGCTACATTATAAGTAAGATTTGGTTTACATATAATATTTTTACCTGTTAAAACATTAGGATTTCATCTGATGTTAAAGATGATATTTAAAATGTGGATTTTTGTCTATAAATAAGCATGCAGTATTACTAAAAAAATTCCAATATGTCAACAATATTGTACAGCCATGGGAAACAAAATAAAGGAGATTTTTAAAAGGAAAATTTAGATCTAACTAAAACGAATGTCTTTTAAAATCATTGAGGCACTGTAGAGATCCCTTGACAATCAATGGGAAAAAATAAGGAAATAATTCCTTCGTGGATAAAGCATCAATCAACCTGAGAGTATATTAATAATTGCAGGTTTCTGTTAACAGCATCGATCTATTTTCTCATTATTACGTCTTTCAGCTCCTTTAATAATATATGTTATTTAAAATTGTTTTATTTTTTTTAATTTTTTATCTTCTTTTTAGTGAATATTTTAGATAACCTGAATCTCAAATTAATTTCACAAATTTGTAGATTGTAGGTATTAACATTTCTATTAAGTAACATATTTTATATCATATCATTTTGAAAAGAATCAAGGTATTGTAATTTTGGAAAAATTTGGAACGATTCCTGAGAAGATATTCCCTATAAGATGTTCTAAGAAATGATTATTATCCTAGAAAAAGAACTGAGAATCAATAATCCATAGATCAAAGTAGTTTTAGTGATATCTGATGTTTGTTTTAGACGCAGTTATTGCTTACAGTTCTAGATGACATATGTTGTTTCCCAAGAGTAAGTAACGCCATCTGTAAGAATAAAAAGAAAACCTCACAAATAATCTGAATTTTGATTAACATAAAAGTTATTTAATTTTGTTGAGGTCAGTTCGATTTATGGTAATCATACGTTTATCAATTATTAAATTCTGAAAGATATTACGAGGATTATAATATAATATAATATTATAATAATAAAATGATTCGTGAGAATATCGTTAAGAATTTAATTTTCGAATCGGCCTCATTCCATTCAAAAATGGAATACTATTTTTGTCTGTCTATAAATTTAGCTTTGGCGAAAATATGTCCAATGTGCTTCTGTTGCTGTCTTGGGCTTCAGTGAACAGTAAAATCAATTTTTACAGAAAAAAAAAAAAGTCACAAAAGTCGTAAAAGATGGACATGGAAAGGATTTGTTTTTCTCATTGAAGATTTTTTTTTTTACCTTTGTCTGTTCTAAGTTAAGACCTACGCTGGTTTGAATCAATTCGAGTTCATAGCGTGATATGGTTTCGTGTTCTTCTGGTGTTTCTCGAGCCAGATAACACCAAAGCAACCACCACAAAACTGCAACGACACCTATTGGAAAACAACAACAAAACAAATTAAAACCAAAGTTATCAATAAATGTTTTTGATTTGCGTACGAAATTAATTAAATTTGTAAGATCTATATAAAAATAAGATTTTATATAAAAATACTTAACTATTAATTTAAGAAAATAGAAATATTATTAGTTAAGAAAATAGAAATATTAAATATTTGTATTCACAATATCATTAAAGCAATTAATTACGATCTCAATCATGTTAAATAAAACAAACAAACAACAAAAAAAAAAAACCCAACTTAGATCCTGGGAATGTTTACGACTTGGTTTTGAGGAGAGGATGGCTTTGTGTTTGTTTGGAATATCATTGAGATTTACTGAAAATTACAATTTGTAATGTGTTGTAAGAGGTTTTGGGAGCAAATGGGTTCTAGCGGCAGCAGTGAGTTGAGAAACCTACAATTCTATGGATTTACTATATAATCCTATATAATCGTATGAATTTAGAGAGAATTGCTTCGTTTTAAGTGTTTGAATTTAAACTGATCTAGATTGGTCTTAACCCTTTCAGCCTGACTGTTACTCTAAAGTAATTCGAATGCTTGGGTCACTGCAGTACTTTCTGCTTAAACCCTACTGTGAGCTTGAAAGCTATGTACAGTGGAGTCTCGCTATTCGTACACAATCCGTTCCATGAAACAGTTCGAATGGCGATTTGTACAAATGGCGAATCATTTTTTTCACATAAGATATAATGTAAATTGGATTAATCCGTTCCAGACCCACAGATGATTGCTTATTTAAACCTTTGTAAACCTGCTTTCTTTTTAGGTTTGGTTGAATCAGTAACCTTTTTTGGACCCATGGCTGCACTATTTTTAATAAAAATAACAATAAAATAGCGCAAAGTTTCACGAAGCTTGCGTGGATGATGCGTAGCGTACGGGAGCTAGCACGATACTGAGCTGAAGCGAACGCATGGCGCGGCCAGTAACAAGGTCACGCTGTCCGAATCGCGGGGCAAGCGTACGAATGGTGAGTTGAATTTTACTTGAAAAAGTTGGACGAATAACGAGTTGTACGAGTAGAGAGGCGGACGAATGGCGGGATTCCACTATATTTTAATTCTTACAATAAATGGCAGACTCGTTCAGTTTTCTGTTCCCAGGCGATTTCCATTGTTAGATGAAAACAAAGCAACTAGTGAGAAGAATTTCTGCATTGTTTCCAAATTACTAATCTCTTATTATTATAAAATTTTTGTAATTTTTTCTTGCAATCATTATTTTCCAAGAATGTATCGATTTACAGAAGGCAATGGAAAATTACAATATTTTTTAATGTGCGGACGATAACGCTTCAAAATTTATGTTGTTTTAAAGCAGCACTGGGACCGGAAGTGAATAAGACAAATAACTATTGTCCTCCCAATGAATGATGACCGGCGGAAGTTTGAACTGCGCAGCCCTTCCGGTAGCTGATCAATTATGTTTTCCTGTCACAATAGATGACGTAGTCTGTTTTCACTGAGAAAGACATGTTGATAACGCCAAATTAAAACTTCTCTCGACTATTTAGTGTTATTTCAATACCAATTGCTAACAATAAGTATTTATATAAATAAATAAATATATATTATTTATAAATACAATGCTCTTTTGCAACGTAACAAGCGATTCGCACAATGGCGGCGTCCGTCTTACAATCAGACGGAAGTGCCTGACCAAACTAATCGATGATACATGTGCAGATCTCACAAAAACAGGGCGGCCATCATTCATTTTTTTTACTTTACTTTGGATATAAAAGTGAATAAATGCCAAAGTAAACTTACACGTTTCGAATCACTTTATAGCAATGTTATTGCAGATATGAAACAAAATAAAATAACCTTCTGAAAGGCAAACATTTAATCATTTTAGAAATTCCCTAAAGCAGTCCATGGAAAACAAACCACAGAAGCTTCAAAGTATGTATGTGAAGTATGGAATTATGTGTAAGGGCGAGTCAAATGAAAGTGAGCTAAGACGTTGTTTCGAAGGAAAACAAATTTATATGTCAAAAATACGCACCTTCAGCATTAAAACATTTGTCCCACTGTGTAACGAGCCTATGAGTTCATACTCCTGGGTTAGAATGTTTGTGACTGCCTTCTGAACGTCATCACCCGAATGAAATCTGCGACCTCTTTAGGTCACCAAACACGTGAAATTCACATGGGGAATGATCCGCGCGAATAATCGTGTATACCGAGCCATGACTAATGTTCTCTTTTGAGGCCAGAAAGTCGATACTGCAGCGTCGATCTTCTTGGATCAACACATCAACCTGTGCCATGGTGTGTGTTGTTACGGCACGATGGCTTTGTCCAGGTCTGTGCTCATCTCTGCAGCTGACACGTCCTTCTTGGAAACGTTTGCACCATCGTTTCACAATGGCCTACCGTATTACCAATGCTCACCGTATACTACAGACATGCGATGATACATTTTGTGTTGTGAAACACCTTCAGAAGAAATCTAACCACACTGCGCTGTTCCTTTTTTTGGAGTATCCATTGTGGTACACACCTTTTATATCATCGGACAAAACCCTGCATAATGCAAACGTAAGAGGTACTGCGTCATTCACACGGGTTGCTTGCACGAAACCATTCGATCTGGAGGAAGACCGGCTCACTTTCATTTGACTCGCTCTTATATAACTTCGGGCTGTATTTTGGGAAAGATACTTGAAATGGTGCAATTTTGGAGTCATTATTTCTGGAACATTGCTGTGGCATTAGTTATCCCTTTGCCATTACACAACAGAATACAGAAAGTGTAAGGCAAGTAAAAAAAAGTGTGCGTTATGACGGATTTCATCAATGGCCAAATGCATTGAAAAGAAAGAAAGATGCAAGTTTTCTACAGTGTGCCAAAAAAGTGTAAAGCAAACATTGTTTAATAAGCAGCAAAACCTTTTTTTTATCACTTCCGCAGTAAGTGAATTTTTTGTATATTAACGCTGTCAGACAACTGAATGTTCAATTATTAGAAAAATTTGTAATTTTAAGCATTTCAAAGTAATATTATACACTGTTGTGCTTAACGAAAGATATTTAAATAAATATCTTATTTGAAAGTTAGTTTTATACCTTATTTTGAACTGCACTGTAATTTTTTGATTTTTTTTTCTCAATAAAAAATTACTTAGGATTGAAAGGGTTGTGGTGCTGCAGCCGATCATCATCTAATATAAGAATACAAAATAAATTTAGCCTCAAACAGAAGATCTGGAATTCACAAGCAGACATTTCCCCACACTATAGTATTCCTACTGCAGTATATTACAGCTCCGCGAACACCATGCAATTTTTCAGCAATTTAGTCGTCCGATTTTGACGTCACGAGCAGTTTTGAGCCCGTTTATTGATTATATCAGCTCGTGACGTCAAAATCGGACGATAAATTGCTGAAAAATTGCATGGTGTTCGCGGGGCTTATTAATACTATGTACAAAGGATACATGAAAATTATTAATCTTGAGATTCAAATATCTTTAAATCATCTACTGTACTTATTATAATTTCTTCAAATCTCTCGGTAAGGAATGCTGTTTACAGAACATTTATCAAATTTTGGATGGAGAAAATCAAAGGTCTATTTCTTAATACATTTAGAATTGTTTTATTAGTTTCTCTGTCGCCGAATATGACGTGGTAGATTTTGAGTATGTATTGTTAAATATAGAAAATCCTCGATTTACCAATATTCTCTTGTTGTGACGTCGACAATAGTTCCTTTTCTAGAAATGCTGCCTTTAATCATAAGAGACAGTCGATCAATATCCATAATATCCTCAAGTACCTATGAAATGGTCTCTACAGAACTGATCATAAACATGACAGGGAAGCAAATGGATTGCACTTCGGATTATAGACTTTTTTAAGGTATTAAGTAGGTGTAATGTGTTTTTCGTTCTGTTATCAATATTTTGTTATATTAACTTAAGTATAAAGTATATTCTTTAAAAATGCCTAACAGCAAATAAAAAAAAAGAAAAAAAAAGTGTTTGAGAGAAACATTTTAGAAACAAATTTCCATCATAAATAATTCATTACACATTTAGATATTGAAATTTTTTATTTTAGTACATGTAAGGAAATCGTAGATGCAGAACTGAATGCCTCATTTTTTCAGAGGAATTTGTCATTCTTTAAGTTAATTTGTACTTTAAAATATATCACTTGTTACTAATAGGATTTTGAATTATTTGCTAAACGGTGGAATCTATTAAAAAAAACAAAACACATTAATAGGATTAATCCTCCTCCCCCAATTAATTCATTAAATCTAGAGTTTTTAGAGACTTATTTGGGAGATATTGTGATAGCGACAAAATCGGTAGCTATTGCGTTTGTCCTGTCCGTCCGTGTCTGTTCAACCCTAGCAACTCCTGAACGGAAGGTCGGATCGACAAACGGATTTCACATCGTGTTCAGAGACCCACATAACATAGGAATAGAGTATTTTTCAGGGGTCAACGCCCTCCCCCCCATCTCATTTCAGTTGGCAGCTACAACATTATGCTTAAGGTCTTGGACTCATATACTGAAGGTTGTCGGTTCGAATCCGTATATTTACTCTTTTTTTCTCCTAATCTTTTTTCTCTATGTTCGCATAGTTCTTATTTTTCTTATTTTCCTACCTTTTTTTATTTTTCCTTACGCTAATGTACTTCTTTTTTTTTTATTATTATGGATCGCCCTTAAATTAATGCTTTATCACAAAATTACATTCACGTGTTACTGTATGCTTTTGGAATTCTTGAAAACTGAATTTTATAAGTTTTAATATTAACCAAACAAAGAACAAAATAGGATACAGTTAAAGATTAAACGCAGCCTTTCAATGTTGTCTTAATTAAACCTTTCTCCTAAATGTTTCACGTGACTTCGTTAAGTTGATTAAATAATATTACGCTATGTTATGAGCAAACACAAGACTTCTGCAGATCGTTTAACTGCAGATGAAATGAATCTGTAAATTGATTCGACTACAAACGACCTGTGCTGACACTCTGCTCTCACTGAAACAAAGATTACTTCGCAGAAATGAAGAATTTAGGCAATTAAAATTTTCAAAGGAAGATAAATGTGACTTGTTTTATATGTTTTTGCTCTTACTATTGTGTCAGAACAATGACTAGACAATTTTGTACTCATTTTCAGAACAAGACATCGTTTTACCAATCTGCAAATTTGAACTTGTGTACACTGTGACCTGACGTTCCCAAAGGGGTTGACGTTTTATTAGTTTGTTTCTACAGTGAGTCAATCGATTGCTTGAAGCGCTTCTCCAGCGATCGCAGTGATCAATTTTATAATGAAATCTGCTTCACATACACACACACACAAATGAATCGATTTCAAGACAACAGCTATTTGTGAAAGTTTGTAGATATGTAGTAAATTTTAAATGTTAATTTTGAAGATAATTAGTAATAACGTCTAACATTAAAAGAAAACCCTTTCTAAAAATCCTTTTATTTGGGAAAGTAAAAAAATTCGAGGCTTTATTATTTGGAAAAGTAGCTTTAAATCCTTAAAAATAGAACAGAAAAAAAAAAAACTTAAGTATTTCGATAGTAATAATAATACAATTCTACATTTACGTCTAATGCCTATAAATGTTGAAGAGGCAGTAAAAAGGCTCCAAAATTTTGGAGACATATACATTATTATTATTATTTTACATATTTCATTTCAATCCAAGAGCCTTTGTTGCCCGATGCTACTGTCAGTGGCGTTTCCAATGTCACATTAGCTGCCAGATGCTTCCCCGCAGTGCAACAAGCTCTCAGCTCTTACAATTTTTTTTAACCCCCTTTCAGTGCAAAAAAGGAGCTAAAATTTGGTATACGTCAACTCCTTAAGATCCTGAATAAATGATAAAAATTCCAAGGGATGTTTCGATCTGACAAACTTTAACCATTCCCTTGTTAGACTGGTTTAAGGAAAGCAAAGCAGGAAAGCACTACTTCGCAATGTGACATTGGAAGCACCTGATAGTACGTGCTTCCCTGCAACGCCTTGACTTCATTCGAATTAATTTGGTTATATTGGAGTGTTTTTTATTATATTGTACGCCTGAAGACAGTTAGCGATTGATAATTGAATCAATCGTGTATTTTAATGTATTTATTTAGTAAATGTGTTTATGTTAATATGTGCGTGTTTCAATTTTTAATTTATCTGAAGTTCAATCCGCATTAAACTATTTTTAATTATTTTATATATTTTTTAAAATTGTTTTAAATAGAATTTGTATTTCTTTCCCCCCCCCCCATTATTTATTACACAATAAACAAAAAAAAAAAAAATACGAGAAATGAGAGACTTAAAAAATGAAATTTTCAAATGAAAACTGAATTCCAATAATTTTTTTGGGTATTTTATTCAATGCTGAACAACCGTCGATGACATAAATTTTTTTAAAGACCTTTTCTTAGTAATTTCATCCATTTGTCATCTGTTAATGTCGTGAGTTCGTTGTCCTTTAAGTTTTTCCATTAGGTCCTTTTGTAAGACAGAACCTCTGGGAAGGTCTGAAACAAACAAAGGCAACATTAACACACAAGTAAGAAACGTATGGGGTTGGTTTTCCACTTACAATCAACCCAGAAATCTTGCTTTAAATGAATAAATGAAGATTTTAATGAAATTTTAATCTGGTTTTGGGTTTTGAATTGTTTTTAAAATTCATTTGTTTTGGCAATAAATTACGTTCTTTCGTTTATATCTCTAAAATCAATTATCTTTTGAATTTAAAAATTAATATCGGTAATAGAATCAATTTTGTATTATTTTTTTGTATGAGGTTTGGAATTCATTAACTAAATAATTTATAAATTTCCATTGAATTTCGTTGGATTGCATAAATAATTGGTTTAGGAGTCTCAGAATGTTGAACTTAACTAAATTTCTTAATTTTTCTCTCAGTTTAAATCCACAAAACTAAGTAGCATTATAGTTATATTCAAAAATTCGATAGTTGTTTGATTGTGATAAATTTCGAATAGACTAAGTCGGGAAAGACTCTTTGATCGTAAGTGTGCTAACTTTCTGTAGCTCTTTATATCGAACATGAAAACTCAATTCAATTCTAAATTTTAATAGAGATAGCACTCATTATAACAGCAGGTACAGTGGATTTCAAATCAGAAAAACCTCCTTATTTGGAGAAATCTGATCATTTACGTTGCCTGGAAATCATGACGTCAAACATAGAAATGGCATCTCTGCGAATTACTGTCAGTACGCGAGAGAAGACATTACACAGCTAAACCTATAATTTGGAATGTTTTCAATGCTTCAAGAGTCAGAGTGATGAAATATATATTTCTGAATCGCTGGATAGAATGGCTACCGCAACAACTTTGTCCGCTTGTGAAAAAAATTGTCTGCGAAGGGTCTTTCCGCGGGAAATTGTACACCACTCCCGGCATGAAGTGGAGTCGTGTAAAGCCAATGGTATATATATATATATTGGACGACTTTGAATTATATATTGTTAGAGCCACTATTAGTGAAATTATTCGTTTTAGAATGAATACGAACACTTGATATCATTCATTTGAAGCTTCAGTCAAAGATTGAATTCAACGGAAGCAAAACATCTTAGCAACGAATTCTTCACCTGGATCTGGGAATGAGATATGGAAGAATTAATATGAGGAAACTCTACATCGACATTACATAGCCAATCCAGGTTATTCAAAAATTATAAAATTATTTAAATAATAACAAAAACATAAAAATATACTCGTAACTGCAGAAAATACAAAAACCAGAATGTTTTCATTATGTTTATAAAATTCAGTTACAAATGTGAGCAACAGATGTCGTTATTACATCCTGGAAACATCAATCTATAAGCATCTATTACGTCATAAAAAGCTTTTCTTCGTGAAATAGACTTCATCTTACTATAATTTACAATTCGTAGTTAAGGTTTATCAGCGGACGTTCTATAGGAAAGCGAATACGTCACATATGTTTCTAGTGTTGCAGAATTAGTGTGGTAGTTTCCCTTTGCTGTTGCGAGAAATCTCAAATTAGCGCTCGTGTTAAGAAAACAACAACAAAAAATTGGTACTAAATTTGGTTGCATCTTAGCTCCAGCATGATAAATTGCTTCATAAAGAATCGGCGGAACTTGATAATTATGCGGAAATGATAATTAAAAATAAATATTTAATTTTTTTTTATCTCAACTCAGCCTAAATGCTCCTGCAGTTACCATAATATCGGACCAATGACCAATGAATTGCTAAGACCAGCTGACGTCCAGCAATGGAGCCCAGCTGTGTTTTTGAACAGCAATATTACATCTTCTCAGTTTATCATTACATTCAAATAAATAATGAATCCGAAGTCATCAGGTTGCAAGAAGCCAAGCGAAAATATTGGTTGCAGGTGTAAGAACAAAGATGATGCGAGAGTCGGTGCTCAAAGAGAATAAATAAAAGCAACCAACAAAACAAGAAAAAAAAAAGGATAAGTTCCTAATCTTCGTCAAACGATGATGAAAAGGAAATGATATCAATATTGATACTTCCACAATTTGCAATGGAATTTTCTTTTGCCAAAAGACCGAATGGACGTATGAAATTGACATGATCATTGGTAATGTGTATGAATATATATAAATTCGTTGTTTAAGTAATATTGTGTCTATTATGCTACACAATAATAAACGAGATCTTAGTTGTTGGCGGACTGCTTCTTCATACGATTGGGGTCATTCCAGTTGTTCTACATCAAATTTCTTTTTCAAATTTTTCTCCAGGAAACAACAAATTAAAACTTTTTTAGTAGTTATTATCTCTATCTCTCGAAAAAAAATATAAAAATGTATTACATCTAATTATTAAAAATCTGTTCAACAAAAGAACCATTTTTAATATATTGGCCAGGATTTTATTTGAATTCTTTTTTAATCAAACTCGAATTTTTATTTATACTATATTTGTAAAATGTTTTGAATGTTTCTGACCGTCTATTATATGGAGAAATTTTCGAAATACCACCAATCTTAATGATCTGTTTGTTTTTTTTTTTTTTTTTTTTTTTGGAATCACCAACAAAGATTTTTGAAATTTCACGACAAATCACAAGTTCTATTTTGACCTTGATTTCACAACATTGTACTTATGCAATTCGTCATTTTTTTTGTAATTAATAATTTATTTCCCAAAGAACACATCTAAACTAACGAAAGTCATAACAACAAAATACGTAATGAAAAAAACTGCAAAAATTACAAAATCGTTAGTACCTCGACAATCGGAAAACATATATGGGGGCGATTCTGGTAGGGCTTCAAGCCCCCTACTAATTTTTCATTTTAGACGTATACCTTTGGGCCACCCTGTATGTATTCTAATATCTTAAATTGTATAAATCCTACTTAACAAATAAGTAACATATTTTTGGCATTGTTTAAAAAAAAAGAATTCACATTAAAAAAACGCTGGTTATTTTGGTTTTACTGCTTATAAAAAAATAAATAAATGGTTATTTTTAACTTTAGCTAAAGGAGAAATTTATCTTCAACTTTTACAATTTTTGTTTTATGTTTGGCAGGAAATTTATTTCCTAATAAAGCAGCAATTAGTTTTAATCTTAATTAAAATGCATTTTATACAAAATAATTAACTAGCGCTGTCCTATTAGAACAGTTATAGAAATTATCCCCTAAGTTATTTGTGTCAATGTTGGCTTTCAAACACTGCTTGAATTGTTTATCAAAATACCATCTTCCATTGGGTGTAACTTAATGAAGAGACATATTGGGAATGTCTTTTTCTGTATCTGAAAGCCGTTTTATTGCTTTGATAGAAGAACATTAATAAGAGGAAGAAGCCATTGACCAAGTGAGAGAACGTTAACGGAACAAATAGCGAAAACTGCTTCCATTCATCAAAACGCTCTCGTTATTAAGAACAGTTCGTCCAATCATCGTCCTTCTATTGACGCGAGGGACTGAATCCAACAAACGATCGAACACAAACCAAAGCCACCAAACATTTGGCTCTTGCAAGACGCTTTCAACCTTCTGAAAGTTATTAGTGATTTCTAGTCTTCATTGTCTGATTTCCTAATAGGAATTCAAGGAAAGGTGTATAGTTTTGAAAACTGTACAGGATTCAGTGAAAACGAAAAAGAAATCAAGTGTCATTCAGAAATTCAAATAATTTGATTCTAAAAATAGCTCATTGTAAATTTTCAATGAAATGAATGAAATCCACACAGAATAAACGGAATTTTAGTCAAATGTCCTACACGACCTACAGGGAAGGGAGCCCTGTATTGTTCAAAAAGGTTGTTTACTGATGACTGCTCCTACTTGATGATCGCCATATTAGCATGAAACAGCTGTACTAGGATGTCATTTTGTAAATAACTTGGTCTCACCCTTTGTTAATATGTACTTGCGCAATCTGATTTTGTATGCGCTAAAAAAATTCATAGCAGCCTCGTATAGTGTGCACATGATTTTCTCGCCAGTTATCCTTTTGGCGAGTTTTTTATTGCTTATTTTAGCTTTTCAGGTTCCACACTGATTCCGACGATAGTATTATTACTTCTATTTTAGACCACTGAAAGGAACTGAATTAAAATCGACTTTTTTTCTAGAATTAATGACGGATAAACAGACTGTTGACGTACGTGCTCGGCCTCATAAAATAAATTCAAAACTACCAACTAATTTACAATAATTTTGGAAGACAGGAGGGTTTTTTTTATGCAATATAAAACACGCGAATTTAGGATGAAAGAATAGGATTGAATGTGCACTTAGAGGGCTTTTAGTGTTCTTACAACGTAAAATCAAATTAATTGAAATTGAATGGCGCAGATAGAAAGGGCGTTGGAGTGAAGCACTCGTAGGTTAGTGTCCACACGAGACTGTCTGAAAGTGACAGCTGAAAGTTAGATGTCCGTCGGTGAATCCATTCGTCTGCGTGGGGATCTGCGCTGAATGTTTAGTTTTTTAGAGCGAAAGAGAGTGAGACAAAGAGAAGAAGAAGGTAGCAGAGACTTTACTTTTGATTGAATTAAATAAATACGATTTTTTTTTCATTCGACTATCACAGGAGGATTTCCATAGATTCTTCAAAGAATTTACAAATTTTAAAATACTAAATAAATTCGTTAATAATAAAAAAAATCAGATTAAGAAAGTAAAATATATAAGCTAGCTTCTGTATAATATTTTTCCTCTATGTCGTTTGGTTCAATGCCGCATCGCTGCACTACATGCATGAGAAAATATTCGATCAGAAATCAGTAGTTTGACGAAGAAGACAAGCATTTCAAAAACTAAGAGCGAGCTTAGTAGGTTTTGCTTTTTTGATAATTTGCAAGTGACGCTTTACTTTATCAAGTAAAAGATTAGAGAAATCAGTTTCACTGAATTCAATTTTGCTTGGAATTGTTCAAACTCATTAAACAATGTACGTATCTGCAAGTGAATTAACCTACTAAGGATTGCCTGCAGGTCATCCCACGTCTGCTGAACCCTAACGGAATTATTGAATCACTAAGCTGTAGGTATTTGATTGCAGACAACTTAAATTTACCTGTTCTTTTGATACCGTCTTTGTTCTTCAATGAATTAGTTAATTTTTTTACGTGATTCAAACCTCTCAGGAATTTTCTGGTGAAAGTTTTGACTGTTTTAGTGAGAATTTTTTAGCTTTCCTCAAAAAGCCTCAAGGCTTCGTCGGAAATAAGACGCAATTTTAGTTTCAAAAGAAAGGAAGAGGAATTAATCTCACAACATCAGACAGATCAATAACAGACTCCCAAAAGCAATGAAACATCTGGAACGGAGTCGAAGCGATTAACCTGCTCGGAGAAGTTGGTCCCACAATGATATCGATCGTACTTTGGATTTGTGAAAAGCTCCAACATTTGCAATAAGGAATAAATCCGGAGACTGAGCAGGCCAAGAAAAATGTCCATCTCGTTTGTTGAAATTAGGACGAACAGGATCGTTGAAATAAACGGTACTCCGAACATCGCTCAGTGAATAATACAAGTCATTGAATAGACTGTATACATCGATTACTATTCAAGAAAATCATTTAGGATAGCCGATCTACTTCACTCTACAATTTTTAAACATATGACGCTCAACTATGAAAATGTTAAATTATCCCAGATTCCTCCTGAAACGCAGCATAAATATTTTCAATTGGTAGAAGCAACATTCATTCCTCTCGAAGGTTCTACACCGACATTATCGCTATCATCATTGATTTATTGATAGAGGCCTATGATGATATCCCATCCTATGTAAATCACCTTGAAATGTGGTCCGATTAGCGTTCCAGTTGCTCCTAGTGTTCTTAAACTAACTAGATTCAGATATGAATCCATTACCACTAGAAGGTGGATCCACCGTCTTCGCTTCCCATTTTATTACGGATTAATTACATAGAAAGGATAAGGAAAAAGCTTATCAGTGACTGGATGACAGTCACGAATACTTGTTGTACCAATTGTCACTAAGAGAAACTACAGTTCCACTATTAAAGTAACAATAGTTGTCCAGCCGATAGGTGTTATTACATAGCATAATATTGAATTGTGCATTACTTACGACACGTTAAGAGCTCTACTTATAAAACTTCGTGTAGAATCTAATACTTTGTCCATTGATGCAATTTGTTACATTGGCTTTATTTCTTGCTTTGCATTGTCTTTTCTGCAGTAACGAAGTTGAGATGATCTTGATATTTCAACCTAATATTATTCTCCATCCCTTTTCCTTCAACAATGTATAACACAATCAACTTTCATATTCAAAGGTGGTAAGATCCAAACATAGTTATATTAAAGGAAAATTACAGCCTCGATTTACCAGTAAGTTTTCCGCTGTTCTATGCCACTACGCTTTGTTTATTGCTACAACGTTGCTTTGCAAAGACTCGTATATCGGAAGTTTGGGCCTCAATCTATCAATTTCAATAATGAGATCAGCATTAGTAATGTTTATTTAATACTAAGAATTTCAGCTTTTTAGGGTTATTAACTTTTGATCTACCGTAATTTAACTGCAACTTATTTTTTGCACTTTTTATCCATAGCTAAGTAGCTATTGATTAGATACCAACCAAAATTAATAGGGTTATACTTTTTAATAACATAAATATTTCTCAAATTTCAGCTTTTTAGGATAGGTAGGTTTTGAAGTACCTGTGAAAAAGAACCCTATAGCAGATAGAGGCACTTCGATTTAAAACTGCATTACAAAATCTTTTTTTTTTTTTTTTTTTTTTTCACTCTGACTGAGAAATAGAAGATTCGTTAAACCAAACCCATACACTTAAATCTTTTAACACAAGGGGGAAGGGGAGGATTGATTTAAAATGGTTATTCCCAATTCTTTTATACTTCTATTTCGTAGGGATTCGAAACCAAATACAGTCTGCCTGTGTCTTGGACTGAAGAGTCAGACACTGATGATTAAAATTCGGTTGAGTTACCCAGGGAGAAGATTGCATCAGTAAATGTATGACACGTTTTCCATTACTTAAACTGACCTTTGAATTTCAACGACACATTGTTCGCGAGTCCAGTTGGCCTCTGACACAGAACCTGAGCCTGAATACAGAGAACGCGCCTTCGGAATGCCAAATGGTTCTGTTACATTCGTTATTTTCTATTCGCAATTCGTAAAATAGAAGGGAAAAAAGGAAAATAATACACTCTCTAAAAAAAAGTACGAACCCTTCGTTTATGTAACATCTACGTTTTCTTGTTTATTCTACAACTAGGAATTTTTCCTCTGTCAAAAAAGGAAATCGGTATTTTAAAAAGATTTCTGGTTTCTAAACATAAAATAATCCATAAAATTACAATTAAAAAGAAAGGTAGATTATATTTATCTGAAATACTGTATTTGATGATTTCAATCTTGTCAAGGTAACCAAAGCTTTTTAATCGTTTGCCAAGAATATTTTTTTTGTGAGAATTCTTTTACCACTAGATTGAGCTAAAGAAATCATCTTTCTCTGTTTCCTATAAAAGGGATATTATGATCGATAATGATTCACTTTGTTTGGAGTAGCCATTTTTCTTTACTTCGCTGCTTCGGATGATCGCTTAAAATACTTCGAATCACTTTCAGAAATATTTTCATTTGAATAAAATATAGGCTATATTATCAGAGGAGGGGATATATATTGTACTGAGAAAAATACAGCTACAGATACATACAATATGAGAAAATATAAATTAATTAAAGTAATTTTAAAGAAAGTAATTCTGTAATTGTTTTTTTATAATTCAGAACGGGTACGAAAATTTCAATGTGTAATTTCATCAATGATTCTAATATGTACAGGCTTTAAAAAAAGCGCAAAAAAAAGCGAAATTTTGAAAGTCACTGATGTGATATTGTCAAAACATTCTCAACAACTGCTATCAAATTGTCCTGTTATTAATCTAATTAGTTTTTACTGAACTTTTCAATACATCTTTTAGTTTAAAAATTGTGGATTACTGTACTATTCAGTTACGTATTAATTCTCCATTAGATATTTACTCTTAATATCATTAAGGAATAAGTAACGAATGATTGTCTTTTGTGTCAATGTTTTTTATACTTGCTTGTTTACAAATTAGCTGATCTAATATTTTCATGATGATTTCATTGGTCTTTGGACACGCTAAGGAATTGTTTGAAGAATAAAAAGAAAGCCTAGAATATAGTGGGACTGTAAAAGTTAGTTTCATGGCTGGTGATAGTCCACCAGGTAAGGAGAGCCTCAAAAAAACAGTGGAGATCCGGAGAATTAATAATCTTGAACCAATTACAAATTTGATTAACTAATACAACTCCAAGGATCAGTTAAAGCAGTTTTCGGAAATTTTACTTTTTTAAAAAAAACCTCAACTTAGAAGGTTCCTTAATTATAGTAGATCCACCTTTAAATTCTTCGTATTAAGGTTGATTGTTCATATTAAAAATTAATTCTCACTGATCCATAATGTAATTGTTAACCTAAGAGCTTAGGATTAAATGCTGCGATATTAAATTACTTTAAAACTATTACCACTGCAGCCAAATTGAAACAGATTTCTTTGGTATTGAATGAAAGTTTCAGCATTGAATTGAAAAACTCTTTTCATCTTTTTTCTGTTTTTTTCTTGTTTCAATGCAACTCTACAAACACTTGGCCATAAGAAATTTTCACAGTAGTAAAAAAACAGAAAAAAACATTTATGCTAACACCATTTTAAAGAAGGAAAAGGAGAGACAAAAAAACA
This sequence comes from Thereuonema tuberculata, assembly GCA_023159025.1. Taxonomy (NCBI): domain Eukaryota; kingdom Metazoa; phylum Arthropoda; class Chilopoda; order Scutigeromorpha; family Scutigeridae; genus Thereuonema; species Thereuonema tuberculata. The sequence goes on along the minus strand of JAFIDM010001028.1, from coordinate 30,865,091 downwards.
CGCGGTTTTAAAAATAAGAAAAGTGCGTGGGAAAAGACAGGTTCATCCATTTGGCATGAGGTGTCACGAACACAGAATCACCCCAAGGAAATAGAAGAGAATGAGCGAAAGAGAAAGAATGTCTTCTAAAATTTATAACGCTTACGGTGCTCGAGAAATGACAAACATAACATCTGCCAAAAAAAAAGAAGAAAAAAAAGAAATCGGACTGACCAAAGGAAGCTGACTGCATTAAGGAGGAAAAAATTCTGAAGTTCTTTTCAAGGCTTTTTTTTTTTTTTTGCTTTATTTTCAGATCTAAAGAACCTTTGGTAGTGGGAACTTTGTCTAACAGCATCTTACAATTCGATAATTCTGGTAAGAAACGACTGTTGTAAAAAAATCTAGAAATTAAGCTGAATTGAAAAAGTTTAATCAATTCTAAAATTTCTTAATTAAGCTACATTCAACTGTTAGCAACAAGCAGTTAACAGGAGGGAATCTTCCACACATTACCAAAATGGAAAGTTTAAAGGAAAATGGGCAAACTCTATGGGAATTTGCCCCACCCAGATATATCTATAGAAAGATCTCCTTTCATAGAACATATGTTATTATTAAGACTCGTCGCAATTAATAGTCCGTTCGGAGTTATGTACATCTAGATATGACGTTTGAGTCATTGATTTTGGTGAGTGTGAGTGGCAGGGAAGCCGACCACCTGCAGGGAAGCCAACCACCTACAGCCAAGCACCCCCCCCCCGCCTGTAGATGGTTGGCTTCTCTGCCACACACACACATACCACAAATCAACGACTCAAACGTCATATCTAGACTTATATAACTCCGAACGGACTAATAATTGAGACAAGTCATAATAATAAAAACTGTTCTATTGATGGAGATCTTTCCTTACGTATATATCTTATCACTACACAGGGATGGGGCAGATCTGCCCATTCTCCTTTCTCTGTAAGGAAGGTAAATAAGTTGATTTTTTCTTTTTAAGTTTAAAGAAGCTAAATTTAAAAGCTAAGATACAAACTTTTTGCTTAGCAACGATAATAGCTTTCCTGCCTATTTAAAAGAGAATATTAGTCTTAATTTAGTACAGGGATTCAATAGAATTAATGATAAAAGCCATTGATTCTGATGTGTCGAATGGATCGGTTCAGTCCGATCCAGTAGAATGCCACACAATTAAAGCTGTTTCAAAGGAATTTACTGAACAGGAACCAAAGGTAATTGTTTTCTGATGAATATCATGTTTTCTGATTTCATCATCAAGTTTTCTGATGAACATCATGTTATTGATCGAGTTTCTTATAGGTGGATTAATGCTATGTCAAAAGGTAAACTATTTACAGTCTGTTTTTATGTGTAACGTAAAGTGATTAGCTGATGTCTGCAGGAAGGGATTTAGTTAGGAATATGTTGTTAATCTACGGTATGTCAAAGTAATCAGGATTTTTCAATGACATTATAAGTCTCTTTTGCAGCCTCAGGCCGACGCATCTGTTTGACGAATAGGTATTTTCTCAGTCAAACATTAAAAAACACGATTTGCGTGAATTTAAGAAGAAAGTTAGAACGAACTTCTAAAGATATCAAAGTAAGTTAAATGTCTCGAAATTACTTTATATCTGAAATATAATTAGCGGTTCCGACGTAGCCTTTTCGTCAAGCCAGCGACCTGTCATGACGCTGATGTGTCGGAACCTGGGTTCGAATCCCCACGCTGGCATGGATGTTTACTTTCTTTACTGTATTTGTCTGGTTCTTTGACTGTTTCTCTTTATTTTGCAATCAAGCGTAATGTAGGGTCCACAACCTGTAATTTGTGGTTGGCGTCAGGAAGGACATCCGGTCGTAAAAACATTGTCAAGTTCAAATAAGCAGCTTGAGAAGTGGGAGCAGCTGAGGAAGAAGAAAAGTAATCTGAAATGCAATTCGTAAATGAACAAGGTTATCAATGAAATATGCAAGGCCTTCTGGGCATATAATTTTTTTTGTTATATTTTTAACTCCAATTTAATACTGCAATGTATATCTATTAGACATATTGTATGTGCGAATTTTGTTCAATTTATATTTTTGATGCCAGTATTGTATAGCGAATAAAAGATCACTGGTAACAATTAGGATTAATGTCTAGTAAGCTAATCGTTATATGATTGGACATTTCATAGTTAAAAGAAAATAACCTTACCTGCTATTAAGGAGTTGATTGGTTATTGTGATAAGTACTTAGCATTCCTATTACTACACGAAATGTATTTTTTTTTTAGTTTAAACCAGGGTTTCTCAACCTTTTTTTAACCATGGACCCCTTTTCCCTTCTTTTTTTTTTTGGTGGACCCCCTCATAGCTAAAAAGTAAAGGGATTATATTAATAATCAACGAAATAGTAAATGATTATGCTTTATTTTGAATGAAAACTAATTTAATGCAAATAAATTATTCTACAGTGGTAAATAATACATATACTATACACTGGTAAATAATTCATAATAAACCATTTTAAAATAAGTGTGATTCAATGAGATCCCTGTGGACCCCGGTTGAGAACTCCTGGTTTAAACGATTTCTCAAATACAGATTTTTGGGAAAGGAATTTTTGCCTTCTATAGGAGTTTTCAAAAAAGAAGGGTTTGCCATATATGCTCATTATGTAGCAATCGATTTTGTCTGGAACAGTCATGACGTCATCAACTTGACCTCCGAGCAGTCAGTCCAAGATGGCGTCGTTTTGTGATCGCATAAGCGTGACCAAGAAAGGACAAACTTTGCATAGCCAAGCAAGAGAAATAGTGTGGAACTTTTTACTTATTTCAATTTGAATTATTATTATGTATTTGTAATTGTAGAACATACAAAAACCAGAATGTTTTCGTAATGTTTATAAGTTTCAGTTAAGGATTTTAGCAATAGATGGCGCTATTACGTCCTGAAAACATCAATCTATAAAGAAATTATGTCATCAAAAGCTCTTCTTTCTTGAACTAAAACTGTAGTTTATAAAATTACAACACTGATGTACTTCTATAAATTCGTTTACGAAATTGAAAGAATGAATTAACTACATGCATTCAAAATCACATCTAACTTTTACCTGAGTTAAATTTTTAAAAATTACTTAATTTTTAATTGTCACGACTAGATAGTCCTAGATAAATGGATTCCATCCAATGGCAAATGTAATGGATGAAAACATCTATTCTTGAAATAAGGTTTGATTACTGAATAATGAATTCATAGATAAATTATTTCAAAAGAAAACTTCATTAAAATTTTTATTCCAGTTATTTTTCTAGGTAATTTTTAAGGTTAAATTTATCTTTGTATTTTGGTTTTGAGCACCTGAGAAGTAGAAGATGGCGGCCCAGCCCAGATGATAGGCTAGGAGTCCCGACACAGGCATTGAGAACACGATACCGAAGTAGGATCCTGAGAAGGCCAGGGTGGTCAGGCGGGTACGTTCCAATGGAGGCGCCCAATGGCTCCACAGCGTGTGAAGGGAGGGGTAAGCGAGACCCTACGATGATAAACAACAGAAGGTTTTGCAAGATATCAAAAAGAAAAGAAAAAAATGGCAGCGAAGTAGAAGAACAAACGCCAAGAAAAACACCGCCGACCTGATATCGAGAAAATTGCTTACTTCGAATATTCCTTCGAGAACACGGACTCCCACAAGCACGTACACATTCAATCTAGCAGCAGCAGGAGTAAGAAGAGTGAGCACGGCTGTACCCAGAACGCCCACGCCAAACAGACGCTTACCACCGAGTCGAGCTGCCAACCAACCTGAAATAAAGAATAACATCCAATCAAATAAATAAAGCCCTGAGTAATACAGAACGTTTCATAAACATACCAACAGCTACGGAAAAACTTATTCAAATATATTAAACCTTTTAGTTTTTTTTCATTTTTTAGAAATTATTTCAGGTGTAAATTTAAAAAAATAAATAAATCTATATTTTCTTTTTATTCTTTAGCGAATTTATTTATTTATTTAGCTCCAAAACGAATTTTAACCTGTTTAATTAGTGAAATCTAAATATTAATCAGTTTTAAATGTTTTACAAGACTTATATTGAACGGTTTTTAAAGCTAATCATGATTGTTAACAACTTATCATGATTAGATGGATATAAGAAACAGTTATTGAGTATTCTACAAACTATCACAAAAGAAGTGAATTGAAAATAGATCATCTTATTCATAATTCCAGAATGAAAGTAATTACAGAAATTTTATTTTAGAATTTTATTCTAAAATAATCCGCTAACGAGATCAGGAAATCCAATTAAGAATTGGTGAGAAAAGTAAAGACCTAAAAGCGCATTTTTCTTTTTTTTTTAAAAAAGGAAAGAAGTTGATAATGGCTATAAAAAGTAAAGAGGTTTGGTTCCTACCCTAATCAGAAATGTGGTGAAGTTATAAGGTCTGTAGAAAAATTTTTAATGTTAAATTATTATGCGTAATTTACATACTAAATATCGCTGATATGAAAGGAGTAGTCAAACTTTGCCACAAATCCATGAAGAAAGCACTAGGATATGATGGAATAAACTTTCCTAAATGAACCTGTAAAAAAAAATACAAGGTATTCTGGCCAATTATTTTTTTTATTAAATGTTTGAATCTAGGATGTACAGTAGTTGATTAAACGCAGTTGTACGTTTAAAAAAAGAAGAAAAAAAAGCTGTAGCTGCAGGCCTATCAATCTACGTAAATGGTCTATGAAAGTTGTTAGCAATGCCCGTAGAAAACTTCAGATCCTACGTCATGAAGCTAGTGGATGCGGTATAATTAGTAATACGTGTTAAAATAAATCATTGACAAAACTAGTGAATACGATGTGTTATTCTGTAGACTATAAGAAGCTTATGATTCTGTTAACATACTTGATGTTTTTAGTTTTTTAAAAACAGTCCTGAATCTAACTACGTAAAGCTTATAAAACCACTTACTACATGAGATGGCAATAAATGCAAAGATAAAAAAAATTCAAAAGATGTCATCTTTTGAAAAATTCAAAAGAGAGACATCTACCTTGAAACTGTATCGTATTCAGTAATCAGTCTAGGAAAGAAGGACATCAGCATTAATGAAGACTATTGTATGTCTTATGGATTATACAATTGTCCTTGCTGATGATGATACTACGGATACAGGAACTTGCCAATGACACTTTAAAATTGAATAAAGGTAAAGGAAACAAAGATGATATTCAATGGATTCATATACAGCAAAATAATATAACTGATAATGTAAGAAGAGAAGACGACAGAAGTTATTTGTTCTCATGAATAACCAATTACTATGCCTGGTCACTTTGGTGACACTGATGAAAAATAATCAAAGAAAAGATGATTCAAAACATTTTTTTCCTTCCATTTTGTTATGATTTTTGATATTTTACCTATTCATACATATTTAGTCATTATTAATGCTTAACTAGCTATCTTATTTTTTTCCATACTTTATTTATATGTTTGTTTGGCAAATCCAAACTGGGCAAAGTTTAGAATTTGTGGTGACTGCATTGCATTTTTCTTTTATTGTTGTATTTTTAGTATCAACATTGGGAGCGAGGTTGAAATCCACGTCAATCCACACTCCCATTTAGCTGATCATAAACTACGTAACTATGACTGAAGATTGCTAATAAAAACGAAACAGCTATCTCACAGTATCTATCATGTGCCTATGAAATTGCGTATCTTTCACATCTTACTTATTCATTCTAATTTTCAGTTATTGTTGTTTTCAGTTTCAATGACTTAAATAGTTTTGAATATTTATTGTAATAAAAGATCTTCAAGATTTTATCATTTCGAGGAAGTAGAAAAGGACAAATCATGCAACTCTTAGAGAATCAATGAATTTAGACAAAGATTTTTTTTTTAGATGAGGGCGTTAAGATCAACGGCTCTAAGAAAAATAGGACTGTTTGGATTGATTATTTAATGTGATTCTGAAGATGGGATTTATTTTAAAAATAAAAATATCAATTTCCTTTTAAAACTCCATTTTTTTATATATACATATATTTTTCTTTTACTTCCATCTTCTGTGTTCTTTTAGCTGTAAAAGTATGAGTCATTGAAATGACTGAATAATGTAAGTTTAATTCCTTTACCTGCTGGAATTTGGCTGACGAAATATCCGTAGAAGAAAGAGCCTAAAACAAAGCCTTGCGTTTCTGGATTCCAGTCAAATTCTTGTTCCTAAATAAATAAAATAATTATTGCTAATCAATCTTAAGACACAAAGTAAATATATATTTAAAAATGTTTGTTGTAAAACAAATAATTCTGAGTCAAAAGTTACGACTCATTTTTTTTTCCAAATTTAAATTTTTAAATACTACATCCTTTTCGTTTCAAAAAAAATTGAAGTGCTAAAAATTATTATTTTTATGTATAAATAACCATTGCATATCAAGAGAAAATATAAGAAATAAAAACTCTTCACATTCAGTTAATATCAATAGATTTCCCTAACAATAACTGAGTCGAAGTAGTTTGAATTGTAAACTTATAGAAAAATCAAATAGTTTTACAAGAATTTAACCTTGTAAAATAAATAAACTCATTGTTGAGAAATCAGAAAGGAGAATCATCCAACTGAGAGAAATAGGGTTGTTTTGATTTTGTCGAACCATTTTGTTCTGCTTTACCATGTTTTATTCATATTTACTTTTTCTAATTAGTTTCATAAAGAGCTCCACCACTTTTGTCCTCATGATGTACCATTTAACTAGTTTGCTTTTTTTAAAAACCCTTTTCTTCACTGTAAACAGGGATGAGCAAACAGGCGTTGCTTGAGGTGCAGAGCTTGCAGTGATTTTGCTTACGTAAATAAAGGACATGTTTAGCAGAAAGGGATTGAAGATGTTCTAAGAAACCAGAAGTTATCGATGGCGAAAAAAACATAATTGGCGGAATTTTCTGGACAATTTTTTTATTTTGGAAATAATTATTTTGATAACAAATAATGCATGTCTGCTGCATCATTTACTCATCAATAAAATGAAACCAAATCGAAGTCCAGTGTTTTTAATTCTTTTGATGAATAGAACAAAGAAAACTATTACAACAAACAAGAATTTCACAACAAATATCAGAATAAGACATAAAATTTAATGAGCTTAGATTTCTCAATCTAGTAAGAAATATTCTGGAGTAAAATTAAAATCGAATTTTCCAGAATGTTTTTCAAAACAAAATGATGGGCCAAAAAAATTTCTGCATCTTTGGGCAAACACCGGAACCTAAGATAAGAAAAAAAATGATAAGAGATTAAAGATTAAAGATTGGATAAGAAGGTAGTGGGGGCGTTGGCGTCCGTTGCTGCCAAACATTTTCTTATAGAAGCGATCGATGTTCGATCCATCGTTGTCCTCATTTCAAGGAAGGTGGATTATTTTGGATCAGTCACCCTCTGGTGGCCATTGTAGAAATTCTAATTATGCTTCCGACGCTTTAGCCTTGAGTGACTATCGCCTAAGATAATCTCACAGTGACTTCGGTTAAAACTGGAATTAGAAATGTAATTAGGCTAAGATACCTCCCAATCCTTTCAAAGTTTTAGAATCAACTTCTTATCCAAAAGAAGAAGAGACAATTCAAGAGGAAGATCTGTTAAACCAGCTCTGATAGTTATAACATCTATGAAGATTTTACTTAAGTTATATTCGCACACGTTAAAATAAGTTTTTAAAATAACTTTTTTCTTAATATAATACGGTAAAGGAGTTGCTGACCTTTTATTTTTGTTTTAATTCTTTAACTTATCTAATTTATCATTTATCGTAACCAGTTAACTTCTATTATTCAGCATATCTTATGGGACTTTTAGAATAAGAATTCTAAGTTACTCTTAAATTTTAGAAATGCCTCCTGACAGTAGTAGAAGTAGATTGATAGATTGAATAAATCAGGGAGCAGTGAAATAATTTCAAAGCAGTTTAATCAGATTTAAGTAAAATGAAATTTAAGTAAAGGTTGAATAAAGACAATTAAGTAAAACTTAAATAAATTGAAAAGAGTCGATAAAATGAAACTAAACAATGTTGCAGTACAGTTCTAAATATCTTGTTCACATATAAATGAATGCCAGGCGATGCTTCAAATAGAAATACAGAAAGAAGCCATTGACATTTTAATGTTATTGACTGAACTGAAGAAGGGTCAGGAGATGAGCAAAAGGGAGTCTGTCTCTTTTCAATAAATTGTAGCAATCTTTTTTCTTGATAGAAACGCAATGTTACAGACCATCAGAAGGTCAAGATCGACAAAGAAAGAATGGAACAACATTTCTACAGCAGAGATAACATTTGTTTTAATCTGCAGTTTAAAGTGGAAATTTTACGAACAACATACACTTAAAAAACTGATGATGCAAAAAACTGATTACAATGTCAGAGCAAATGGGCGTTTGACTACAGATCAAAAGTCATTTTGTTTCTATCGCCGCTAGGGTAGATACGAGTCCATAGCTATTATAACTGCCACTCCAGTAGCTCATATCCGTTGATGGTCGAAGCTGATCTCACACATGTTGAATGGAAAACAACTCTAGAGACCTGGCGGGCTAAGGAAGGGTGCCAAAGTTGCGAGTCCAGGGAAACCAGTGTTGTATAAAATCAGGCATTATCTTATTGGAAATTGGACAGATGTAGCCGTTCCAGAAAGGGAAGCACATGGGGCAGAAGAATCTTCTGAACGATCGCTGCGTCCGTCAATGTTTTCCTGATCACTAACAGCGAAGACCGAGAATCGTAGTAGATGGCTCCCCACACTTGACACCACCAGACCTGACGGTGTGTCGCTCAAGTGAGAGCTGCCCAGCGCTTCTCCATGCTTCGAATACGATGGTTATCCGTGCCCAGACAGAATATATCTTGTCCTGATTCGTCACTAAACACGATTCGTTGTCAGTACACAGCGTCCATAGCCTACACCACTGAAAACAAAGTCGCCGATGATAGGATGTTAATGGCAGACATCGTAAAGGATGCCGAAAATGCAAGTTTCGTTCTTAAAGTCGCCTCGAATCGTGCGGTTAGACACAGGGAATTTCTCTCAAACTTCTCTGAAACTATTAGTTGGGGTTCAAAACTGCGTCGAATGCGTCGATCAAAGCATGCTGAGGACTTAGAGACCTGCACTCCACAATCACACTGATTATAAAGCACACAGTGGTCTGGTTTATGACGATCATTTACGTGACCACAGCCGTAGAGATACTAACGCCCCTGGTGAAAGTTCTCAGGGCGCAATCGCAGACCAACTGCAATCAGTGGCACAACTATCTGTGACGGTGCCGTACACAGAGTTTCGTCGTTCCCGGATCATTATTTCTGGGTAAGGTAATTTTTTTTGGCAAGAAGTGCATGTATACGTGTATATTCCACAGATGACCCACGAAGACCGAAGAGCTGCTGTAAGTAAATTTCCCAATAGAAGTAATTTAAGTCGGGCTTAAAAAGTCGATCACTACGTAAAACAACTTAAATTGTAAGTTCTGTGAAATAAAATAAATACTTGATGAATTCAATTTCAATTTTTTTTAAAGAAATTTAAAAGCGTTTAGCCTTTTTACATCAGATCAATTAACAGATATTTATTCACTCACTTTGAATTAATCCTTTTATTTTTTTTATTTTACTTCTTATCTGCATCTGATTGCGACTGAGGTCACGGAACTACATAATGCATCTTTACAAAGCTTTCATATTTGCTATTTTGCCATGACCATGTATGAATAAGTATTTAACGACATCAAGAAATATTAAGTTACATTAATTTATTTATAAAAATTTAGAAATTTATATTAAAAAATAATAAAATCTCTATTACTAGTAATTGTCATTAGTAGAAAACAATGTTATGTGATTGGTTGAATAAGTTATAGATTCATGCAGCTCAGGGTTTTTTTTTTTGCCAAATCTCATTATACTTTTTTAATTACTCTTTTCATCAAATTAATTCAATTAATTTACTGAACATAAGCAATTTTTTTTTGTTGCGTTTTCAGTTGACTTAATTATCTTTCCATTTATTCGCCAATTAAATTAAATGATCCTATAATGAGGAATATTAAGGCTAAATTAATTAAATTAGGTTTTGTGAATGACTAACAATGAAATAAATTCTCCCTCGAAATACCGAGATACTATTTGTGAAAGTTTACGAATGAAACTGAAAGATACATTGATGTTTTGCCTTTCTAATGAGTTCACGATGAAATCGTAAATAAAACAAATAACCTATCAGAAATTTACATTAAGCTTCAAACAGAGAATGAATGCTAATTAGGGAATGTCAATTTTTTAAGATGAAATGAGCTTGTTCCTATTTCTCTATTTTTCAATTATTTGTCTTTGAGTGGTGACCTTCACCTGTGTTCCGTTGATGTCTTGCTGTTTCACGGCGGTCATATCAATGATGGCGATGCCCAAATTCCCTCTCAGGGCGTACAGATTGCAGAACCCGATAAAAGCGAGGGTGGCCAGGAGATATCGCTTGGGGAACCTCTGCCACCAGGGGCCGCTGGGCGGAGGGACGTGGTCATCGTACTCTGGACTGAAAGCGTAACTGCCTCCTTCCTCTTCGTCCTGAAAGATCTCGGTTTTCTCGTCAATGGAGTCTGTGTCCATGTTAGCAGCAATTCAATGATCTAAAAGAAAAACAAGAAAAGAAAAAAGACTTCAATGAAAAAAACATGTGAAGACGACCTCAAAGTAAACACGTCCATTAGGGGCGTGCTAACTACATATCAGTCTTGAAACAGCTTGGACGAAAATGCAGTAAACATTAAAAGAGTTTGTAATGAAAAAAACAAAACGTATCTAATTTGAAGTGTAGAACAGATACTTGAGACTGAATTCAATTGTGCTACCCAAAGCCTAGGTGATTGGAATTTTGATTCTGGCCGCAATCGTTAACGTCAAGGAGTTTCTCTGAATACGTTTTATCATTTATTTCAATTCGGAAACTGATTAAAGATATGTAGGAACCCACTTCCTAATTCCTTTAATTTACTGAGATGTTGATAAAGAACCATCAGCAAGAGGTCAGAGTAAGATATTTATGAATGTCTCCGAAGCGTTTAACAGGCTTTGATGATAGCTCCAAGACATAAGAACTTACATAGCAAAAGTTTTAGAATTCGTAAATTTATAAGGGTCTTCGCTACCACTGCGGCCTATTTTTAGGTCTTTTATACAGACTTTATTTTTAAATGAAGAGAAATATCCAAGTCCCAAGCAGAGATTGTAATCCAGGTTCAGGCGTATCAATGAAATGACAGCCAATACTTTGATCATTAGGCTATATCTGAACGATATGCACTAGAAGGATATCTTAAAGCTGATCACAGTAATTGCAGATGACTAACTACTAGGTGAAATTGCAACTTGTTAACACTCTTGTCTGTTAGAAATAGGCATTTCAGTATTAATGAGAATGGTATAAAGAAAGCTTTGCAGGATCTCTTATTTTTTTTCTTTCTGGAGTTGTATTTACCTTTATCCCCCTCCCCAAAATAAAAATAAAAAGTAGAACAGTATGGAGTTGCGGCATCCCAATTGGCGATTGATCAATGAGTACATATCAACTTATATAATTGGCTAAGTTCGTCTGTCTGACTGTCCGTAACTCGATATAATTTTGTTACCACTGCATCCATTTTAATGAAATTTGGCATACTTACTCAGTTGTTTACGCTTATTTCGAAACTCAAAACCATTTTTGCCGTAGAAGCTTCGTTCACAAGTTAGCACAGTATTTAGATTACATTTACTTTATATTTGATAGTTGATAATAAAATGATTTTTCAGATTTTTTTATGCCTGTACTCTTAATAAAGAGTAACAAAGGTTTACTATGACAATGCACTATCTGGACAAGATCTTAACTTTATTTTGAAAGAGGAAAGCGTACTACTGTTAATTGAAAGGGCAGTAATACGACTGAATCCTGCATCACCGATACGCAATGATAGAAAGAGTGCGCAGGCGTGGTTTATTTTCGAGATGCGCCTATCCAACATCTACGAACCTGTACTGTCGCTAATAGTACCCTACATCATGCCAATTGTGAGTCATTGATTCTTGGACCGTGCAGCCTTATTCATTAGTATGCCATGCTAATAGGCCTTACAAGATGAGACCCGTTGGAGCATATTTCTAAGTTTGAGTAAAATCGAGTAGTTGTTTTGCAGTAAATATGATAACGAGTTCTCACTGCATTGCTAGTACTATTCTGCGTTTGTGACATAAACGAGAAGAATCAATGTGGCGACTCAATGTGTAAGTTCTACCATCTAATATGAGAACACTGATAGAATTGGTTGATTGCAAAGGAACGTCCATTGTCTTAGCACTGGCAGACCGTCAGTGTCAGATCGGAAGCTCTGTGATTTGACATCGTTTGTTGGCGAATTAAATGTAGGAATTCCTCCAATGCTGCAAACTGCATTAGCAATGAATCACCCAAGGTGCCACGAACTCAAGTACGACATCGACGAGTAAACTAAACTAAACACTTTCCCTATATCTAGACTCAACCTAATACATCCATAATGGTAAGGTATTTGTCCAGCGACGAGATGGTAAACGGCTCTTTGGAAGCAAACATTTCTGGCGTTGAAACGTCCTGTATGGAACTTTTATGATGTAAGGTACTTTTGGGTTCGATTGGGACTCCCGTTTTTGGCTTTGCACGAACACTGAAAGATGTACGCTACACATGCAAACTAAAATACTATCAGTCATGCAGATAGCTCTAACTATGTTTCAACAGGACATTGCTTGCTAAGCCACAATTTCTCTTCTACCACGGCTTGAACTCTCATCAGATCAATTGCGAGTGAAACATTTAAGAGAACTGATATCTTTCAGCCCACCGCTGTTACTGAACAGCACCTCCGATTCCTAAAGCTTGATGTGACTTTTTTCAGACCAATTATGATCTTTTCCATTACAAGGCAGCCAAAATTCAAAACTTGTTCTGGGAGAGGAATTAGAACATCTTATTACTGAGGAAGCACGAGTTTCTATGTTGAGTTTTAAATTGGTGGTCGTACGCCTTACTGACTCGAAGTGAGCTCCTAAATCTAACTTACACTATCGCAGCAATGTGATCAACTTAGACTTTTTGTCTTGCTTTTTGAAAGAATTGAGTCAAATTATATTTCTGTATAAAATTATTTATAAATGAATCTGTATTTACTTCTATTTTCTTTATTTTTTGTTTCATGTAGAAATTTAGCTTAAGAGAAATCGAAATCCAAATAAATAACGATGCAAAATATTTCTGTGGTCTTAATACAGTGTCAAATACCTTGGCCGAAAGCATTGTAATCGAATTTGAACTTTTCTGTGAAAGTTCCAAAAATGGATATTTTACCTAACTATGAAACTTCCTTTCAGCCACTTCAGCTATGGATTCAGATGAAGACATTATAATTGAAGACAAAAGCAAGTTTTGTTTTGCCGTAATGGCAAGTATCTTTGTACAAATATGAAAATTGAAAAAAAGATAAATAAAACGACAGATGTTATGATTTAAGACTCCATTTTGCCTTAAGCAGATTCAGTATTCACTGTCCAGCAACGAATCTATAAAATTTTAAGGCTCTAATGAAATCTAGAGAGCACCAAATAGAAAAGTCAAACTATCCACATACTTTGAATTTTAGATTTTAAAATTCACTTCGCTGCGTTTTTTTTAACTAACAAGGAGAAGTCACGGCCTGTTATCGCGAAAATCAATGCCCTTTTGTGAAATGAAAGTACTCAAGAGTACTTCAAAAACATGTGTGGGTTGAGGGGCCAACTCTTAAGCGTTTTCGAATATTGGACATTGTTTTCATCGATTTTGAGTATTAGCTTATTAACTGCCTATTCCTTTTCTAAACAAAAGTTTTTGTGTCCAATGGGTTAAAGTGTTGGTCTTGAGACGTAAGGATCGCCCGTTCGATTCTCGTGGGCGACAAGTGCCTTTTTTTCTTTCATTTTTAATGATTATTATTATCTATTACTACTTAATTTCTTTTTTTTTTCAATTTTTTTTTTCAATTTTTTCCTAATTTTGCTTTCTGTTTTCTTTAAAATAATATAGGGTGCTTTTTTCCTGATTACATTACGATTAATCGATTACACGATTAGAAATATATACGATTAGAAGTAACATATAATTAGAAATAAATAAATAATATTCTCCCTAACTTATTTTTTATTAGAAATATTTTTATTTATTAAATATAAAATAAGAAAAATATAAAAATATGCAACTTAGGTTTTTTTTATTATTTTTGTCTTTTTTTCTTTCCTATACTAATGCGCTTTTCTCCTGATATTTTGTTAATATTATTAATACTCGATAAAATGTCAAGAGAAAAGCGTATTAGAATAGGAAGATAAAAAAAAATATTTAAGTTATATTATTTTAGTTTTATATTCATATATATGTCTTATTTATATTTAATAATTTAAAGTATTTCTAATAAAAAAATAAGTTAATATGATCCATTTATTTATTTGTAATTATATATTACCCTTCCATCTAATTCCTAACATAATCAGGAAAACAAAAAGAGAAAAAAACCTATATTACATTAAAGAAAAAAATAAAGCAAATGAGAAAAGTAATTGAAAAAAAAAGAAAAAAAAGAAATTAAATAAATAAATAATAATAATCATTAAAAATGTAAGACAAAAAAAAAACGAGAATCGAACGGACGATCCTTACGTCTCAAGATCAACACTTTAAGCACTGGACCACAACAACACTTGTTTAAAAAAGAACAGGAAGTTAATCAGCTAATAATAACAATGTCCAATATCTCGAAAACGCTTGAGAGTTGGCCCCTCAACCCACATATGTTTTTGAAGTACACCATGAGTACATTCATCTCACAAAAGGGCATTGATTTTTGTGATGTACAGGCCATGACCTCTCCTTGTAAGAAATATTTTACATTATTAGAATTATTACAACTTAAAATATATTTAATATTAAAGAATTCAACATTTGGGTATGAAATTTACAAATGTTGAATTTTTACAATATATTTCTGCGGAATAACTGCTGCAAAAAATTTCGTTAATGAAACTATTGATTTTTTAAACCTATTTTTTGAAACTATTCATTTCACGATATTAAGTCTGGAATTTCACTAAAAATTAATTAAAAATAGATTATATCGAAGAAATTTTCATAGCCGGAGGAGGAAGAACTACATTGTAATACATGGCTTTAAAATATAAAATAAAATGGATAAGTAATCACCCATCCCCTTAACCCCTTAAGATCCAAGATTTGTGCATAAATAAAAAGTTCTGAATGTATTCTCCCGATCAAAATATTTATATCGTTATTTGAACAAAAAAACAAAACAAAAACCATAAATGTGAATCTTTTTGATAAAATAATAATTTTCCAAAGAGTTATCACCCACGTACAGTAGAGTAACCTAATAAACAAAATTCACCCTTTGAGCTACTGTGATTTTAATTTGTTTTTAAATAATTTCGAATTGCAAAAAAGTATTACTCAAACTCCACTGCAGTATCGAAGTTAAGTTGATGATATGGTATTTCTCTTTGTTGGCATAAGTCATATTTTTTTTCTTTTTCTTTTTCTTTTTGAGTTACATCTAATGATCTATAGAAAAGCAAGAACGGAAATAGACAGAGATAGATGTTTAAAATTTAGTTTGACTGACACAGTTAGAACAATTCAGACGACGTGAACCAGCGCATTCGAAATTTGAAAACAACTGTGTAAAACTTGCATATTCTAAATCCGTGCTCAATAAACATGACAGGAAATAGCTGAGACTTCTTCTTCTTCAAGAACAGTAACAAATTTTGCATTTTGAAAAAGACATCTGAACTATAGGTTTCTGAAACGTTGCGTTAATTTTTAATAATTCATTTTTTAATTTGTAGAATATGAAACTTATTTACTAATTTTTTTTTTTAATTCCTGTTACTTGTTGCGGAGCACAAAGTTAACGGATTAATAAATAAAATTAATTTCGATTCTAAATTCGTTGTTTACTATATAACTATCATTATCGCTAGTTGCCTAGTAAGTAAAGTAAAACAGCAGATATTTGTTAAAGATATAGCTTAGATTCCGCAAAATTCAGTATCTATTCCAGACACTGTATATGGGATTATTTTTAACTTCAAGACAGAAACATATTTGAAGTTGCTTAGCAACGAAAAGCATCTGCTATTAGAACATGTTTATCCCGAATAGACGAATATGGGAAAAGGAAATAAAATCTAATAACACTTGGATGGGAGAGAAAGCAGTCAAATTATGAGATACTTTTTAAACTTTAAATAATAAATAATGTAATTGATTCCATAGAAATTTGAGATTAACAAACTGCTTTTAGCGTATGGAAATGGATCAATTTGAATTAAAATTTTAAAAAACACCGGACTAATATACAAATTAAAACTTTAAAATTAACACAGACTAGTTTCGAGTTGCCCCTAATGCAACCCGTTTTCAATGTGAGGCCTTACCCATCAGGAGGGTTCCTTTGATCAGCGTCGAGTGTCTCCCTACTATGCTACGATTGCTTGGTGAGGGCACCTCCTACTTCCCCCGATTGATACTACAGGCTACGTGGACGCAGTCCATGTGAAGATGACTCCATTATTGGTTACCTGGTGTTGTAAAGAGACTTGCTTGTTGTTTGGCTTCTCACATTGAAAATGGGTTGCATTACGGGCAACTCGAAACTAGTCTGGGTTAATTTTAAAGTTTTAATTTGTGCATTAGTCCAGTGTGTTTTAAGATTTTAATTCAAATAAATTTGAGATTACTTGCATGAAAAATAAATAAATTATAAAAAACTACAGATAAATTTATTAGGATTTACTTAAAATCACAAAATAAATAGTCTGATATAATCTTTCTACGATCTGAATGCCAGTGACAAGATGCCAACTGGATGCCAGTGATTCGCGCGGACGAATCGTAAAATTCCTTATAAGACCACGTGACAATTTCAACGAGAACATCCTACAATAACAACTGTATCATGTGTAACTTCTTTCGTTATTTAATGCGTGTCTCTCGAGATCAACTCATTATTCTGCTAGATGAATAATACACATCACATTAATAATTTGTAACTTCATGCGCATCAATCTTTCCACAACAGACTAAGTGAAAGGACACAGAACTACTTCGTTTCGTAACAGATGAGAAAGAAGGTCATCATCTAAAACATCTTATCCCATTATTAGGAGAAAATATCCAATATTCGGTTACAATTGATGTAAATATTTATATTCTTCTCTGCTTAATAAATTCGCTCAGATAACCTAATCACTGTAGCAACATCACGTGATAAAGAGAACCAATTAACTTAACGATCAACAGAGTATTTAATTTCAAAGGTAGCTGGTGAAGTTCCTCTTAGCGTAAATTTCGATTAGTTCCAACTTTTAAAATACTTTCCTTAACACCCCCTCCCCCCTTCAAGATTTCTCTCAAACACTAGCAAGAAGTTTCAATTACTTTCCCAACTTCAATAGCAATCCTTCTCATATCATTTACTGCTCCTTCCACTCGTTTTTGCTAAAAAGACAAAAAAGATATTTCATGCTATTCTTTCTTGTTTTTTTTTTTGTGTTATTTTAAATTAAATTTCTTATTAAAGATTAAAACTTAGTTACAATGTTATTTCAGTAATAATTCTGTTAATTATTGATATCTATCCCATCTATGCCGTGCTGGCGTGGCCGTGCGGTCTCGGCAGCGGTCTGCCGTGGCGGCCAGTGCGACAGTACCTGGGTCGAATCCCGGCAGTGGCATGGCTGTTTCAATTTCCTTTCCTGTGTTGTTCAGCCTCTTCTTCACTTTCTCTTCGGTCTGACGTCATTCCTTAATGGCGTCCTGGGGAAGGCCACGGGAAACCACCCCAGTATCTTTCCCTTGAAATTCTAGGGAGTCTGCTAGGGGTTCGCCATCTTGGGAACACTAGCGCTCCCTGGAACACGGATGCTTCGGATACAAAGCTCGCACTTCGGTGCGTACCGGCATCACAATCCCATCCATACTTATTCTGTTCGAAGACAGGTCAACATTCCTATGGATTCAAGAAAGAAGCACCTAGGGAAAGAAACTGAGGTAGGTTCCCGTAGCCTTCCTCAGGCAGCCATTATGGAATGGCTTCAGACCGGAGAGAAAGTGAAGAAGAGGCAAACAAACATAGGAAAGGAAATTGAAACAACCAATTAGAAATTTAAATTTAAGCCACGCACGGGATTCGAACCCAGATTCCGACACAACGTCCGCACGGCAGACCGCCATCCAGACCGCTCGGCCATGCCGGAATATAAAACAATGGATTTTGATTAAGCTTGAAGGGTACAAATAAACAAAAATTCAAACGTCTGATATCCGGCGTCTCATGTTTTGTATTTGAAATAGAAGATGATAATCTCACGTCTTTTAAAGGGAGACCTTTCATATACGTTAGATTCCATTATACTGTATAATGTTTTGTGGCCTTCAATCGACCTTCAAGTTGAAGCGTCTAAAGCAGTGGTCGGCAACCTTTTGTTGTAAAAGGGCCAAATATGTTATGTGGGAATTACTGCGGGCCGCACCTGGGCCAAAAATTTTAACAACCAAAAAAAAAAAAAAAAAAAAAAAAAAACCTTATTTTGAAAACCAAAAAAAAAAAAAAAAAAATTCCAACACGCCCCGCGGGCCGCATTACAACGCTTCATGGGCCGCGGGTTGCCGACCGCTGGTCTAAAGATCGAATCTAAACATGATTTAAGCTTCTGATTATTAATTATACAATAAAAGTGATTATTTTTGATACAGAAATGGGTTGTTTAAACAACAATTTAAATCAAGACTTTTTTAGTAGTTAAAGTCTTGATTTAAATTGTTGCATAAACAACCCATTTGAAAAATGAGAAAATGGAACAATTATCCATTTTCTGAAAATACTTGGTTAGTCAAAAAGTTTGTTCTATTTTTCAGTAAAAATAAAAGACTCATTTTTTATTCTCAGCAATAATTTTATTGAGCAATGTCTTCAATGGTTTGTTTCATTACCTTCTGCCATCTTTCAGGCAACTTCATAATTCCATCTTCCCGTAACTTTTATCTTTTTGAGCCAAAAAATGTTCTAGGTGCAGTTATTATCTTTCAGCGAATTGAATTTTGCCCATAAAGAGAATTTTTGTAACGACCGAATTAAATGAATATCCGAAGGTGCAAGGTCTGGTGAATACAGCGGATGAATCAGAACTACCCGCCAAGATGTAACAGTATTTGTCTGGTCAATAAAGTCACATGCGGTCTTGCGTGCTTATTCTCTTCAATTTTCAGTATTAAATTGGCGACACCAATTTTGATCAGTTTTTGTTTTATATGCCCGCTGATATAACAGCTGTACTAATACAATCTAACAAAATGGTGTCGAATGACATTAAAGACACATAAGGGCGGTAGCGCTTAGTAAGAACCATTACGTAAAAAAGAACCAAACGAACTTCGTGGTCAACCGAATAATTTTGAAATGGAAAGTACCAAAAATAAACTGCAGAAATGAAATTGTTTAGTGCTTTTTTTTACATACAATCAGTTGGACAAACTTCTCATAATACAGAAACATGAATGCATTACAACAGGCAATCTTTGAAAATATTATCTCAACATTTGGATCTCAGTGAGGGATAGATTACTCTACAGTGAGGGATAGTTACTATATTTATTAGATATTTAAAATTATTATAATTAGCCAATGATAATTAGTGAAAGTAATAATATCAATTAATTTGTTAATTCACAATTAATTTTTCGTTTAAATTATAATTTCTCTTTATTGTTTCCTTTTTGTGTCGTATTGTTAATATATGATGTTTTGCCTGTGGGAATTCACATCCATTATCTAATCTCTAATATCAGACTGCAAAAAATGAAATTGGGGAGAAGACGTTTTAAAGTCTTTTAATATATTTTCCCCCAGACAAAATTACAATGAATTGTTGAATGGAAGTGAATCAATGTTTTCTAACTGCAAAACAAATAACCCAAACGCTATTTTATTTAATTAACTACATTTAAGCTCAAAGCAGGCTAATTTTTCGAAACAATTAAAGTTCTGCTAAAATATCTTAGCTCCCATTTCTGATTCTATGAATAAATAAAGTAATAATCTAATCTCTGAATTCAACATTTTTATTATTTTTCCAATAGTTTAATTAAAAAAAAATAAAAACCATAAATCGAAAGTATCAAATTTATGGGCTTTATTTTTTTTTAAATTCAACTATTGGGAAAGTAAAGGAAATGTTGAATTCAGTTACTAGATTATTACTTTATTTATTCGTAGAATCAGAAAAGGGAACTTTTTAAAGCTAACATAATTTAGTAGATCTGAAATTCTATCGAGAAATTGCCCGGTTTTGAACTTAAATGTAATTAAATTCAGTTATCATGTACAAATCAAGAATAAGAGAATATAAATCATTCATATTTAAGCTGAAATGTAAAATAATTTTCAGATTTTTAGTAGTATTTTTAACACTTACAGAACGATTTGAACTTAGACTTCTAAATCTTCCAAACTGACTTCCTTAAGCAAAATTCTACGACAAAAACGCTGTAACTTGGAAAATACTTAAAAATGAAGATGATATGAATTTAAATCGCATGATCCACGTTATAAGACTTCGAGATTTATAGAAGTCTAAACGATGAATAGGTTTTTAATTGACTTGCTAAGTTTTCACTGATAGGAGTTTGAATTTACAGGATTCAACAGAGGAGTTGAATATGTTTCAAAAATGGAGGTTTCATTATGAGACATGGCTTTTTTTTAAAATCTGACCAATAGAATCTATCGAAGTTAATATCGAATTAAAACCATGTTAAAAAAACAAGTGACAGACGAACTTTTTTAAAACAAAAAACCCAAAGGAAATAAGAAGAAGAAAAAGCTATTATTGAGAGACCATAAATCTGAGATTCTGTTGAAGTGAACCCAATCAAAGCCACTATTTTATTGAAGCAATCTAAAGAAACCGTAAATTATCATCGGGTAAAAATTGCAGAATTCCCTTCGTGCAATAGGATTCCTGACCTTTTATTAAACCTTGGAATTTTACGCTGCCATTTGGGGAATAGGAAAAAGAAGGAGAGTTGAAGACGTCTCTGGTCGATTCCTTTGGCTCTGTTTATGTTTTAATAATTTCTCTTAGCGGTGCAGCGCCGCTCTATCTCTCGCCGGTGAAACGGATCGCATTTAATTAAGTGCCGGATCGGTTCAATGGTGGACGACCTCCCCCAACAAATGAGATTTACGCTCGTAGATCTTAAAGGGAAGGGCTTATTGAAACAGACAAAAGAAAGAAAGAAAGAAATGGGGGAGGATCTCTGATAAAGTATTGGGGCTTATTGAGAAATGAGCTTTCTTTTGAGTCTTCATTTGGTGTTTGTCTACGAAGGAGAACCATAGGATCCTATTCAATGATTGCCATAAATGTTCATTACGTAATACTGATAAAACACATTGAAAATATTCGTTGAAAACTCATCTAAATACCAATTAAAGATGATAGCCTACAATGAGTTTAGCATTATTTTAAGTATTTTCATTTTTTGAAACTAGTTAACTGTTTCACAGCTTACAGATATTGCTACACTACTTGCTTCAGGTTCCAGTAAGAGCCTTTACTATTATTGCTAGAAGTGAGATTTTATCATTGTAAAACAGAGGCAAATCCATAGAAACTGTTCTACGTTGTTGAACGACTGACAAATGCAGGATTCGATTAGTTGTAGATTGCGTTTCTGGCCATTTAATTATATCATTGAATCTCTTAGTCAGACTGAAGAGGTGCTTGCGTTTGCGAACAGTTATTAATGTTCTGAGCTTGATCATCGATGCTAAATCTGGCTGATGAGTCCTGATAAGGACAAAACAGCTGTTTCAGATTGCCGTCGATGATGGCTCAAGGCGAGAAAGCAATGAATTTGTGCATTTTCGTTTTTCAAGTTACATTTAATGCACCTTAAACCTTCTTACTTATTAATTTTTCGCCTATGCATTTCGCTTGCCCTTTTATTAAATGCCTTTTGTGCCCAGCGCTTAGCGGGCTAAGGTAATTATGCTGTACTTGTTATAGCAATTTTTCTATTGTTGTTTGCTTTTTGTGAGGTCCCACTTCCGAGAGCTTTCACGCATCTCTGCTTGATCATTGAGGCTAAATCTGACTGACGACTACTAATAATGACACAGCTGTCCCAGATTTCCGTCTTTGATGGCTCAAGACGAGAAAGCAAACGAATTTCTGCATTTCTATAGTTTTCATTTTTTTTCCCCTCAATTATTTAAGTTCGACTGTTATATTCACTGAATATGAATCCAAGATTCTAAGATTAACTGTAATGTTAGATTCTTGCAAAAAATAACCTTAAAAGATATTAAAAATCAAAGTGTGAAGAAGATTTATCTCTTTTTAATTAAAGAGACTAACGGAAAAATTACGACGAACTTCCATTTTCATAATTCAGACCTAATATCCGAAAGAAATCTCCTAATATTTTAAGTAAAATAATGATAATTTTTACATTTTTTCACAAACATACGACGTTCCGTTCTTTTCTTGATAACTAAAAAAAAATATTTAATATTATTTCTTGAAAATCATATCTTTGAGGTGATTTCCGAGTGACAGAATTACTTCCTTATTAGTTCTTGGAACAATTCATCACCATGTTTCAATTTCTGCGCTGATTCGCATATTATTAGGTGGATTTCCTGACCGTGCATACAATACTTTTTCCTTTAAGAAGATTCCAAGGAAAGAAATTTTAAGGAGACAGATCAGATGAAGAAAATTCATCTGAACGCATTTCTCAACCATTATATCCTGTGTATAAACTAACCTCAAAGCATTTCTTAAAATTGAGATAAATGATTTGATTTTGTAATGCTACTGCAGCGGTAAGGTCACCCACAGTGTAACAATCGCTAGCGAATTCAATCTTCGGATTTAATTAAACCGGAAGATTGATCAAGGTAATGTGTGCCATACAAATAGTACGATAATAAACGTCAGCTGTTTCTGCCGAATTTAGGGCAACTTCGAGAAGAAATTGAAAACTTAAAGCCCTAATTACAATTGAAATTGCAATGAATGCTAAAAAAAAAAAAAATTACAGTACAAAAAAAAAAAATAAAAAAAAAATTGTAGAGTGAGTTTAATCGAAAAAAAAATATTATTTTTACGAAATAATATTAGACTTCCATAAAATTTATCAAAAAGCAAAATTGAGAGCAATTGTGTTCCTGGCAATCGTATTGTATTTTATTATATTCCTGGTGGATCGTTATATAAACAAAGAATTGACTGAAATCTATTTACAAACGGTTAAAATCATTTATATTTTATTGTACCTACATGCGATCGCGTTCAAAGCTAAAATAATGCCTTTATATCAAATGATTAGCAAATACCCTTCACTGTTTTTCTTACTCTTTATGTTTTAAAGAATGATGAAATGTAAATCACTTAAAGATGAGTGGCGCCAATTCGGAAGCACGGGAAGAACTAATTAAGGTTTAAAAAAAAAAAAAAATCCGTTTTTCTTCTTAAGTAAATGTTACCGTGAAGAGAAAGAAAAACAGGAAATAATGGATGATGTGAAAGGAACACGTTTCATTCAAAATAAATTCAAATTAACTCAAATGAGTTGTAATAATTTTAAGTGTAAAAATACGTAAGTGTTGTAAAAGGTGATTAAAATTAATGTTCCATATTTAATAGTTTAACGAATTACTATAATTATCTTCCAAATCACTTGTTAATTAAAAATCAACAGCTACTTCAGGTAATTTCTGTTATCAAACAAAATACACCCTGCTATGCGATCTTGTATCTTATATGCGACTCACATGAAATATAAGTTGCATAAAGTGGTGGATTAGTAGGTTAGAAGATAGAATTAATTTTATCAGTATTTCATATCTTTCTGCTTAGTTTCTCTTCGTAGAAGGCTAATATGATGGACGTCATTGATATTTTTTATACCTTCTCAGAAGAAGATGTCGTTCATCTCCAAAGACCTTATTGAGACAATCACGTGACAGATGTAACGTGACACGGTGGAGAAAATGGGACGTATTTTTTTTTTATGTCCTCCCACGCAGACTACCGAGTAATCTGGTTCAGTATTTAAATGTAGATTCGCTTGTTCCACTTCATAAAAGTAACCTTGTCACGTGCCTCCCTTCCGCAGTTCATTCGTGAACGAATCAAACGAAGAAAAAAAGAACCAAAAGAAAAGAAAGAAGAATAAAAAAATGGTAAAGGGTTTCTAGAACTTCAACGGACAATCCAAATTTCTAATGACACTATTAACAGATTTGCTGTTAATAACACTTTATGTTTCTCACTTAGCTCATTGAAATGATTTATTACTAAATTTTAATTTATTCACGACTCTCATAAATGCAGATAACTTTGAAATTATATGCATCAATCAATAAATCGTTGCATTAAAATCTGTAACGTTCAATACATTCATAACTCTGTATTTATTATTTGTGCCTATACAGGGTGAGTCAAAATGATTTGAATGATTTCATAAATTCACTGTAAAAATTGGATTGAATATATTATTAAACAAATTGTATATTTGGATATCGCAACTTTGTAATTTTTTTTTGCAGATTTCATAACTGTTCAATATGAGCACCTTTTGTCACAAGACAAATGTCAACACGGTACTCAAATTCCTTCCAAACGCGAAGCAGCATGGGTCTGTCGATTGTGGCAATTGCAGCACGAATGCGCATCTTCAAGTTGCCCAGATCTGTTGTAAGGCAGGTACAAATACCATGTCTTTAACATACCCCATAAGAAGAAGTCGAAAGGAGTGAGGTCCAGGGAACGGGTGGCCACGTCGTCATCTTTAGATCGCAGGAACCCACACGGCCGATCCACCGTTGGGTCAATCCTTCATTTAGATGCTGGCGTACTACAGTGTGATGGTGCCCTATCTTGCTGGTAAAATAAATCCATCACTGCCGGTCTCCATCTGTGACAATATCCATTCAGTTAATATGTCGAGATAGCTGAGTCCCATCACAGTGTTTCAGAAAAATGGTACACTTTGGTCTGTGAAATGGCACAGAAAACATTGGCTTTCGGTGAATCCCGTACATGATCCACTTCGACAGACCCATGCTACTTCGCGTTTGGGAGGAATTTGAGTAGCAGGTTTGACGTTTGTCGTGTGACGAAAGATGCTCATATTGAACAGTTATGAGATCTGGAAAAAAAACTTTCGATATCCAAATGTAAAATATTCAGTACAATTTTTACATTGAATTTTTGAAATCGTTTAAATCATTTTGACTCACCCTGTACATTTATCATAACTTGTAATACCTTATTTCAACACCATGTGAGGTTTTAAGCATTCCATTTTATTTGCTCCTGTATCACAGGTGAATGATCTATTATTTTTATTTTGATGGATAATTATCGTCAGAGAAAATTGTTCCAATGACAAAAGCTTCTGCATTTTCTTCAGACATTTTTTACGTTATCTGGCAACATCTTCTACGGCAAGTATTTTCATCCTATTTTGCTGTTGTCTTCACACAATTCAATATTCAGCACAAAGTCATATTCGTAAATCGCGTTTGATTGTTAATCTTAGTCCTTTTAAGATTTAGGACTTAACTCATTATTAAATTTGACATTAGGGAATTAATATCTTTTTTAATTCTTCAAAGGTAAACAATGTAGCGATAGCGATTAGTAAACCAATCACAATGCTTCGAAATGGCTTCTGATACGTGAATGAAGAAAATTATTAAAAAGTTAATAAAAAACGCCTACTTAAAAATAAGCGGAGTGAAAAATCGGTTGCGTGCAAATTAAAATATATTTTAACGAAGACATCTTAGAACCACTTCTACAACAATAATTTAATCTATTCTAACGTAAAGGTGACTCAATCTGTACTCACTATTTATGTGGAATAACCATCATTCTTAGTTCAAACCTTGTTAATAGACTCAATTCAATAAGTTTTGAATAATTTTCTTCATTCGCGTATCAGAAGCTGTTGCGAAGCATTGTGATTGGTTTACTAATTGCTATCGCTATCTTGGGGCTCGAACAGCTAGAGACACAAACTCTGTGGATCTGAACTACTCTTGGCAAGACCTTTTCAACGACACCCTAATCAAGTCTCTAGCCCTCGTGGTTGCTGAGTTGATACTTGTCCACAGACAGACAGACAAACCAGGGATATAAGGCTTCACGGTATCAGAAGCCTAAAATAGTATTTATGGTTTTTAATATTCACTGACGAACAAAAAAAGTTGACACTCAAAAAATAATAAAAGCTACACAAATGAAATTTATACGGGATCAGATGAATGAAATAACTTAAACAAATGATTAAATTTCAGCTTGACAAAAATAGATACAAAAGTTAATAGATAATTGATATGTTTGCCTGTGGAAGTGATACGTGCAGTGAGGCATTCTTTACTGCACTATTAAGTCTTCAATTGACACGCAGTCATTCAAATGTTTTTGTTGGTATAGGGAACGCTACAGGAAACACAATCCTCTCTGAAGGAGATTATTCTAGAGATTTCCGACCAGTAGAGGGAATTCGGCTATTGTGCTGAATGGAGTCGTGTACGGAGATATGAAGTGTTACCTCCGAATAACGGACAGTCACGGGAGCGGAAGTTTCGTCCGTTATTGGGAAGTGTCCGCTATTGGGGAGGACTACCTTTTTTTGATTTTTTTAGCTTTTAGCATGTCATTTAATGAAAAATTACGTACAATCTTAATTAATTTCTACAATTATCATTGCGATAGGAGAGAATATGAACAATTGCAAATTGTTTACTATATTCCTTTTTAAATGAGTGTTAATCCGTTTGTCTTACTTAAAATAATGATAAAATTAATTATAGTATATAGTAAATTAATTTCTAGCCATCCATTTGATGCCTTAAACGTGTCCAATCCTGAAGTTTGACGGAATTCTCTGGTTTTTTCTTGAAGCAAAATAGCGCTTATAAAACTGTTCTTTGCACGAACAGAGCGGAACCATTTTATGACCACTTCGTCGATTTTGCTTGTTTCAGTTTTACGAAACTTCAAATTCTTCGAATTTTCGTTTGAATTCACCATCCGCATTTTTCTAATCTCATCTTTGTCCTTCAAAAGTTTACTTATCTGAGTTTTTTTTCAACTTTAAAACGTTCAGCAAAACAACGCACACTCAGCTTTTCTTTTTCAGCAACTTCAAGAATATCAATGTTTTTCTTTCAGTGCCAATCTCTTCCTTTTTGACGCAATTTTAATTCGCACTAAGTTTAATCAAAATGTTTATAGGATAGCTTTACGAGGGGATTGATAATTACAAAACAACTGCAGTGAAATAAAGGGCCTTAGATTCGTGCATTGAATCATGGGACACCGATACAATGTATCACTGTATGGGACACCGATGTAAATACAACCATGATGTGTTTGTCGAAATGTTCATCGAAAAAAAAAATTTTTTTTTCAGTTAAAATAACTGTCCGCTATTCAGAGTGTCCGCTATTCGGAGTGGATAACGTGGAATGTCCTATTGTAAGGGACTGGGACCCGTTAATTAGAGGTGTCCGTTAAAGGAGGTAACACCAGAGCCGTTTCTAGGTGTTCTGCCACCCTGGGCGAGAACTGAAAAATGCCGCCCCCACCAAAAAAACAAACAAACAGAATATTCAATTCAACAACCAAAAAAAAAAAAAACGGAATCTGTCCTTCGGCCGTCCTAAAATCTTGCCGCCCTAGGCGGCCGCCTAGTCTTGCCTAAAGGTAGAAACGGCCCTGGGTAACACTGTAGTTGGGAATGGGACAGACTCTTTACAATGTATCATTGAGCAATCAACGTACCCTGTACTTGTGAAAAGAATACAACTGATTGCACCCACCGCGAAGACAATAAATCTGTTCTATAAAAAAATTGTAAAATACAGAAATTAGTAAAGCTAAACTTACTGCTATAAACTGACTGTGCGGGAACTGTAGCAATCACGAATCTGTACTGGATCCCGATGATTCGTTTTGTGACTTGACTGTTCCAAGCCTCAGCTTCTTCAATGTCTGTATAACAAATGGGATTATTCGTTATCTCATTTCAGAAAGTCAAGATACAAAGATTATTCTTTTACTGTTGTAGAAAGAGAAACAGCGAGTCTGAATCAAGGTCAAATTTTTGGACATCGACTGTCATATTCTTCGGATGCCAGTGAATCTCTATGGTGTCCTCTCCTTTCAGGAATTCAATAAGGCACCACTGCTTCAAACGCATGTCAATGTCAGACTTAATTTTGATGGACTGTTGCAGCCCTGTCATGTGGAATGCAATAGGGAAGATTCGCAAGATATTGGTGGCAAGATTTTAATATTCGTTAGATACCATCAAACTTGTGTACATCTAATTAGTGAGAAGAAAGGGTGCAGGCTTAACTTTCGAACTAATGCTCGTGTCACTAAAACGGATTAACGCCCCAATTGTGAATAATTTCTTAAAAATTTTTTTTATAGTTGTTGCATTATTTCTTATAGTTTCTATATTGAAGATAAATGAAATAGCTCAAAAACGAAGCTTTGATTCCAAATGATTGGAAAAGAATGAAAAAGAAATAAGGAAAGTAGATTGAGAAAGATGTGGATGTGAGAAAGATTCAATAGGTATTTATGCCTATTACTTCTGACTCAATCCTTATTAATTGAATCATAATCCACTCTAGTTTACGTACATTTTTCAAAAAGTACATCGACAGCTAATTTATGAATAGTTATAATAATTCATCATCACGTAACAGATAGATTCATTTCTAACTTGATTAAACCGAACTCATCTATTGGAAATATATTTATTAACAAATAATTTTGTTCTAGTTTTATTTCTAAAGTTAATCAACTTGTTTCAGATAATAATTTTAATATTATTCCAATTAAAGAAAAAAAAAACACCAAACTAGTATTCGATTCCTACGAGGGAGAATAAGAGGAAGACATAAAAAATAAATGTAAAAGACAATGGCTGATGTTCATTGAGGAGGAGTCATATAAGAAGAACATTTCAAATTAGCTAAAGCACAATATTTTTACCTTTTTATACTTTTATTCGTAAGTACTACAAGATAGTAAACATTCGGTGTAATGTTTAATATCTAATCCTTTAATCTTCCTAGAAGAGAAATTGTGAGGTTTTAGCAAAGAATTTCTAGAATCAAATTTTAACTGGAGATATGATTTCCGTTAGTGATCAATTTAACTCAAAAAAACTTTAAATCCCAAAAGATTAGAATTTAAAAGATGGATTATGTGAAATGAGTAATGATGCTACACATCCCACCAATAAGAATAAAGCTAAGGGCCTAAAATAAGTGCAGGTTTTCGCCAACTACATCCGCCGTGTTTCTTTTCCTCTGAGAAAGTAGAATGGTCAAAAGGAAAAAATGATGATGGTATTTGCTTCTTTTCTTCATTTGATGAGGTTAAACGTAATTAATCTGCATCAAAATGGAATATTCACTCACATCACCTTTGATCTCAATAATCGTTTCGGTGCAAGTGTCAAAAGAAACCTTCTAATTCTCTCTAACTAGACTTCATCCAATGAAATTAGACCTATTAATAGATTATCTCCATTACTTACGCTCAATACTCATTGAATGACAGCAGATCATCTTTGCTGTGAGATCTTCCACAAAAATTATAGTAAAATTCAATGGCCATTTGTGTGTATTAAAATGAATTTCTTCTGCCAGAATGTATCTGCTAATTTCTTTCTGTTTTTTTTTCATCTTTAAGGTCTGAGTGTAGGGTTTGTACAGTGACTTCTTCACGCCTGCGCACTTGGAAGCCTATGTAAGATTCCATTTAATTCCAAGTCAAAGAAGTAATTCATTAGTTTCCATGAATCTAAACATTGCAGACACTGAGCGAGAATTGGTTCTAATTGGTTGTTCACTGTCTTATCCTTTACCTCAGTGGCAGTTAGAAGAGAAGAATTTAATCAATTTCTCCTTCTTCATTATCGATCGTACCATTTCGACAGGAGGGGAGAGTCTCCATCGGAAACTGTCTACCTTACGTCCTGGGGGTGGGGGTGGTAAGGGACGTCCATTAATTAGACCGTGATTTATGGGGGTCGATGAAGCTTTCGTAACACAAATTGGAGTCAACCATATTAGCAAGTTTCGTCACACCAAAACTCCCAATCATTCCATTTCGCACCAAATTCGCGATAAGAAAAAAAAAGAAGAAAAACATCGGTAAATGAGGTCATTAGTAGATAGAAAGAAGAAAAGACAGAAAGGAAAAAAAAGGAGCAAGAAATATATCGATTACGTTTCTTCTTAAGGCACCTCTTCGTTTAGTTTAAATGATTGCTTAATCCAACCACCTACGTCAAGTTTTCCTGGTAATGGATTAAAAAAAGTTACTATTTTTGAATGAGCGGAATCAACACTTAAGAAGATTTTACAAAATTCCTAAACAGAAAATATATAAAATTCATAAGCACTCAAAATCATAAGATTTTTAATATATATATAAATATATATATATAGCCTATTATGTGCATCTATCATGTAGCCTATTATACACAAGTGATTTTCATTCACACTACATGAAATTTATGAATAAAAAGGAAAAAAAAAGCTATTAATAAGTTAATATTTAACGTTTGTAGAAAGCTCATTTAGGCCACCACACAAATATAATTAAAAACATATTTATACAAATTAAAAATTTACGAACGTTTTCAAAACGTACTGCGTTTCGTTCTCCAGTAACGTTCATCATTCGATTTTTTTTTACTCGAGAACGGTGCGCAGGACGTTTTGAAAACGTTTGTAAACTTTGATATGTATAAATGTGTTTCTAATTATAGTTGTGTAGTTGTTTTAATTATAGCCTAAATTACTTATTGCAAAAGTTATTAATTTTTACTAAAAATAATTATTTAAAATATTTTTTTTTAAATCAGTCACACATTTCAAATTACCTCACTTAAAAAAAAAAATTCTTAAATTTTGATTAATTTTCACTTTACATTATTACCAATATAATTTTAAATGGGTGACTGATTTAAAAAATATAAGTTAAAATAAAAAAAATCTTTTTAGGCCTATTAACTTTTCTTATTTTTCCCACTTTAAACTCGTGGGAAACGTTTTTCCAACGTTCTATTTAAAAAAAAAGAGTCTTAAGATTGTCAAGAACAGTAGTTCTTAGTAATTATTACAAGAACATCTCTTTTTTAATAGCAACACACGACAATTCTCCTAACTGCACTTTCAAATGTTGTCTTTTTGTCAATATTTATTTCAGAATTGATTTGACGTCACGATGTGTCATCCATTAATCTTCCTGGATCAAACTTCCCGGATTCTGGCATTTTTTCTCATTATTTCTCATTATTGCAAGATGGTGAAAAGGCAACTGACATTCAAAGATACAAATAGCTCTTCCTTCTCAAACTCTCCGGAAAACGTTTTTATTCCTGTGTTTAAGAAAATGAGATGCAAAAAAAAAAAAAAAAAAAGTCGAACGATGAAGAGTTAAATGGGAACATTTTGTTATGATCAGACAGAGTCAATCTTCGTTTAATACCGACATTTGATAGATAAAATACTCATCTTCATTTCATATTATTTTGAATTATCATAAAATTTGATCTACATTACAAAGCAAGTGAAGTACAGTTGTCTTTCTTTTTTTATATATTCCTAATATTCTGTTTGTAACTTGAAATCTTTTTTAATTTTTTGCCTTTACATAAGACTTAATGTTTTAATATTGAATGAATTAAAAACTTTTATCCGATTGAATGTCGTTTCGATATACGTCAACTGTCGTTTCCCATGTCGTTTCCCGTGTAAACTGGATATTATTTGTATCACACATTTTGTTCACAGATTTTTTTAATTATTATCTGAAGCCAAACAAAGCTTAACTTAACGTAATCGCATTTTTTGGCACTGGATTTCTAGTAAGTCGAAAGATTCCAATTTTCTCTGCCTTGTACCTAGGGCTGAGGGTACCCTAGGACTGATTCGAAAATAAGAACAATGAATATGTACATTTAAAAATCTGGGCATTGCATCAAATATCCAGCCCGACGACAAGACAATCAGATATTATTTGCTCCGTCAGATACTAAGCACTAACTTAAAATAGCTATTATTCAGAACGAAGGAAATATAAATTTACAAAACAATTAAACAGAAACTTAAAATTGACAAAAAGAAACAAGGTTCCAGCCAAAAACACAAGAATTTAAGAAAAAAAAGAATAAAAAAAATAAACAAAAAATACATTCAACTGATTGCGGCTACGAGAATAGGTTTAAAATAGGTATTTAAACTGTTGTTATCATTAGCTGAAAGGCATTTAATCGCTGTTCGTTTAATGAAAAAAAGTGTGTTGTTCACTAACCCCTGAATAAGACGGGAAACGAAGACAGTCAATTATCTCGTATGAACTACAATTGGTCCTTAGGACGGTGCACAATTATTGCCCCAATGACCCCCTCCTTCTCATTATCCCAATTCCTCTCAGGGCACTAGCGGCTCTGGCAGCTGGAATGGCGCCATTATTTGGATCAATAACATAGAACCAACTTGTTTTCTTTCTTCCGAACGGACTGGTCAAGAATAATATCTGCGCAAAAAAACACGACACTTACAATAAATAAACTACATGATTCAAAAAAACAACGGTAATTCAGTTCTTCCTACTTTTTATAATTTTCACTTTTTTGTTATATTTTTTTACTTTTTTTTGCATTAAAATATTAGGATAATAACAAAAACTTATAAACGAAATATGGATGTAATATTTAATAAGGAAACATAAAAGCTCAGAAAAAAAATAACTGAGCTGTTTTGGAAATTAGTGCGGGGCATATAAGACAGAATTATGGTAACAGCTCATGAAAGTTTTTATTTTGGGTGCTTTTATGTTTCCTTGTTTCATTTTGTTACATCGTAGGCATGTTAAACTTTATTATGAAATAAGGATGTAATTTTTTTTTGCATAAATGTTAATCGTAAACTGGATATTATTATTATTACGTAAAAGATTTAAACCTTGGGTTTCCCCAGCAAGGACATCATGGCGGGTCAAGGACCAAAGCACATATTGCCAAGTGAAAAGACGTGTGCAAGAATGATTAGGGATGTGTGGTTGTGTTCATAAATTTTCTTATTATTATTTCTTCATCGTATTATTATTGCTTGTCTCAGATTAATCCTGGATCAGCTGTACGGGAGTGCACCAAATAACAACTGAGTTCAGTCTGTTGGCTGTACTTTAACAAATAGTTGAAGTTAAAACTATAACTCTATGCAGGCCCTTGGGAGGTAAGGCTCCCGGCGCTTCGTGACCAATGGGACTAAGTTGAGGTCGGATGGTCAACCCGACGCCCGTCCTCCTTTAACTCCCGGGAAATAAATGCAGTACCAATGCAACAGAGGGCTGGGTAGATCCTAGGACCCGTTTGGAGGAGAATGGAGCGTAGAAAAATCCCCGCCCTCCAAGGCGGGGATCGAACCCGCTACCTCCAATCCGTATCCAAGCGCCCTTACCCACTCGGCTACTGGTCCAGCTTTAATAAATAGTGAGGCAGATAAAAAACTGTAATCGAGTCCCTGAAGTTGATTATTCCCAAAGAAAATATTGTGGTGATTTATTCGTTGCCCTGGTTCGTGGAAATAAGATGAACAAGACTGATGATAGATCTGAATAAGTTCTCTTTATTTACAAGTGTGCAAGGGTTTATATAAGTTTATTTACATGAGTGTTGATTGGCTGGTGGGCTTTAAAATGATTGGTGCTTTTAAATGATAAGAGAAATTAACGGAAAGATTTAAATTTAACGTGCATGAAGGGAGCCCCTCCAACCGTTGGGATTTAAAAGTAAACAAAACAGGAATAACCGTTAACGGTTGGGATTTGAAATAATACAAGTGATTACGAATAAGTAAAAGATAAAATACATAGGATAAATAGAAATAAATATATAAATACAAATATAAAACTCATCACAATATTGATGAGTGAACTTGAAGTTAAAAACAATTCCTTATTCTATATCACTTTCACCAGGGGAAATAAATTTTCAAACAATGTTACTGATGTTAGGTAGTGCCTTTCAGTTTCTGGATGGACTAACGAAGAGAATTACATCATTTAGAAGCTTTGATGATTAAGTTCTTTATTATAATCTTGAGTTATTTAATAGATGATGATGACTGAATTTTGAATCAAAAACTAAATCCACTTAATACTTTTTCCTTTTCTGAACAGCAGTAATTCTTCAAAAGAGGAGAGAGTGTAAACATTAATGGAACTTTTGTCAAACCCCGAACACCATGCAACGCGCAAATGAGTCGGCCGTGATATAAGGAATCCCATAAAATGCAATGCGTTTCCCACAGCCGATGTGGAAAATCCGAAAAAATCGAGGTTTTGAAACCTCTCTGATAAATTCTGCCGCATACAATTACTGCATTTCAGTATAAACTTTATTTATGCATGAAAGAAACTCGCAATACTCTCATATTATTTGTTTATGCGCTTGTCTTCGAATCGAATCGGCGATTATCATTTTGGACGCCATATCTTCCATGGGCGTGACGTCAGGACTGACGTGTTCACAGCGACGTGTTCCAACGCTGCCCTGTGATTGGATAATTCCCAGCGACTCGATGCAACTTTTCGAGTTGCAGGTGTACGAACAACTCGAGTCGAATGACAAAAGTTGCAGCCAAGTTGCAAAAAAACGGGCTCAAAACTGTCTATATCAACTCGTGACGTCAAAATCGGACGACTAAGTTGCTGAAAAGTTGCATGATGTTCGCGGGGCTTAATACGTAGAAAATAGTAAGTGCATAAAATTATAAGATGGAAAAAGAAAAACAATAAATATTTATAACGGCAAGTCAATGAAACCACTGTTATTGCTCTTTAATGACATTCTACAAAATGAATCCCTACAAAAATATTCTAATTGGAGTTCGCAATTAAAATTATAATCAAATCTCATATATGCAACGGCAAAGAAAATTCCCGCAAATCTCTCAGTAAAAAGTGTGAATCAAAACCCGGATCTTTCTCTTTAGTCATATAATAGTATAAAAAAAAACAAATGTCATTTTATGTCCTTGATGTGCAAAACAAAAATATTTAGTTCATTCTGTTTATCCACAGAACTTATCGTACCGTATGTTTCCAATTAAGAACAGATGATCATTCAAATTTCTAAGAAGCTGTTTATCTCTTGTAAGTTCTTCATTTCACTGCTTCTTCTTCCAAGCAATAACTTTCTGTAATTAGGCCTAACGGCTAAAACACAAAAACAATTATTGCGGAAGATTCTTCGTAAATATTTTTTCATGCTTAAGATCGTGGAAGTTGGTAATTATGAAAAGCAGATTATCAAAGTGAAGTTATTATCAAAGTTTAAGTTGCAGATTCGCTTTTATTTCACTTAAAAATCTAAAAGATGTCTTTTTTGTCTCAATAAAAATGCCCTGATTGGTTGGTATTTAGTTGACATTGTTCAGTTCTGATATGAAACGGACTGGAAGAGAAGCCTAAAGCTAAAATTCTTGGGGTAAGTTATTTGAATAATAAAGGGCGTATCTATTGTGAAAATGCTTCATAAATTTTATATTAGATACAATGTTTAATCAATATGTTACTGCTAATCAAATGCTTCAACAGTAGACTCTAACTTTGGACGGCGCAGCCTTCCATCTGCTTCCGGAACCTCTCCCACTGCTTGCCATCGCATCACATGGGTTATTGGATTTACACTTTCAGGTGAGTAGTCACGCATTAGCTTAGTGTTATTCATGATCTCCAAATTTAATCATTTCTTCCAGGGCCATTTCCAGCATCAAAACATCGAAGAAGTCATGCACTGAATGTAAAAGGTTTCAAATTTAAAACATTTTAGAAATGTTCGACATAGTCCTAAAATGGACAAAATTTGAGACAGTTCTAATGCAGTGTGATGAAATTGAACAAATTTAAGATTTTAAGAAATTATTAACTGGTATCATTAATAAATATCGTAATATTAATTATGATTAATAAACTTTGTAAAGTTTTTTAAGGAATAATAAAAACTATAAACCCTTCATCGATATTTGATCCGCTCAAAAAAAGAAAAAGGAAAAAAAGTCTTTTTTTTCCGAAATAAAAATTTTTCACACCTTTTTCTCGGAAATAGATATTTAGAAGGGCTTTTGTCCAATTGTGAAACACTATAGATATAGTTAAATAACATTTTTTTCCTTAATGGAATGAAGAATGAGGCTATTATAAATCATTTCTATCCGCAGTGATGCTCTCCTTCCTTTCATCGACTTTGGCCAACTATGGATCAATGTCAGGGTGAGGCTAGGAAATTCAAGAAGGGGGGACTAGATTCACATCTCGTCCAGAATAACACTGAGATAGTAAGTCCCAGGAGAGAAACGGACGAAACACGGAAGAAGAAAGAAACAGCCATGCCAATACCGGGATTCGAACCCAGGCTCCGACACAACAGCCACACGGCAGACCGCCGTCTAGACCGCTTGGCCATGCCGGAACGGCTCAGTGATGCTTTATTTAGAATAATGTATCAATTTTGAAAATCAAATGTAAAAATAAAATTGATATAATCTTCCTTGAAGAAATCATTTTTCTTTTGCATTTTTCATTAAAAATTTTTTTTTTAAAAATTGCGTTATACAAGTTAATTGCAAATTTTCTTGGTACTGCACTGCTCAGATCCACTATTTTGGAAAATTCACGAAAAATTACAGATCTCTTACGGATCTCAGCAGATTCTTCGAAGACGATCATTTCTCATTTTCATTCTGTGGCCACCGTAGTCACCGGATTTAACAATCCCTCACTTTTTCTAATGGAATAATTTCAAAGAGAAATTGTTCGCTCATAGACTTAATGATTTTTATTTAGATTTGAACGCTAAAATTCACCAGAGCTTAATGACAATATTTCTCCGTAACTTCCTTTCATTGGATTTTTGGACAGATTCCGCTATAAATTTCAGCAATATATCACGAAATATATTCTGTAAATAATTACAGAAAAGGTATGAAAGAAATTTAGAAATATAGGCTCAAAGAAACTGAATTTTTCAAATCTAAAGACTTAATCCATTTTTATTTTTTTCATTTTGAAAATGAATGCTTTATATTGTTCTATACCTTATAAGCTATACCTATTTCAATTTTAATGCCTTGTCTCATTTATTTTTGTATCTCGATGAATTGATTTGACAGTTAAGCCTTATCTGATTGTCTGGATTATTTTCCGTTGTCACAGATCTTTCATCATTTTCTGGCTTTCCAATGATCTGACATTTAGACTCCTAAGAATATGGTGTTGGCTGGAATCCCGCCTTCCACCGCAGAACTGTCCGAGCAAATTTATTTGTTTGTAGTGGAGTTGCTTCTACCAATAAATCCACTTGGCTTCCTTTGACGCTTTCTTCCATCAACGCTGTTCTCGTCTCTATCTCAGCACTTTCCGAGTAAAGATGATCACGAAATACAGCTGTAATAATAGACACTTGATTGCAAGAGAATTTGAAACATCCAAACACAACAACCAAACAAAAGAGTATTAATAATTAATGAATACTTCTCCTAATAACGCTTTAAAGCTTATAATTATACAGAAAGCATTAAAAATTGATAAAAAAAGTCCTTTAAAAAAAACACCAAAATTATCAACAAAGTAGTCAACAATTATTATCAACAATGTGATAGAGAAAGTAAATAAAATTGTTGTTAAATGTATTCCTTTTACAATTTAATCCATCCTAAGCTTAGCTATGTCTAGCGGGGATTAAATTTTTGCCCTTTTTTATTCTTATTTTATATATTGTTGTTTTTAGTTACGAAGGGCCATTTTCTTGTTCATCTTTGCTTTTTTTATATGTTTCTTGGAATCGCTGACTGTCAGATACTGGGCTAATCCAGCTGATGAAGAGTAGGAACTCTGAAACAGCTGTTCTGGATTCCCGGTATCAAAAATACCAAAAACAGATCAGTGATTCCTTTTTCATTATTTATGTGCGAGTATGCTTTTTATTTTATTGTAGAAAGCATGTTAAATTATTAATTCGATAACAATGAAACAGTGCGAGATATTGCTCTAATTACTTTTAATAGCAGAAAAATATTAGAAATAATGTAGTGACATCGTGTCCTATTATAGTTATTTGTCAGTACATTATTATTACCGTGCTTTATTACATATCTCTAATAATAATTAAAATTTCACAAATTCGAAATTTTAAGAAATTATTAAGTGTCATTAATAATTATTAATATCATAATAAGTTGATTGAGATATTCTTAATCATAATTAATATTAATAAATTTAAAGTTTTTAATAAAAATAATACAAATCATAAAAGATTTAAGTGCTGCCAAGCTCAAAACAGTATGAGAAAAAAAAATTAAAGTTTTCTTTCGGCACTGAGGTACGTAATAAACGGGGGTCATCGAAAATCGAATCCGAAACGTCTAATTAAAATTTCAGCACTTATTAAATTAAAGAGTCATGCATTTTTACGTAATTTGATGTGTAAAAATGCATAACTCTTTCATTTTTAGTCTCACCTTTCTCGTGCAATGTTAGTGTCGCAATGGTGGTTGGCGTGTATTTTATTGCGTAATGATTTTCCTACCAGTGCAATAGTAAACCGAGTTCCAGCGAAGTGTAATCGCTTAAAGTGATTTTCGTCCTACGTACGGGTATAGAAGCGTTCTCTGATAACACAATTACTCAGTGGTTTATTGAAGTTTAGAGAAACAGAAAAAAAAGTCCTCGTTCTTCGAAAACTAACGACGCATCAACTTAAAAGCAACTTTTTTTTTTTTGTAAAAAAAAAGAAAAGGAAAACGACATAAAGCAGCTTTACAACAAAAATAGCATAAATTGAGCAACATACATTCAGCATTAAAGGATTGCAGATCTTGAAGGCGCCTTCAGTATAGACAGCAATGGCTCAAGTAGAATCAGGAAGAAGTGGAGGATCCTGTGATCAGTCTGATGCCTTCCCGTCTTTAATCCCGCAAAGAAACCCGATCTTTTTTTTTACAGACGGTTGGGAGAACCCTAGCAACCCGTCTGGAAAAATCCACGTTCTCATCCGGGAATTGAAGCTGGTTCCTCTACACCATTGGGCCACCGAACCCACAATATTAAATATTGTTTTTACGTATTCAATGTGTATACATTTAACTTATTCCTTATTGGTAGAATATTAATTTATTATTTGCTTTTATTGAAGAAGCTAAAATAGGATTCTGATGGGCATGACTTAGATGATAGGTCGCCTTTCCATTCAATATGACTCTGCTATTCTGGAATTAAAATCAATATTAATATGTCAACATCTACTATTTAAAGTCAATTTCTTTCTATTATTATAAAACACATTTATGAGTAAATAAAATTATTTGAAATTGAGATTTGAGGATTTTTTTATTTAAGATTTTACAGATATCCTTTATATTTATTATAAATATTTTTAAAGTCTTGATAATTCAGCATCTTATAACTATTAATGAAACGAACTGTCAAAGTTTATAAATAATAAATAGCAATAAACATCGTCTTGCGACTTTCTGATAATTCATAAATTTCAAGCAATTTCGAAACATTAAAGGTTTTACTTAAAATAAAATTTTAGCCCTGAGCAAAGGATATTATCGTATGAACATTAAAATATTGTCGTACAATTAAACAAAAAATCTGAAATTCAATGTTAAATTTAATGGATGTTAGTTGAACTGCAATAGGTGGGGCGAAATGGTATTTTTTAAGGATAGCTTTTCTTTAAATAGATGTAGAAGATCTCGTGAGATATAGACCTTATGACCAATTATGATCTTAAACCTGAAATTTATGTTGATCAGCGCATTATTCCTTGAATTATTTAAACGTTTAATTTAAACGGGTCTGTAAGTTGGTTCCAAACTAAAAATCTAGGCAATCAATCTAAAATCGGAATGTGTAGGTTGATGTTGATCAATGCATTAGTCTTTAAATTACTACATTTTCAAGCTTTTGACTCTTATTTAAAATGGTCCAAAAAAATGAGTCTATCATATTAGACTATTAAAAGTATACAACATTTAGTCAATTTTAGACATAATAAACAGATTAAACTCAAAAATATTAAATTTGATTAATTAGTTTTAGAGTTATCATGACCATAGGATTAAATAACAAACATCCACACACACACACATACATCAACTGAGACACAGACATCAATCGAAAATTTATCTAAACATCGTAGTAAACTGGCTTCCTGTTAAAATCGTGAGATAAATATTTTATCCTATATTATACAGATGTTTTCAGAAATTACAACAATTAATAAAATATTTCTGAAATTACTATTACAAGAAGAAAGTAAGAAAAAAATAATGATTAAAAAAAAAAATCAGTGATAATCATATTTTGTAAAATAAATCACTTTTTATATAATATGATATTAGTTTTACGACTAATCTATACAACAACTGCTTGGTTCTTGATAAAAATCAACCCCAAAACTATTTTCCGTTGTATTACGTAGGTCATCATTGCCTTCTATCTCGTGAACTAAAGTAAATGAATTTGTAATCGAAAAT
The DNA here is from genome assembly GCA_023159025.1 of Thereuonema tuberculata. Taxonomy (NCBI): domain Eukaryota; kingdom Metazoa; phylum Arthropoda; class Chilopoda; order Scutigeromorpha; family Scutigeridae; genus Thereuonema; species Thereuonema tuberculata. Next base: position 30,824,324 of record JAFIDM010001028.1, on the reverse strand, counting down.
GTAAAAGTGAAGTTAACTATTCAGTAAGGGTTTACTAAATGCGAATTCTTAGTTATTAAGATTTATGAATTTTAATAGGTCTTAGTTTTACTTACTTTACGAAAAAATTTACTTTTTTCTAAAACATAATCTTAATTTTATCATAAAACAATTTTTAAGTTGTATGTTTAACAAAAAGGAAAAAATATTTTGAATTACTGTCAAAGTTAAGACAAGTATTTAAAGGATTCCCTAAAACACTTTTGTTCCCTGTAACATAATCAACTTATTATTACTTTTCCTATTTAATAAAGGTCTAGAGAAGATAAACACCCAATGTAAGCCTCATGTAGAATCATTTAACGATTTACCTTATTTTTTCTTTCTTTGCTATTAACGCTAAGCAGTTTGTTTTCACAGATCCGCTGAACTAATTAATTTTTTTCTATTTCTTTTATATAATGAATTGTCAGTTTCCTGTTACACCTGCGGGGTCTATGGTATGAAAATTCTAATCTACAGTCTGTACTTTAGATTTGAATCATTCTCCATTATTTATAATAACACTCATACTCTCCATTATTTCAATACTCCCTATTTTGTTTAAAGTATGAAAAACATCTTAAAGAATTCAAAAGATTATTATATTCATTTTCTTTTATTCACATAAATGAATATTCGATCATTTCCTAAATATTCAACAAATCGCTCGTGAACTTGTCACTTGGCTGCTGCAGTTTCATTTGTCTGCTTAAAATAATTTTTAAAGATAATTAAAATTATCGAAGTATTTGAATTATTTGGATGTCAGCTTTATAAAAAAAGATTTTCCTTTAAACGATATCGAGAAATAAAAAGCATTTTTACTTCTCTTTTTACCATAATTTTTTCCCTGTTTGAAATGAAGGCCTTTCAGCCATTGTACTTTTAGGTGGAAATAGATTTTGAATGAGATTGAAATTTTCGCATTTTCTCCCGGAGCGAGCGAAGATATCAGGGGAGGTGCGATCGGGAGTTATTTAAAAAGCATAAACCCAGCTTCTTTCTCACCCTTGGCTTCAACATGAAAAAGCACTCAGACGCCGCCTCAGCCTCCATCTTGAATCGAAGCCGTCACCAGCATTGGCACTAATTACTTGTAAGGAATTTTGCACTGACTGTCTTCTCCCAACAGCATTAGGAAAATTTAAAACAGAGCTAATCCCGATAGAAGGTCAATTAAATCGGCGTTTTATTAGCGAACTGAAATTTCGGCCACTGATTCGATAGAATTCCTGCCCGCTTCTTGGGTTTCGTTGACGACTGTTTTAGCAATTATTCGTCTATGATTGGGTTCTGCTTCCTTTCGTGTGAATTCGTCTGTGATTAACCTGATCAAATTAATGATAAACAAAATGTTGGGAGATGTACTAAATCACAAACAAAGGTCAGCGTAGTGTTGATTTGCTCGTTTTAATGCCCATTAAATGGCTACGGCCACCGTCTATTCCAAGAGGCTTTTCAATTAGGATTTGCTTGGATTCTATTCAGAGTAAACAACCGTGACTCATTGGACCAGCCCGAACAATAACCTCAACTTCACTTTAAGACGTTACCCATGCGCAGTGGAACCTTTCAAAGAATTTCACAGATATTCAAAGCATCCTACAACAAAACTTGACGAAATCTTATACAAAATATTTGAGGTTGAAAGAAGAGTTTTACATCGAATCTCTTAGGCATTGAATTAAGAAATATTAATCCAATTTGTTTCTTTTTATTAAAAATGTTGAGAATCCAGCATTTTTAAAGTAATACTAGTCGATTACAGTCGCTTCGCTCTTGCATATGTAACGTAAAAAAACGCTTTATTTATTTAGCAAATTAATATCGAGATCAGAGAAGATAAGACTTCCCAGCCCTTTGTGGCCTTCTCCACACTATTATTACTTGAAACCTTCCAAATAGGTAAAATAAACCATGTGATCATTACCAATTAAAGTTTATATTCTAAACATAATCCCCGTTCTTCGTATGGGTCATAATGATGTGGATGAGAAAGAAATTGAAATTGTAAGTTCACTTCGAGGGGAAAGCATTGCAGACCGCTTAACTCAGGTGTATTGCAGGTTCCAGTCACACACTTCATGATCATCCCCTCCCCCGTTTATTTTTATACTTTTTACATTGTGTACACTATGAACCTTTCCGCATGCCAAATTTCAAGTTTGTAGTTGGGAAATACGAACACATATACATCCATAAATTTCCCTTTTATAGTATAGATTGAAGCTAACTGTTACGCTGTAGTCAGCCATTGAAGATCATGTGCTAGCAAGTCTAAACTACACGCAACTCCATTTTGTTATCTCAGTTAGAGAAAGGAGACAAAATGGAATTGTAATGCAGTTTAGAGTCAGTATATATTACAGCAAAGCCAATTGAAAGTAGAGATCTTGGTGGGGAAAGAAAAGCGTGACGAAGTATGGCAGTTTCAGATTCTACAAAGACTTTTAAGGAGATTTTAATTGTCGAATAACAGTTATTATTGTTATATATTCCAGAAATTGCCTCATTCCGTGTCCAGATCTATATTTTCAGTTGGACTTGTCACTGTAAGAAAAACAAAATCTACCTTAATTCTTCTTTTGTTTGCATGAGAATACACAAATATGATGTCGTTTGATACTGATCCCCAGTGATACATTTTTAATTGTAAGTAATAACAGAAAAATATCCCACTACGATCTCTAGTATCGGACTTTTAATTCCCGTTCAATTGCTTCAATGGCAGCTTCATTGTAAGTCCTCAAAGTTTGCTTCTCAGCATATGTTGTGAGCTGTTCAGGAAAGCCATCCTTTGAAAAGCAAGGGGTTGCTTCCGTGAATATTCATCGGGATTTCCCATAACAAGAAATCCAAACAGACAAACAGTTCGTCTCAAACGGGACATTCTGTTGACTTTTCTGAATACTTAATTTTGGGGAAAAATAATAATAAAGACTATAGGGAAATTATGGAATCATATTTTATTGTTTCCTTGGGTTCCTATAACACTAAGATCCCAGTAAGAACATTTATAAATTATATTAATAATTTTGAATTTCAAAAGAATTCTATTAAAAACAAAAAATTTTGAAAACATAAAGAAATGCAGAAATAATGAACTGTGATAAATGGCGGATTCCAGTGATGTGATATTTAGAATATTCTATTGACGTGGTTTCCAAATGGTTCCCATTGGTTGCTGAGGTTTCTCCAATCAAGACGAAGCTTTTCGCTGAATTTTATTCAATCATTTGTTGTGTATCAATGTCGCATTTTTATTGGTTATTAACAATCTGGTAATCGTGTATTTAACTGAACCTGTCAAGGATTTATTTTGTGTTGAAAAGGGTTGTTGCCCGCATAGGGACCCGAAAGGCTTCGCAGGTTTTAAGTATTTATTTTTTAAAATCTTTTAACATGTGATCATTTGTGTGTTTTTATTTTTTTATCAAATTAATTTTCACACGTTAAAAAAAAAACTCTCTCAAAAGTTTTAAGCATATCAGTTACTTTCTTCAAATTACGGTGATAACTATAAATGTAATTGCCGAACTAAATAAAAATCTGCTACTCATAAAATATACTCTTAGATTTAAATGTACACTCCCGTAAAAAAAGTTTTGAGATACAAATGTTTATTTAATTCAGCATTTAATCCCCATTAATAAAAGTTCCTCTTCAAATGAAATATCTTTAAGTTATACAGGGTGTTTCAAAAATACACGGCATAATTTCAGGTATGTAT
>JAFIDM010001028.1:30806815-30820173 GCA_023159025.1 Thereuonema tuberculata | reverse complement strand
ATACATACCTGAAATTATGCCGTGTATTTTTGAAACACCCTGTATAATGTGAAAGTTTGTAATAAGATCACTTATTACAATATTTTATTTTTAAGATCCTAATAGAAGCGAATTACGTCTTCTCTGTTGTAATTCGTGAGACAGTTTTTCAGATGCTAGTTTAAGGATACTTTTTTGTTTCAATAATAATGTTGACGTCATAATCAGGTGGTAGCGCTTATAAAGTGGTGGGTGCTTCGAATCTTTTCTATGTTGCAATTTCGTGCGGCGAAAATACATTTTAAGTTAAATCAATTGGTGTAAACATTGGCGAAATTGTCAGTCATGTTTCGGACTTTCATTAAATAAGCGATACATGGATTTACTTAAAATTAAAAAAAGTCAACATAAAGAAGTTTATCTACATAAAGAACTCGGGTTAAAATATATAAGCTATCATGACGGCAATTCTTAACATACCAGCATACACACACGTCAACAATGACGGGATAATTTAATGCCGCGGCAAAGTTTGATGAGTACTTTGATGTTGTCTCTGTTTCGTGAATGCGACAACGCAACATAAAGTTATTCTTGTGAAAATACCGGGTCGCTCAAAAAAAGCTCCCAAGATTGTTGCGTTGCGGGTATTATTGTGTTACACACAGATAGAGCACTGTAGTACATGTGAGATTTGCAGAGCAACTCTCCCGCGTTACACACATGGGGAATGCATTATACACAGACGGACGCACTGAACTGGAAAACTATACAAGAGAATGTATTGGAATTAAAATATATAGTTAAACTAACTAATTGCTTCAAAGAAATTAAAAAAAAACAACTTTAAAATGGACTTGGCCATTAAAATAGGCTACAGAACGAAAGAATTAGAGAAATACATGATTATCACGATAAAAAGAACGAATTTCAAAAGGTAGACGTGAATGAAATTGATGGAGACAGAATGACAAAGCAACGTCGGGAATGGAAGCCGTGAAAGATTAAAAGAATAGACGGCTAAGAATAGATCTGAAAACTTACAAGAACTAGCCACAATAACAAAGGCTCAGTGGTTTAATAAGGCGATCAGCATTGACTGAAGATAGCCGACTATTATAGCTAAAATTTCTACGTTAATTAAGATAGTTTTGGTTCATATTTATGAGTTATTAATATTAGGTTGAAATGATGGGTAAATGACTAGGATTCCAATAATATGACCGAGGAAGTAGCGTGTATATCTTCGGCGGTTACATTAATTCGTAATAGTGGGACCGACTAACATGATTCCACAGAGTAATGGCAGTCGAAGGGTCGACATACAGTAAGGTTTAAAAGAATACGCAAGTTCACAATGATAATTTATAACCGACTGAGGTAGTTAGGATTGACAGAATGACATAGTCCGTAATGTTAGATTTATGTTCATGATGAAAATAGGAATAGTCAGATAATTTCAAAATGTCCTTCATAGAAGTAATTCATTTTTTTTTACTTACTTTGCTTTTTAGTAACATCTTGGTGGACATGGATTTGAAAGTTCTTTCAAAATTAATTCCAAATAATTGAAACTTCACCTGAGAATAAGCAGTGAAAGTTTATCCTTCCGTTACACTAAGAAAGTGTTCTCGTTGTTCAGAAACTTGAAACTACTTTCGTGAAAGCCGTGTGGCTTTCGTAAAGCCTTAGATTTTCTGTATAAGTTTTTTTGTAATGATTGAACTATGTAAAACATCTCTTTGACAGTCTGTTTCTGAACAAAGTCCACTTCCAAAATTGGTGGATCCGCATTTTTTCAGAATGGTTTGCATAGAAATTTTAAGATTAAATTCCTTTTCTTTAGGAATTTAAGACTGAAATACATGTTTTCTGCATTGCAGTAAAAAGTCCCATGCGTTGCTATTTTTGGTTATTCGGAGACGGAAGAAGAGAAGGATGCAATTATATTAGAGAAAAGGAATAAAAACAAACAAACAGCAATAACTGAAACAGTCGTGAGGGAACTGCATTAATTGCCCGATAAATTAAAAACAGAGTGTTAGTTTTAAACCCTCTTTTTAAAAATTTCCTTTAACTATTGTAAACTTAACATTCACAGCAATCAAGTAGTATTTAAAATTTCTAATTAGTAAGAAGGGTGAGGAGATTTAATGACTGAAAACTCAATATTGCAAGAAAAAGTCTCTGGAATTCTTACTCTGAAACTTACAGAGAATTTATTTTAATATCTTATTTTCTGATTTTTAAGCAAAAGCTAGCTTCCAAAGCTAGCTTTCAGGATTAAGAAAATAAGAAAAAAAGATGGGACATGGCCAATTTTAAAAACATGAAGCTTAAATTAAATAAATCCGTTTGAAATAACTTTTATTTTCAACGTAAGTTTAATCAAAATAAAGGAATTCTAAAATGAAGAGAAAAGGATTAATTATTAATTTCTGAAAATTAAATAATTCAATTTATCCACATCTTCTTACAGTTGTTGAAATGATAAATTTTACTTCTTAATTTACTCTAAATAGAAATAAAAATTGAAATTATAAATTGTGAATTCACCGAAATTTGGATGTTTTTTATTTTGGTAATTTGATTCACTGAAAGAAAACTTTAAGCAATCGTTTTTTGAATTACTTAAATCAAATAACAGAGGAAAACTTCTTTGATCTGTAATTAAGGTTTATTTCTTCAAAAGAACTCATTTTGAGATGTAATCTCTTTCTTAAAAGATGTACAATTAAACTTCAAAAATATTCGGTTATCAAATTATAACCTTAAATTGTAAAATCTTAAAAAAAGAAATCTTAATAAGATTATATCTTTTTACGTAAGTTAAGACATCAAATACAGTAGAAGTAAAATTCTTCATGAATGATTAACACAATTCGACGTAAATCCGGAAAAGAAGTCGTTCCAGTTTCCGTCCTCTTTCCTGTTTCAAAAAAAATGCATCAACAGAGTTATGACGTTAATTCCGTCTGAAAACAAAGCGAAGTGCTTCTCTCTCTCTTATAGTTCCAAAGAAACATAAAAAGAAATGGGAGTACTTAGTGAAGAGCGTTATTACTTAGAGATGATTCAATGTCAATAGAATTTTAAAAGGAAAAAAAAAAGGAATAAACTGAACTGAATTTAAGACAAATCTCGTAAGAAAAAAAACTAGTAAGTTTGTTTTTGTTCCCTTCAGGGACATCTTTAACTCAACTGCGACAAGAATTCTATAAATATTCTTTTTGTTTTGTTTTTCTTTCAGTTCTTTATATATTGAAATCATTTATAAAGCCGTACACCTGAATATGTTTGCACAAAGATAATTTATACAAAAATTAAATACACAAATTCGACTAGTTTCTCCATCGAGAGACGGTATTATCAAGTGAGAGACTTGATAATACCGTCTCTCGACGGAGAAACTAGTCAAATTCTTTATGCAGTAAAACCCCGCTAATCCGGCACGTACGGGACTTCGGCAGTGCCGGATTACTGAGCGCCGTCTAAAAATAGCCGTTATTGCGAGGATAGCGGAAATACCGCTAAAATAGAGAGTCAAAAGGGCTATTAATAGGTATCAGGCCATTTTTCCGTGTTCTATTGTGATTTCTCTGATTTCGGTAGTGATGGAAAATGTTAAAAACAAAACAACAAAATATATTTTTATGTAGTATTATATTTTAATACAGTACATACAGTACAGTATAGTTACTTTATTTCGTGCATTAAATAATATAGTACACTACTATGACATTATATATTAAGTTAAACTCTGCCGAACCCAACCGGAAGGTTTATTCAGTGTATAAAAAACTCTTAGACCGATGCCGGATTATTGAATGTGCCGGATTATCGGATGCCGGATTAGCGGGGTTTTACTGTATATTGCTTAATATTTTTTTTTTACATAGGTTTATTTCTTTGAGAGGATTTTTTGTTACTAGCTACATAAGGGCATTTTTAGTAGATGTTACAAAATATGAGAAAAGTAAAATAAATTCCATTTCTTTTTCTTTGACCTGCGTTTCTCTACATGTCAAAGAAATGGATTCTGAGATGAATAACTCTACAGTGAGAGAGATGGGAAATTTCCACGTGTTAGAATTGAAAAGAATAAAGAAGGCATTCAAAGGCAAGTGCGAAGCTAATAAATACACAAGGGCTGGCGGAAATAAGAACAGACATAATAGACATCGGGGAGAAAGGAAATAAATCATTGGAAGCTGAGTTAAAGATGGTCTAACCCCAAAAACATGACGATCCCGGATATAGACTTTATTGTAATTTTGTTTTTCATTTTTTCTGTAAATGATTATCACAAATGATAGGATAATAACAGCGCCGTTGTTAAGTAACTTAGGACATGTTGATGTCTTGTTAATTTCATACAGCTATATTAGATCAGTGGGTTTTTTTGTATATATAAAAACTGGCCAAACTCGAATGATGCATAATTTCGAGTTTAGCGATGCAAAGATTTCAATTAATCATTTGCAATTTAGAAATTTAGAGCGTAAAGAATAAAGAATAAAATTAACTTATATTACTAAACATATAGCTAAGCCGGACAGCTTTCTGAAACATAAAATCCCAATAATTTCAAAAAACTGTTTAAGTTATCTTATGACAATTCAAAATGAAATCCTTTATTTAAGGAAGTTTTGCGTTTGACTTGATAACTGTCATCTATTTAATTTTTAATTTTAATTTTTATTTTTAATTTTATATTTTTTTTTGTTTTTTATTTTATTTTTTTATTTTTATTTTAAATATATATATATATAAAAATATAAAAAACATTAAAAAAAGTAAAATATATTATACAAAAGAAATTAAAAAAAGAATTAAAAAAGAAAATTTAAAAAAGAATATTTACAATAAGAAAGAGCAAATTTCTCTAAATAATGCGCTTTTGTGACTTCCAAATTTTATTTTAGTTTCAAAATTTAACACCAGATGCCGCTGACGAAGTGAATGTAATTCGAAGCCGATACATTCACAGAAACAGCTTTTTGAAATTATTGGGATTTTATGTTTCAGAAAGCTGTCCGGCTTATATATATATATATTTCCTTAACAAAGCAATCGAACTAAAGAAAGAGGAAGGATATTCCCATGGTTTTTATAAAAAATACGAACAAGTCAGTCTTAAATTGGACAATTAATTATTATCCACAAAACGTTTCTTTTTCGTTTTGATAAATCTTCAAACAATGTTAAAATAATAGCGGAAAAGAAAACTCAAATCTTAGGATACAATTTTTTACATGAAGTGTTCGTTTTGAAAATTTTAGTTATATTTTCTTTACATCGATTATAATCACCTGATATATAAAAAAAAACCTATTAATTTCAATAAACTATTATAAAACTCTGAAAAACTATTAATTTCAAAAATAAACTTAGTCTATCATATATTGATCAAATGCTATAATTCACATGAGCTATTTTAACGTCTTGATGAATAGTGTTTCATTCCGTTTATTTTATCCCATTAGTTCTTAGTAGGTATGTAATGGAATTTTTCAATCTTATATATTAATTACTATTCAAAGTAAAATCTTCAAATAAACGTACTAATATCATTGTAATATCGGACTTTTTACAAGAAATCTTTGCTAATCACTATAAACATTATTCATTATTATTCTTAGAAGTCTGGTGTAAACATTGTCGGCCATTATGCTTTTATACTGCCAACAACGAAGATCAAATCATTATCATTTTGTTTTCTGGTAAACACATTTCTTTATATACAAAAGCATGATGTAAACGAATTCCCTTACAAATAAGAAACTCAACGATTATCTAAAGGGGATGGATGAATTGAAACATAAAATTTATAGAGAAAAGAGAAAATTGCCGCGGACCTCTTGAGCGTACTGTAGCACCGATGTAATTGTCAGAGGACACTAATTTGTTCTCGAAGATTCCCATAAATTCTCTTGAAATTGCGATCGGTCGGACACACAGGCCAAACCAATATTATCATGTTGAATGGCACTCGGAATGATAATTATTATAATCTACAATTGAGAAGCAATCTTCAACTTTCTTACGAGATCAAGCAGTAAGGGAAGCACCATCAAACACAAAAGTCAGAGATTCAATGAAATCCAAACCATATTTCTCTCTATGGCATTATGTATTTATATTATGTAGATTCCAACTCATTCTTGCTGAAGAAAAGCTGCAGATGAAACATAAAGTTATTGTACATACTTAATATGACGTCATTTCTGGCATGTCTACCTAAGTTTTGCAATTAATATATATATATATATAAGAAGGTCCAAATATACGCTATGGTCTAAATATGGACTAGTTGAAATATTCGGTTTGGGAGATACTGCAGCGCAGTGGAAATAAAGTGAAAATGTGTCTGAGAAACAAAGAGAAATGAATGGAACAGTGGGTGGCATACAGTCAACTTATTCAGAGGTCGTGTGGTGATACGTGTCAATCAACCTATTTCATGACATTGAAACATTTGTAAAATGCATGATATTACTTACATTACAAATTTGTTCTAGCATAGTTATTTATTGCATAGAACCACATGGTAATGGCGGGAACCGATCTTAATGTTTCTTACCAAATGGTCTAAATACAAGCTACCTAACAAATTCTAAATATGGGCTAGTTCATATTTAGATCTTTTTATGATTTGGTGCAAAAAAAACAACAATGATCTACGATTTATTCTTTTCAGAATGCCCAGAAATGCTGCAAAACATTATTCAAAAGGATAAAAGAAAGTTTAAAAACTCAATCTACCTGAAGATGATAGCGACCTAGAAATTCCACAAGGGGATGGAACTTTGGGTCAAATATATTCAGTGTTTTATGTGGGCCCAATGATTTTGCAGGTGCTGAAAAGAACGTTTATATTTGTGACTTTGGAAATAGACAATTAACATTTAATTTAATTATTTCAGCATTTTTTCACATTTTTTTTTAGGAAAAAATTCGAGTATTACAGTAAATTTTTGTTGGTTGTCCATATTTGGACCACAATTTCAAAAATCAGACTTCTGTAACTTTGTTTTTTCCTTATTTCAACCTTATATCATAAAGTAGATTCATTTTCGATATTAACTGAACTGGTACAATTTAATTATCTTAATTTTTTTTTCTTGGTGAAATTCATAAAATAAAAATGGTAGCCCATATTTGGAGCTTCTCCTCTATTATACATTGTTTTTAGACGTATTGTCTAGGCTTATTCATTCTATTAGTAATCGATATTGATTTTTTTCCGTGTAATTGCAATGAGATACAACTCTAAGATGATGCTATTCTTTTTTTTCTATTAATACAATACGGTATCATTAGATATCGTTAGAACAGAAACCTTTTCGAATTGATTTCTTAATATTATGGAAAAGAAAAATAGTTAGCAGCAAAGGCTCTTCCATGATATCTGAATTCAATTTCACCTTTACATTACTTGGAATCTTGTTCATTATTCTTAATTTATTCTTTCTAATACAACAAAACACGTGAAATGATGATATACTGTTGTAACTGAAAATTATATCGAAAGCACGCCTTTTCTGGGCTTTATAAAATTGCGATTGTACTGCTACTTCGCTAACTACGTATTAAATTACCTAAGCTACATTGAAAAGAGGAAATGAAAAGAATTTAATCTATCATCAGTTGTTTTTCAGAATTTTTTTATTCGAATACCGGTATTTATATATAGATAAAATGAAAACCAATAATATATATTTTTGTGTCACATATAATTTTTTTTTTTTTTGTCTAAAGAATTACTTTTTTTTGGAGTTTCCTTATCTTTCATTTTTATTATTTATTCAAAACATCTCTCTTTTCTAATATATTCCACCTGCTAATAGGTTTAGTTTTCCTAATCCTCTTCCTCTAATCATCTCTTTTCCAGCTGTGAACCAGTTTCTGATATGAAACAAAGTTGATGGCATCTTGGGAACTATCTGTAGGTTTTGACAAATCTAAAAAAAAAAAAAACTTATTATCATTTAAATAAACCCGTTATCGTTTCTACTACAAGAGGTTTTTTTTGTCTAACCCAAACATCACAAAAAAGTATGATGCTGTTCCGAATTTCATCTACTACTTGATCTGCTTGTTTTAATGACTCCATCTTGTTATTTACAAACTAATCAACCATTGCGTCCTAATCAACACTAGCGTCTCTCGTTTCATCGTATCAATTATAAATCTGTCCTTATGATTGATTATGTACTGACCAGTGATTCTTCCATTACGCTTTCATCGATTATTTTCAATTATTATGTAAGTTATTAGTTCTTGTTTCTCTAAGCCAAACAAACTTCAATAGAATATAATGACTTTAGGAAACTCAATAAGTATCGGCATTTTTTTTTAAGTTATAATATCTAAATTAAGCATGCCCTATTCCCATAATCTTTTTCTAGATACTTTCTGTAATTTAAAAATAAATTAGTACTATCAAAAACTTTACACTGATATCGAAACGACGATTCAGTGGCAAAAGAGAAATATGGGTGAGCTACGGAGAATAGCTAGTGATGGAGACAAATGTAGACGACTTATGTTTCTAAAGAGGAATATGGACTTCAGAAAAATCCTTGTTAATATCTCAAGAAGGAAAAAAAATGCTTAATTAAAATCAGCTGTTTAATCTAAAGTGAAACGAGGGAATCTTCTGCCACACAAGAGAACGTCAATATATATTTCTGTATTTGTATTTCCTTAAAAAGAGTGACTTTGCTTTCTGTTAAGTTAATGGCAACAACTGAATGACAGGTGAATTGTCCTGTATTATTCCTCAAGTGTAATGCCTGTTCATCGATGCAATTAATGTATTGTAAGTTTATATTGTTATTATTGTGAAGTTTTGGATCCATACATTACAATACTCTTTGAAAGTCAAAGTTTTTTTTTTAGTCGTCAAAGTTGTATTGTCCTGGATTGACGTCGGAAAAATCTGATCACCCTAACTACGATATTAAAGGGTATGTTGTTTTAAGTTCGTTTAACAAAATATTTAAAAAAAAAAAAAGCAATTTTTTTTTTCTATTCTATTCTTGAATGGAATAATGAGAAGTTAAAATTAAGAAAAGTAAATTAAAATTAAGAAGAAAATTGAAGGTAAATAAAAAGTTTAACAAGCATTTTACGAAAATACTGAATTTTTTTTTGTTTTGGATTATATATAAACTGAATATCCATTTTTGCCCTTAGAAAAAAAAACGAACTTTTTCCATATTATTTTCATTTTTTGCTTAAATGAAAGTACAGTATTTAATGAAATGAATTTAAATGAAACAAAGTTTTCAAATTCATTCCAAATCACTACGCAGCAATCAATATCTTCACAGTTAGAAAGTCACACAATGGATTTTTAAGAGCTTGTATTTGCAGTTCTTCTACAATTAGTTACATTGTTTCTTTATTGTTACCATTATTAGTGAACGACAAGTTCTTTATCGTCACTTGTGAGTTATTTCAGTCGATTTCGTACAGCCATCGTAGAAAGAAAGAAAAGATAATAAACAAAACAGTGATTAATGGATATCTTATCCAAATATTTTTATGTGAATTATTAGATATTTTACCATGGTCAGAAGTTCGTAACAATAAGCATACAAATACACTGAAATCTCATTATCTTACTTTTCTTTGCAAAAATCGGCTGTAAACTCATTAGATTAAAAAAAAAAAGGATGGCGCCAACCTCCCTAAAGGCTCATTTCTTGGAATTTTTTTCTATAGTTTGTTTTTAGACTGTTTTAATAAAAGAAAATTGTAAAGTAATATTAAAAGATTTGACAGCTCTCATCACAGAATCTAAAACTGCTTCAAAAATTCCAAAGCAGAATTTTGAACTCATCCCTTCACGCTAATAACGTGTGTCTATCAAATGGACAACTTCTATCTAGCAGCAATTTTAAATGAAATTAATATCAAGTGTTGACTGAATTTCACTGAGGATGATAAGCGATATTATTTTGAAGGAATAAGTGAAGCTCAGGGTTAAGTTATTTAAAAAGAAGCGAAGTAGTTTAAAGAACAGTAATAATCTCAGCAATGAATGTTTTAAATATAAGTAGTTCAGACTAAACTATTTGCCTTCTAATCGTTTTTATAAACAAAACAAGTTTAGAGTTATAAGCCATTCTCAGTTTTATCAAAAGAATGGATTCTGGACTACAGGATGCATTTTATTGAAGATGAAGGAATTCTTCTGAAAAACAAATATTGGAAATCTAAAATGCCCAGATAGAGTTCATAGGATCAACGGAATCAATATCTGAAAGGATTATCTGAGAACGAATTAAAATAATCAATTAGAGCTAACAATAGAAGATCTATTCTTCTTCCTTTAAGACTTTATCCCTTCAAAATAACTAAATAACTATAGAAATATTCAGAGTATATTTCTAGAATATTCCATTTCATTGTTATTCTTGCTGTTCTCCTTCAAAATGTATCGTTTAGTCTTTCATGGAACTCGAAGCTTAAACAAGAGAGGATTTACTCTTCCTGAAATAATTTCCCTGATTAAATTGAGTCAACTTTTGTTAATATAATGAAGATTAAAGATTTAATCTATTCTACTGGTACTCAGATTATACTAATCCATCTGAAACTGAGAAGCACGAACATCTTGGTTGACTTCCCATAATATGTCTCTACTCTAATGAATAAACGGGATCCTTAAAAATTGACCAAACATTGTTAATCTATTGTAAATTATTTAGTTCCACATCGATGCCTTTTGGAAATTGGTTTCTGCTGTCGACTGAACAAGGAGATAGGATAGCCTTCAAAAGTAGTGAAATATTTAAAATCTGTCATTATTGCAGCCCAATCCCTAGGAAAAAATAAATAAGACTTCGTTAAAAGTAAGAAAAATTGATGCAAAGCAAAGAAATAAGCAAAATTAAATGAAAACAAAAAGAGACGAAACTTAATTATTGATTCTGACGTAATATTTGTATATTAAAACGCAACAAGGGTTTGTCTTTAAGTATTGTGGACCCGGTGGGTAAGGGCGCTTGACTGCGAGTTGGAAGTGGCGGGTTCGATCCCCGCCTCAGCGGAGGGCGGGGATTTTTCCACGCTCCACTCTCCTCCAAACGGGTCCTAGGGTCTGCCCAGCCCTCTGTTAAATGGGTACCGGGTTTATTCCCGGGAGTTAAAGGCGGGCGGGGGTCGGGCTGACCACCCGACCTCAACTTAGTCCCGTGGGTCATGAAACGCCGGGAGCTTTACCTATCGCGACCCCAAGGGCCTGCGTAGCCCATAGTGCGACACTTTAACTTAACATTAAGTACATCATCGTATTAAAGCATTTGAAGACCGAATTACGAAAACTAAACTTTCGAGTTTTAAAAATTTTTTAGTGAAAATTATTCTTCAATTAAGTAGTCTGTATGAAATATTAGAAACAAGTCCTTCTCTGTTTATATTGATGTTTTATATATTTTTTTTTTATAGTTTTCAATTCAGAGACAAATAACGAAAGTCTTCGAAATTGTCAATAGATCTCAGACAAGACTTAAGTAAACAGTGCGTGACTTTGTTTACATTGTCTTTTTGATGTTTATGGATTTCTTGTTTTGCCTCTCCTTGAAGTTTTTCAGAGCAGAAGAAAGTATCGGACAACATTGGTAATTGTCAAGAGAGGATGGTAAACATTGTACGAAAATTAAAACATTACTTCATTCACTCTAAATTGTAACCTATCTCAATTTGATAAAATTATCAAAGTGCTGACCAATACAAATGAAATTTAAATTTTAGATTCGAAGAATTACAGGTGATTCTTAGAATGCTAAGAAAAAGACATCGAAATAAAGATACAGTAGAGCCCCGATTATCCGCGGTATTGGGTGGCAAGGGCTTCGCGGATAACGAAAATCGCGGATAACCCGAAAAAAGACTACAAATGAGATGCGAATACGTAAAAAAATATTTCACCATTAAAAACTACGTTATATTGTACAAAAAACATAATATGTAAAACTTTTAAAATATGTACAGTAAAGCAGAAACCTTTGCTCTATGTTTGCATCCACAAATTCCGAGAAGGCCTATAGGATCACGATGCACAATAAACCTGTCAGTAATTTTCGACCTTCGCACTGTAGGGTCTATTGTATTTTCCCTGTTCTTGGCTTGGATTAAAATTGTTTTTTTTGAGGTTCATAATTAAAAAAAATTTTCGTTGCACTCGCGGATAATCGGGGCTCTACTGTACCAGAAGCTCCTTGCTTCAGTAAGATGCATTAAACAAAATATGCGATTCTGCGTCACTGAAATCTGCTACTGAAAAATGGACAATTCACTTATTTTGTGGGAAAGAGCTTTCATCATTTTATACCTGAGCTTTTATCGGTGAGAGTTGGAACGGACCGTTTCGTCCTTTACAGGGACTCATCAGCCAAACCTACTCACCAGAAGAAATGCTCAGATAAGTGCAAAAATGTTAAAGGAATCCACATCCGCTTCCGGCTGTGGCCTCCCTCTAAAAGAAAACACATTTAAAAAAGAAACAAAACTGGCGTAATTCAAATCCTAGCCTGCGAAACCGTCAGGCACAAACGAATTTGAATATAAAGAGAACTAGGTGAACCCAACTTGGTTTAATGTAAACAAAAGATTTAACGTGCCACAAATTAATAGGAAAGTATAGAGAAATGATACAGAAATAAAAGGTATATGAGGTTTCATCGGTGAGAATTTGGGACAGCCCTTTCACTTATTTTATATTCTATGGTAAATGTCATGGGTAAATCTCACTTAGCCTGTTAAATCTCATAGAAATGTGTTGTTTTCAATAACAGACAGAGAAAATGTAACATAAATTTACTGCTTGCCCAAGCGATAAAGAGTGGGTTTGGCACACTGCCAAAATAATGGAACAAGCCGAAGGGGAGAATTACATTCTAAAAGTTTATTATACATGTATTTCTTATTCTGTGTGTGTGTGTATTTTATTCTCGCGTTAATTTTAAACTGAATTTTGTGCAGTAATTTTTCACTTACGCATCTCTCCTTTATACGTCGTTTATTTCTGTTCTTGTCGGTACATACTCATCTCCCCTATTTTCACGCCGAGAAAGAGGTGGCAGCGACCAGTAAATCACGTGACCAGTCTCTGTCGTCTGGGTAAGCATACTATATTATTTTCCTCAAACAGCAAATAAAGCTTATTTTGTTGAAAGCTGTCCTTTGAACAGTAAAATAAACCAAAGAACGCACATAACTAAACAAAACAAAACACAAATTCACTGAGCTATTTTTGATATTAGTGCTGGAAATGGAGGACAGCGCTGTTTCGAGGCTTTTTGGCCTCTCATCAGCTCCACCTATCCAGCATACCTAAGCTCATTTCACTGAGCTTAGGTATGCTG
>JAFIDM010001028.1:30784610-30801815 GCA_023159025.1 Thereuonema tuberculata | reverse complement strand
AATACATACCTGAAATTATGCCGTGTATTTTTGAAACACCCTGTATACATAGAGTCGCCAAAAAACTGTATACACACTTGAACAGCTTATACATATTAGATGTGTGTACAGTCCGTTTCTGAATGGCAGAGCTACCACTGCGGGACGACTTTACTCCGCAGAGGGGTGATACGCTGAGATGGATACTTTCCTAAGAAATTCTTTTGGATTATTTCGTTTTTAAGAAAAAAATAACGAGGAGCATTTTTGCAATAGTATTTATTCTTTCCTTAATTCTTTCCCGAAAAGCGCAAATAGAACGCAGCTACTAGTAAACTAACACTGATAAAAAGTAAACATTCGCTCTTTATTTCTTCTCACCCCTATTTTGAAGAAATCGAAGAAGACCTGACGCATGCGCAAAAGCGTTGAAGGCTCTCGAAAACAAAAACGGACTGTATATATTTTTTCGGCGGACTTATTTGTCATTTCTTCATTTTCAACTAATTTCGATTCATTGTAGGAAGAATAGTTTTTTTATATTTTTCAATCGACATACGTTTTCTTTTCCAAGTTGATACTCAGAAAAACGTTTTCATTCGTTCATCCGTCTACTAGCTTTCTTGTCCTTCTGTTAACCTCATCTATAATCATTTCGGTTAAAACGAAAGATACTAATTTACGATCAATCAACTGAACAAGTCTGGAGCTTCATCATCTACCTCGGCTGTGAATTACTTTTGATGAGAATTTGAATAGGAAGCTCCATCGATGTGTGAAGAATGATTATAGAGTCTTTGAAAGAGAAGCTAGAGTGATTATGTACAGCAGCACGGAAAGATGAGAAGCAATTAAATCTATCAGAATGAATCGAAACTTAGAAGAGCAAACAGAAAAACTGCATATTAACAAAAGTACCATGACTAACCGAAAGGAACAAGGGGATACTCAGGAAACGATTTGACTGAGAAGTGAACCTGGAATAAATGTCTTCCTGGGACACAGGGCCAAGTGAGAGGGAGTTGCTCTCCTTTCGATACTTTTCAATTTTTAATGTAAATTCTTTATGGTAAGAGAATACACGGATATTACGAAATTGTAAATTTACTTCAATTATTTTGCATAATTTTACAGAATAAAATACATTGATAAAATATTCCATCCCTAGGATGTAAAATCGAAATTTTAAAAAGGATTTAATAACAATATATTTCTTTTCCAACATCACACTAAATTTAAATGTAAAAAAACTACATTTAATACTAAAAAGCAAATTTTCAAAAAGATTACGTCTTTTCTTTTTCAAGCCTAAAATAACAACGTTATTATTTCTTTAATAATATTTCTTTATTCAAATTGAAAAGTTTTTTTCATAGCAAATAGATCTCATACAGGATGATGTTTCATTCATTACATTTGTCAATGCTTTTACTTAATACGTAACTATGGCATTGATCTATGCAAAATCTAACTTGATCAAAACCTAAGGATTTCGGCAGGCAATAAACTTCTAAAATATTTTAGCTGAAAGTTTCAGGAGCAGATAATGTCCAATAGTAGCTTCTCCTCCTTTTTGTAAATGGAAATTTAATCTCATTTTTCAAATCCATAGAGATCAAACATTTTAATAAAAATTACTGTAATTGTTCAGGTTCTTTTACAATATATTATTTTATTGTCTCCTGGTTTTCTCCCCTTTTAAGTATGCATTTGATGGCATGCTTTCGCTTATCATGGAGATCATTTCATAAACTATTTTCAAATTTACTGGTTTCTGGTGCTGATGGCATAGTGCAAAGTGCTCTATAATTTTTTAGTTTGTTTCTTCTTCTTTTTTTTCTTGGTAATTCATAATAGGACTTCATGATATTTTCAGTCACTAAATATTATACAAGGTGGCCGTAATTAAGAGGAGAGACCTGAAGCCAAAACTGTGGTGAACGAAATTCAACGAAAGTAGATGCATATGCTTTGTGGAACATTGGGTTTTGTTTTATATATAAAAAAAAAAACCCTACAAAATTTTGCCACTTAGGAAAATTTTGACAGAAGGAGTGCTTTATTTAGGATTATTAAAAGAGTAATGGCTCAAATAGAGACTACTTTTTCTCCTATGATTCAACCACTGTAGGGTTACAGCATTGTTGATAGTAAAACTTGACTAGCAATGAAGTTCAGGTAAGGTGAGAGCCACAGCACTTCAGTCTTGAATGACGCGAATCAGTTTCCGTCTTCCTTATGACCACCGATTACGCAGCTTCTAGCGCCAAATATCCCCCGGTGGCAAAATTTTGTACTATTTTTTATTTAATAAATCGAACCCGCCATGTACCAAAGAGTACGTACACAAGTTTGATTGGATTTCGTTCACTACATGTTTCTCTAAAGGGTTCAGAGGTGGCCTCTTTAATTATGGCTACCATGAATATGACCTTCAGCATATTTATTGGTAATTTTGGTTCTTTGCTGTTTAGGGTTACATGTAAACTTCATCTGTTTAGATCTTCATTCTTTTATTTTATTCACTTTACCATGAATATCATTTTTCCAAGTTTACAACTGTTTCACCAAAGGTTTTGCTGAATTTTTCCTGAAACAGAAACGATTTCTAAGCCGTGACATGAATTCGTATGATTCTTCGTTTTCACCTACTTAATTAATAAATGTCCTTATTTTTCTTGGGAGCTTTGTGTTTTTTCTGCTTACCTTTATAGTATTTTTCAGAAAAGAAAGGTTTTCCATACATGGTCATTACGTAGCGATCGATTTTTATCTGGAACAAACGTCACCAGTCATGACGTCATTAACTGAAACTCCGAGCAGTCATTCCAAGATGGCGTCGTTTTGTGATCGCATAAGCGTGATCACGAAGGACAAACTTTGCATAGCCAAGCAATGGGAATAGTGCGGAACGTTTTTAATTATTGCAAGACCTGTAACTGTAACTGTAGAAAAATGCAACAACCAGACTGTTGTCGTAATGTTTAAAATAGTTACGAATTTTAGCAGTAGATAGCGATGTAATGTCCTGGAAACATCAATCCATAAGGAAATTACGTCATAAAAAACTCTTCTTTCTTGAACTCAACTGTAGATTTCTGTTCAATACAGCAAATAACGTATTTATTGTTAGTCTTTCTGTACTTCAGAGCTTCAATATTCACAGTTGAGCTTTTCTAGGACATTTTCTCTTTCTTTTCTTTCTTTCTTCTCTTTTTTTTTTAATGATGATAAGTTTTTAATAAAAGATTAATTACATTAGACTATTTCTTCGTTCATTTCTTTCGCCACATTCAACTATCTTGAATTTTCGTCTTTAATCATTTTTTTTTTACATTAATCCTTTAATAGTTCTTAACTGTTCCTTACGAAGTTCCTGACTGCAATGGTCAGATATGGAAACCTACAATTGGGTTATTTTAAGCTGACATCTCTTGAATAGCTAGAGAACAATTTTTTTCTATCAGAAATATTATCAGATTCCATTACAAATTCACTTATCGCTTCTTAACAATAAATATAATTCACTGTTCCTTCCCTTTGCGTAAAACAGAAGCCAACATTATCTGTTATCTCATGATAGGTAGTGTAAAAAAAAAAGAAAAGAAAATTCCAAGATATCCGCAGCTAAGGTTATCAACCGATGACAGCGCCACCCCATGACTCTTTTGAATCTTCTATCTTCATATATCACGAACCTCAAGCTTCGGGAAATGACGGCCACGGAAGATATCAGTTATACCAGAAGAAGATAGAGAACGGAAATACGCTACTATCCTAGTCAGTTTCTTTAAGTTTCAATGAATAAATAGAAGATTCTCTCTTTATTAGAAAATGCTCTTTTGCAATGCTATCCCTATTCAAAACTAAATGTTAAATTCTGATTCACTTCGCTGCTCGGTCAATTCTCAAATATCATAATTTCATAATAATTTTCCAATACTGCTGCTAATTTCCAAACCATAATTATTTTTTTTATTGATAATTAATAATTTCTCGCCACAAGATAATCAGAAATGCAAATGATAAAACGACATCTAAACACCTGAAAAAAAACCCACAAAAAAACACACACAAAAAACATATTTCCAGTAGAAGATGAAGTCCAAAAAGTAACTGATACACTGACTATGTGTATGAGTAAACAAATACGACACTGAGTTGGGTCTAACTAAGATATTTATTCAAATAGAATTTTTTGTCAGTCAATTAGAAGCGTGACTGAATATTTTTTTTTCCTTTTTTTTTGCGATGTTGACTTGATTCTGAAACCTCCTTGCGATGAAATCATTGATAATTGGATTGAATTGAGCTGCTCTGGGCAACAGCAACAGTGTTCCAAGCCAATTGACTTTTAGATTTATTAATAACCATGACATTTCGGAAAACCTGACATTGAAAAACTATTTTAAGAATTTAATGTTATGTTCAAGTAAGGAAGGCAATGAAGCGACTAAAGAAAAACATCCAATTCTTTCATTCGAAATATTCTTCTTTGAAAAAGAAATTGATAAATGAATCAAAGAAAACTTATTGAAAAAGTAGTTGCTAGAATTCTTGCTTCAAGATCAGATTTTCATTCTTTTTTTTTTTCTTTCTTTCATTTTTTTTAAGAATTTAATTTTCTTATTATTATCAAAAACCATCGGGATAAATCTAAGAATCTAATAGGAAAATAAAGTTTATTTAAATCCGGAGACCAAATTATTCACTGTACTTTTTTGTAAGCAGTTTTTCATGTAATATTTAACCAAAAATTTCGTAGTTTCATCCCCGATTCCTGTACGTCGTGGTTATAACCAACAGAAGCAATATTACTGAGTTGATAGTTTATTGAAGGCCATTGCAGCCAAGTCAATCTCCTGTTTCAATCTCCTTATCTAACATAAGCAGAGATTATATAAGCCTATGTATCTACATACACAATAAAAGTTTGAGGAACATCGACCTAATATAAGTTCGCAAAACGAAAGTGGAACTGAAAGAGGTTTGTAGTTTTTAGCAGATGATGTAGGACAACAAATGTTAAATAATCCTTCTGAAATTGCTCTTGGCGAATAGTTTGATTTTTCTCGTCTAATCACCGGATAACCATTGATAGTCATTGAATATTAGCCGTTAATCATTCGTGTCGTGTTCTACTTTACCGCCGTTCAGTAGAAGTCTAAACATTTATTTTATTCTATGTTAACATAATTCTTCTTTAATATCATCTATTAATTCCATATAACTACAACATTATTTCGCAGATATCTATCGTTCTGCTTTTTCAAATTTTCCAATTCGCAATATAAAAAAATAGTTACAGTGCTCGCGCTTAAAGTTGAAACTCCCAGAATGCAAAGCAGATTATAGATTGTCCTTTCCTGGCCGTTTGCTAACATTGAAATAGAAGAGGTCGCTTCTCTTCTATTTCAATGTTAGCGAACGGCCAGGAAAGGACAATCTATAATCTGCTTTGCATTCTGGGGGTTTCAACTTTAAGCGCGAGCACTGTAGGTTCGTTTTGTTTTACTGTATTAAGTTAGTTTCCTTTTAAAATAATGGTTTAATACCAACAGATTTTTGGATTCATAAATTTATAAGTTTCTTATATACTAATAAATTTTATTAGTAATAAGTTTTTTGGCATGTTCTTTCTACATTTTAATTTGTCTACAACCCATTGCATTTAATTCATCAGTTTCAATTTTCTTTTTTAATATAGATTTTAAATTCTCCCCTTTTGTGTTAACTATTATTATTTCATTCTCTTTACGTAAATTCCTTATGTCTTTATTGCGTTCCATTTCACGAGGTAATTTTAAGATCTTGTTCTATGATTTTTTTTGTTAAGCACTTTTACCTTCCTTTCTTTTTTGAAAAAATCCTTAATGCATTTCTTAGCAATTTTACTGGTATTCATTTAACCAGTAATTTATGTCTAAAGTCTTTAATTTTTTCCCATTCTTCCTTAACCATAGTATTCCCAATTATCCTGTTTAAGATGTTTATAAGCACTTATTCTCATTGGATGCGCTGACTGATAATTTATCATAGGTTTGTTTTTGAATGGTTTTTCATGATGTTCATAATATATCCTCATGCCTTTATTCTTATGTAAAAAAATCCAAATAAGTAATGCTATTGTCTTTTTCTTCTTCCATAGTATATTTTATGCATTTGTCCACTGTGTTTAATTGATTCTTAAATATTTTGAATTGTCTTTCAGTCCTATACCATAATAAAAAGATGTCATCAACATATCTTAAATATATAAATTTGTTTTATCCCAATTAAAGATATTATTCCTTTCACAATTGTAACATATATGTTACTGAGTAATCCAGATGCCAAAACATTTATTTTGGAAATTCAGTTAGGACGTTGAGGAGAGAATCAAGGAAAATGTGACTGCATTCAGAAACTCTGATGCATTTGGTTAATTGTTTCTGAACAATCTCTTGATTCTCTCCAAAAGCATCAGAATAGGCTGAACATTATCACAATCCCGATCCCATAGTGCAGATTTTGTTCAAAATCACGGATAATTACTCGAGATACACAATAGAGACATGTACGATACAGAGTTATCAACAAACATAACGGTTCTTCGTTAATGATAACACATTATCTTATTTTTAGGAATTAATGCGGAATAAAGAATAAGATTTTAAATAGATCATAAAGCTCAATAAAATTTAATAGTTTATAAGTAACTTAATATTTATGAATCAAAAATCTGTTGTTATTAGATCATTATTTTAAACGGAGAGATTTAATTATTGTTAGTTTTTATTGAGAAAATCTGAATAATTAAACATATTTAGACCGAAATATTGTTACTATTGTTATTTTGCCATTAAGTAGGTGAGCGACTTAACTTTTGTTATTTGTAACGTGAAAAAGCATTACGATAGATTTCTGCGAAACAATGTTGTGGTTATATGGAATTTATAGATGATATTAAAGAAGAAATATGTTTAATATAAAACTAAGATTTCATGTATTCTATGTAAAAAAAACGTTGTGAAATCGTTTGTAGCTTCTTTTTTTTTTTAAGCTTTTCTATCTTTGTACTGCCGCTTTTGGTTGTTTAATGATCCTGAATCTCTCACATAGGCCTAATTTCCTTAAAATCATCATGCTCAAAGAACGAGCACATGAATTCACATGACGTATGGCTGTTAGTATGACGGGGCTTCTCTTGAGGCTATGCCTATAACGAAATGTAATGAATGTAACGGCAAACGATATGTATCGTTGAAAATTTCAAATTTTCAAGGGCATCAAGAACTCCAAAAGCTGGTAAATTAGGCTTCTTTTTTGCGCCTAGGGGGAAAAATTGCTGAAACACCGTGAAACTTTGGGAATCTCTGATTCTGATTCTGAAATACTGAGTATTTCAACGTGGCTTCATTAGTAATTACACTACGACCAATTCGTCCTTTCATACTGAATTACTTAAAGTATGATTAATTTAAAAAGCGAAATTAAAGAAATGCAAAGTTATATTTTTTTATATATAGGCCTAGACATGGCGCATGGCAACAAAGGCTATGCTGCTCGAGGAAGTATAATATTGACGGAAGACCTCTGGAGAATTATACTTAATTACGACGTTCAGCGTTTTATTTAATTGCACTCAAAAGGTATCAGTAGAACGAAATAGATAAATTATAATTTCTGGTAATGCCTGTAAATAATAGATTTATATTAACTTAGGAAGAGCTTGAGCAAACAAATTATGGTATAAATATATTTTTGTATTTTAGTAACATTATGGAAAGCAAATAAAACTGAAGTATACAAAACGATGAAATCCCTTTCTATGTCTGAATATATAAGCAAAGTAAATGTAAATCAATTAAATATATAAACAACGGTGGCAAGACGTGAACATTTTCAGAATCAAGTAAATTAAAAGCTATGTAAAAAATTTATCTAGCCGAAGATTACAAAAAAGAAAATATGATTACAAAACAAAGATTTTGTTGTAAATATAATTGAACGTATCTTTAACAAAAACTTATTCATTAAATAGTATATTTTTCTTAAAAATATTTCTAGGTGATTTTTAATGAACGTTTTGAGCTTAAAATTTCGTTTTTAAATTCAAATTTCAACTCAAAATGAAGATGAAATTGTAAAGGAAACACTGAACGGAGCCTGAGAATAAAACACTCATCGTTTGTCAAATAGAAGTATCCAATCAAATTAAATGCAGAATCAGACTTAAAGTAACAGACTTAAAGTAACTTAAAGTAACAGAGAAGCAGCATAATAAATTAGAAGGAATTCGTTTAGTAAGATGTTCAATTCCTTGAATTTCTTTATAAATATTTTTTTTCCTAAGGAATATTGAACAATAATTTCTTTTTAACTTTGCTTTTATTGGAAATTTTTTTTAAAAAAGAAGTGCACTTGTAGTAATTGCAAGTGGATCCGAATGTCTAAATTCAATTAGAACTGATATCATTAGAAATCACAAGGACTCATAGATGATTAATTCTTCTATGTTGTCTTCATCTACAAACACGGAAATTCAATAAAGCCTTTGACGAATCTGTCCAGCGTTAAATTTGTCTCCGGGCAAGAGTTCAGGTCCTCCATTCAACCAGATCACGTGCAATAATTATCAATCCAATGAACATCAACACCAAGGATTCATGAAGAAAAGACCTTAAAGCAGATAAAGCCTAAAAGTTACGACACGAATTGAATCAGTCTTCACAGAAATTGATAATTTAGCAAAAGAATTTAGTACGTTTGAAGACAGAACTATTTTTCCTATTTAACACGGAAGAATTATCGTTATCAATAAATTCAAAGATCGGTAGATTTTATATCATTTTAAACCGATATAATTGTAGTGTACGTGCAACAACAAAATGCTGAAAATGCAAAATAAAAACAGTAGCTTCTTATTGTTGACAAAACGATTGCACTGTTGTCTGTAAAACTAAAAATGTGATTGCGTTGTTGTCTGTTAATATTTTTAGTTTTCAAACAAATCCAGAAGTTATTAAATATCTGTAAGTTCCGATTCCTACACAAAGCAATACAGTACTTTCACTTACAAACTAAATCAAATCAAATCAACAATACTATATTGCTCTATGAAATTGATGTGAAAATTTCTATACTGTTATGATCTACTACAGATGGGAAAAGAATGAATTTTAACTACTATTATAAAGCGAAAACCTCTAAGTTTGTTTGTCATTCTTTCACGCCTCAACGGCGCAACGGATCGTTGAGGCGTAAAATCCCAAAAATGTTTGCAATATAGGTAATCCAGGACACAGAGTACGACGAAGGCTACTTTTCATCCCGATCGATCAAGTAGTTCCCGTGGGTTGAAGAAAAACTTCTCAAAACTGTCTGTAGATGGCGCTAGCACAGTTTCAATGAGTGTATTTAAAACATTCCCAAAACTGGCGATAGATGGTGCTCGCCGCCTTTTTAAATCGCGCCACAGATCTGAATTTTTTATGATAAGGTTAATTAATACGTTGGATTTCAATATTGTGTTGCATGTATTGTCTAAAATTTAAGCTTTAATTTAGTTCCAGTTCAAAGTTTCGGTTTTACTTTACTTGATGTAATTTAGTTTTTCGAATGACTAATATAAGGCTATCGAGCGAAGCGACGGTAGCCGGCTAGTATTTAAACTTTCTAGAATACTGATTGTATTACTATTATTTACTATTATTACTTATGTATTACTATTCTTTTATTACGATGGCCTATCTATGTTACAAATAGATAGACAACTTAAATACTCTGAAAATATTTAAGCGATTTCTAATCGCCATATTATTATTAGGTGATTAATAATGGCATTGACAGATTGCTTCTATTGAGTTATTTAACAATGAACAGTGATAATTTAAAGTCCATTATTAGGATTAATATTATTATTAATCCATTATTAGGCTGATCTAACAGAGAAACCACAAATCAATGCCAATTTTATGTAAATAGCTGTCGAAAATTAAGTTAGGTTATATATTATATTATTATATTAACTTTAAATACGTTTTTAAACATATTTTAAAGCTTTTAAAAGAGGAAAATATACTTAAAATTTAAAAGCTACATTATAGAGTAATGGCAGTTATTTTAAGAGAGTATTTTGTTTTTAATAATCTTGTGAAACAATCCCAATCATTTATACTTTCCCTGGATGTTTGTAAAGGTCCGATCGAAATCTCAAGTGGCTCTGCTGGATCCTCAGGAAGCCACTTAACACTCAAATAAAGGAAAACAATGCAGATTGTCTGTTTACTTGTGTTCACTGCATGGCTGGTTGCTTCCTCTATGACTGTTGTCTGCTGACAATGTATAGAAGGCTCTGACTACAGCAACGAGTTCTATCTCTTTACTCACAATGAAACTGTGAAGCAAAAAGAAATTTCGAAACTTAATAGCCGTCATTTAGAAAATTACTATCGGAAAAACAAGGAACGAAATAGAACGAGTTCGACAACATGATCCAATTAAGTTATCTAACCGGAAATTACAAACAGGTGAAAACAAGAAAGGGTTATGATATAATTCCACTGCATCTTTAATAATCGACCCTTATTAAGAGGAAGAGTAGTCACAAGATACTTTGTATTATTATTTTATTTCCTTAGTTTTATTGGTTCAGATAGGAGATGTAGATCCTAAGTGTTTTCTGTATCTCGGTTGAGGTAAGAATTAAGTCTTTATATCAACAGATCTATAGACAGTTTCAGAAAAAGATCGGAAGTGACATCATTGAACCAAGTTACAGTATCCGTCAATCCGAGACATAGTTCCACCTTTCTGTAAATATCGTTCTGAAAGCAAAAGATTTTGTAAGATGTGAAATTACTTTAAGTGTGTACTGATATATAATAATGAATTTAAGATTATTTTTTTGTGAAAACTTTCAAACTAGTAAAAATCAATCGTGCTACTGGTTACTAAGTTCTTGGCTCCACTAGTTCACATGTGTCTCCTCAAATATACTTTAAAGTTAATCGTAAAAGTGAGTCTTTGCATGGTACTGTGATTTGACAGGTGAGAATAAAATTAAATATAATTTAGTTTCTATATAATTTAAACAAAATTAATTAAAAAACAAAAAAAAAAAAAAACTAAAAAAAACTGGAGAGGGAGAAAGAAAAAAACAAACCAAAAAGGCATGTAGGAGAATCGATCCAGCGAACCTTAGCATAAAAGATGGATGCTTAGACTATTTCGTCACACAGAATAGAGATTCCTGACGTCACTCCCGATCTTTGTCTGAAACTGGCTTTAGAAGAATATTTTTATTGGCTTTGCTACACCCCAGCGCAATCTTTCGAATGTTATTGTATTTTGAAAGCTGTAATTTAATATTTGATCTGCTTTTCTCTAAATTTTCTAAATTAAATAGGACTAAAGAAAAATCTTCCTGGATCTGTGAAATAAGTATTTTTGTGAAAAGGTTATGATAATCTGTTCGGTTTTATTTCTTTTCTTGGATTAATTACAATGATTTTTTGTATATAGGTTCAGGGCTAAAAGAGAATGATTTAAGATAATAAAATATACAAAAAAAAATTAATAATATCGATGAGGAATGATAACCAAAAAAAAAAAGTCCCCTCGTTAACACTGTGGAATGATCAACAACCGAGTGAAAATAATGAACAAGAAATTTGATTTATAAGGAATTGCACAAGAATTTGACCTCATTATATGTCATTGTTTTTAACATTAATTTCAATTTTAATATTCTGACAGAATTTTAATACTAGAGATTAATAATTTTTGAATTTGTTTAGATTTAATTTTAATTTTTAGAATTAATCTTAATGGTCTAGAAAGTTAAAGAAAGTTTCCTTGAACAAAATTTTTCAGACGTGAGTCGCACGCGCATTCTTTCGAAATGAGAAAATACAACATAAAGAGAATTAAAGCTCATTTGATTTCGATTTTCAACTACTTAGATGTACCAGTCGAATTCTCGAAGTACTGTATAAATATTTTTTTTTACTTTCAATACCACTGAAATGTTCTTCGCGCCTATTCGGCAATACATAACTTAATGATATTTGATCAAAAGTTCATCCATGTTATTGCTTTGGTATTTCGAGACGTATTCAACAAGGCATAATTAACCATTATCTGCTGAATTTCCTTAAATAATCACTGAAACAGTACTAACTGGTTTTTTGTAAACTCATTCCATCCATAAAATCAGTTTTTACATCCGTAATAAGGGAATTCATTTGCAAAGAGAATAATATCTCTTTGTTATTCACTGCTTTTCAGTAAAGCTTTGTGTCAATTCCTTTAACATCCATCGACTCTTCAGTCATTCTGGTGTCACTTTATTTGCTCCGTGCTTTTTACTATTGAGAAACTTCTATATATAAGCACAACATTGTAGAGTAAAACTCTTACGCTTGTATCCTAACAAAATAATGCTTTTCGCCAATCATTTTTTGTTTTTGTTTTGAAAAACAAAAACAAAAACCTCGTAATAATAAAATATAACAAATGGTTCCTCTTGTAAATGAAGTGTTTTATTTTTTGGAATTTTTCGAAGAATTCTATCGGTTTCTTTCTAAAGGTTCTCCCACCTTTAAAGACTCTCCGATAATGAAATTTTAATTTTGTTTTGTTGCCAAAATCGATGGCTCTAAATATTAATTTATCCCATGGCTGTCGCTCTCTTGGCTGGTTCATTCCATTACTATCTTAATGCAACTAGTGAAGCGTGTTTCTCCTCCCTTCTCCCTTTCGGATTGGGATCATCCCGACGGATTTCGCTGTTTCCTAAGCCCAGCTGGTTTTTTTAACTATTCTGTAAATGCCAATTAATACGGAAAGTTTCTATTTACAACAGAAATAACTAATGAATTGGCGCCAAACATGAAAGAAAGATTGCTTTTTCTTCCTATCTCTCAGTTCTAACTGAATCTGAAATTTTTCTACAAAGAAACACTAAAAAAAGTTGTAGGATCTCATAACAACAACAAAAATCAAGAAATATTTATCATGTAATAATAAAATCAAAAATAAGAAGTTCATTTAGCTAAAAATAACACAGCAGGATTAGTAATCATCTTAATTTAAATCATTAAATTTATTAGTAGTAGTATTCTGTTATTAAAAAAATTCATAAAAAACCGGCTTATTGAAAATACCTAAAAAATATTTTTAATTTTATGTTATTGTTGTACATAAATATAAATTATGAAACGAAGAGGTTATTTTCTGATTGTGTTTTCAAAATATAGTTTCACATAGTACTAACATATGTATAAAATTAATTTAATGAAGTCAATTTTAAGATTATTATTGTGTAGAATAACTTACTATACTAAATTGGTTATGATATATTTTTGTATATTTAATTTACTTTACTCTATTTTGTTTTATATATAACCACACTTGTAGTTTATGCATTATTTAATTTTAGATTCTAGATAAAAACTCACCTATAAAATTTTTGGAACCCGTTGATAGGCATATTTCCCTAACGGGATTGTACTGAGCTGAATTTATACTTTAGAAGAAAAGATGATTTACTAAATGCACCGGAATCTATATTACTAAAATCTTTTATTTCTCTGTCTGTGTGTCTGTCTGTGTGTCTGTCCGGCGCAGTTTTCTGTGAGAATGAAAAATAGAAAGAATTTTTTCAATGAAACATCCGCGACAGGAATCGAACCTGCAACCTTCTGATCCGAAGTCAGACATCTTACCCATTAGGCCATGGGAACTACAACTCTCTTCATATTGCTTTTTTTGACTTATCTGTCAAAACTGAACTGACTTTGACTGAAAAGTAACAATTGTAATTAAAAAGAAAGTCAAAAAAGAAAGACGCAGTACGTCATTAGGTAGAATACTGAGAAATCAGTATTTGTAACTTAAAAACCACTGAAAAATATCAATTGGAATTGGATAAACGAGATGAACGAGTGTCGATAACATCAATCGAATGATAAGTCTAAGAATACAAGGAGAGACTACAGAGCATACAATACAAGTGCGAATAAAATTGACACTTCTGATAATCCATCACACGAACATCTCTATATGCCAAGTGTCTGAACGCATTGAATCTCAGCGGAATTCCTCAACATCGTTTGTCATTGAAGATTGGATCTCCAATAATATTGTTGCGAAACATCAATCCCAAGTTTGCATACTGCAATGGAACTCAACTTAAATGCTGTTCATTCGATAATGATCTCATAGAAACCGAAATTATAACAGAACTCACAAAGGAGATTTTTTTTCATCCATAGGATGTCTATGGAACCATGCGGTAATCTACTTCCATTCACTTTCACAAGAAAACAATTTCCGATCAGACCTTCTTATGCGATATTTATCAATAAAGCTCAAGGAAAAATTCTAAATAAAGTTGCCATATAATTGGAAAACGTTGTCTTAACTCACATACAACTTTAGGTCTTTGAGTCACAATTCAACAGAATTTGATTATCTTCACTCTAAAGAATACTCACAATCAATTTGTTGCGAAGAATTTCGTATACAAGCTATGATCTTCATTTATCATCTATATCAACTAACGTCCATCTGAAATCTCTTCTTCAAATATCTATATCGAACAATCTGATGGCCTAGCTAATAGATATAGATAATTTTCACTATTTGTAACTCAAAAACCACTGAAAAGTATCAATTGGAATTGGATAAAAAAGAACAGAAAAAAAAAATAATCACTATTTCTATTAGGTAGAATACTGAAAAATCGCTATTCGTTACTCAAAAACAATCACTATTTCTAACTCAAAAACCACTGTAAAGTATCAATGGAAATAAAAAAAAGAGACTCAAGAAAGAAAGAAGCACTATTTCTATTAAGTAGAATACTGAAACCTCACTATTTGTAGCTCAAAAGCGACTGAAAATTGTATCTATATTACGAAAATCTTTTATTTCTCTTTCGGTCTGGTGCAATTATTGTAATTTACAAAAATAGAAATAATTTCTACAAGTTATCTACTGGAATCCAACATGCAACCTTCTGCTCCGAAGTAAGACGTCTTAGGTATTAGACCATAAGGATTACATTCTAATCTCTATAAAAAATAAAAATATATCACAGATATATGATTCACACGCTGATTCTAAAAGCAGTCGTGAATTGAGAGAATATATACATCAAAAATTAAAATAAAAAAAAAACTTTAAAAAAATTTTAGTTTTATTTTACTTGATGTAATTTGTGTGTGTGTGTATGTTTTTAATAAATAACAAATTGTTTTCCGTTACATACGCGAGGCTTCCGGAGCGAAGCGACGGGTAGCCGACTAGTAATTATTAACAGAAGACGACTTTTTTTCACATTTGGGACATTCATA
Organism: Thereuonema tuberculata; assembly: GCA_023159025.1. Lineage (NCBI taxonomy): Eukaryota > Metazoa > Arthropoda > Chilopoda > Scutigeromorpha > Scutigeridae > Thereuonema > Thereuonema tuberculata. The sequence goes on along the minus strand of JAFIDM010001028.1, from coordinate 30,786,495 downwards.
AATAACATGATGAATAGTTTCTTGTTTACGAAGATCACATGAACAGAATGCACTATTTGTAAGGTTAAATTCTGCCAGGTATGCATTAAAAAGTTTCCATGGTGTCTCAGAATTTGGGATAGGCGAAATGATAGTTCAGTGTAGGGAGAACTAATGGCGTTGTACATAGTTAGGAAAAAAAGCCTTTGTGGTGAGGCCCTTTGTTGAAGTAATCCATCTATTGTTCATCTTTTCTAAAAGATACTCTTTTATTCTTTGTTTAAGAGTCTGTCGGAGAAAGACAAGAAGCTGAGCTCAATGTTGAGATTTTCAGAAGCATGTTTGGCAGCGCTGTCAGCTGCTTCATTTCCTCAAATCTCATTGTGTGCTTTGGCATAATAAAATCTGAGCTGGATATTATGTACCATAGCTTGGATTTCTTTTACTTTGTTATTAGTATGTTTGCCATTTTTTAAAGCACAGAAAACGGATTTTGAGTTACTATAGATATTTATAGGTATTTCCTTGTTAGAAAGTTTTTCCATCCATGTAATAACTTTAATAGTTTCCAGTTCAGCCTAGAAGATGGTTGCACGGTTTGGGAGCAGAAGTTGCAGATCACGCAAAGGATCTGTACAGCCCGCAGATGTACCTACAGCAGCACCAACCCCACGCCAAGACTTGGAGCCGTCCGTGAAAATAGACTATAAGGCTGGGGAAAGCTGTGGATCTGCAGAGTCAAAGCATATAACAGGGATGGTATAGTTCGAAGGATAAGAGGTCATCAAGAAATGGTCTCTTAGCTGATAACATTATGATACCAGTAGAGCAAAGGAAGTATTGAAATTTGTGTATTGCCTGTTCTTCTGTAATATTTAAGGATCTTTTGTTCAACACATACGTATTTATAAATAAATAAATAAAATAAATTATTATTATTAAAATTATCAGTCAACTTATTAAATTACCGGTATCTAAAACCCTTTAGACGAAAATAATCAGGGAGAGAAACATAACAAGGATTCCATAAAAGTTAAAGGATTATTTTTGTTGATCGAATCTGTCTCATTCTCGATCTTCTAGAAAGTAGAAATTACAGAGATGTCAACAAATGCACAAAACTTAGTTAACCACTAACACCTTCCCCGTTCTAAGAATAAAAAGGGAGAGGGAATGGAATTCTAATAGAAAGCATTAGAAGAAAACAATGAAGTCCCTAAAGGCTGCTTTTCACGTTCTCGAAAATTTGCCTCCAAGAACTCGTAATTGCTCGAAAAACCTAACACAGAGACTAAGTAGGGTTTGACCTAATTTGAGGCAAGTTTTAAAAGCAATTCGACATCAGCGCGCCTAGCGGTGAAAAAAATTATTTGAAAAACTACGGCAACAATAATATCCCTTTGAAATCTGGATGTACTTTGTTCGCGGTTTCTATCTACGGCTTCTTCCACTACCTGTTTTTTTTTTTTCTTTCCATTTTCTTTATCTCTGCTGTGGAATGAATTGAGAAAAACTAAAGCCGTAAAACCAACTTCTTTGTGACTTCGCCAGCACAGCATTTTTATTAGCGATCTAAAAAAAAAACAACGAGATTTGCCGCTGAAGTGTTACCTGTGTAAAGCGATGCCGACTTCGACGAACTGCAACTGGCAAGTTTTCTAGAGCGTTTGGGACAAGTTTTCGAGAACGTACAAAGCAGCCACAATGGTCAAACCGAGTTTACTGATGTCAACAATTTGCACGTTTCAATTTTTTGAAAATGGAAAATTTTAAAAGATGGAATAAAAGACTAATGGCGGTGTGCACCAAACTTCAGTTAACTTGAAGGACTGCTATTTGGACGGAGCTAAAATTAGTGGGGGGTGCTGCTCCACAAAAATTTTAGCCTTTGTTTTAAAATTGTGTG
>JAFIDM010001028.1:30761932-30784210 GCA_023159025.1 Thereuonema tuberculata | reverse complement strand
ATACATGTTTCCTTTCACACAATTTTAAAACAAAGGCTAAAATTTTTGTGGAGCAGCACCCCCCACTAATTTTAGCTCCGTCCAAATAGCAGTCCTTCAAGTTAACTGAAGTTTGGTGCACACCGCCATAAGGATGTAAGTAGGTCTTGGCAATGTTAGGAAGCTGAATTTATAGATGAACCGCTGAACTAATGTGGAAAAAACAGACAATCCAGAATTCCATCTTCAAAAAGTAGAAAAGGATGAACATTGCAAAATTCAAAATGGCTGTCCCAAATTTCAACGATTTCTATTTTCCGTCCTACTTTGATGAAAATCTGTATCAGGAGTTTTCTGGGTCACACAGTAAGAATTTGATAGCAATTTTTTATAAAATTCTGAAAATCCTTTTTTGTTGGTAGACGTTCAATCAATCTTTTTAAGTTATTCCAATTTCATTAATGTGTGTTTTCGATTTCGAGATTAAAATAAAAAAAAAAAAACAACCAACCTGACAGTGATGTAATATTTAATGCTCTTCCTTCGGAGGAACCTGTCAGGATTGAACGTAAATTGTTTACAAGTGGAATTTTCTAGATTGCCTGCCGTAGATGGGGCTTTTAATTTAATAAGAGATAATTTTAAGCAAAGAAAAAAAAAGAAAAACAACTCAACGAATTAAGAGCATTATTGTTTCATTTGAAATTCATATTTGATAATTTCTTATTTACTTAATGAATTTTGTGAAATCCCTTTCTATTGTTTCTATGATTTACTTCGTACATTATTCAATTTAATGTGTAAAGATTTTCATTTGTGTAAAATTGAAAGTAAAAAAGCATTTACGTCAAGCGAAATAGAAATTTTTAATGATCTCATTACAGAAGACTGAATCTAATAAATTTTAAATCTCAAAAAATGTTTTCCAACTTTAAAACATTCAATTTGTAATCGTACGAGTAACTAGAGATGGAGAAAAACAACTGCTAACCCAATATTTTTCAACTGCTGCGTGAAACCTCAATTAGACTTCTTAATTTAATCATTCATTCAAAAGTATTGTGAATAGTCGTGAATAAACGACTGAGTAGTTTCTAATGTGATCTTCTTACATCAATTTAACGAAAGCCGTAATTGGTGATTGGTCCCACGCACTTTCATACGATCAGCAAACTACATAAATCTTCACTCGAGAACTTGACGTCAGTTGCAGTTCATTGTAATCCACATTCATGTAAATAATGTATTTATTGCGTCGTCTCCTTAGAAGACTAATGTTTCTTCATCAATATTTAATAATCAATGCATCATCTATAAATATCTAAACAACAATTATAACCCAAACTCCGATTTTATTAATGTTTTCTTTTTTTGTTCATGTAATTCTTTTCTAAATATCCTTTCAACATCAAATCTTCATGTACTTCTTTATTTTATTGCAGTGACATTTATTAAAAATTAATTTTATAACTTACGTTATACCGTTATAAAGCTTTTGTAAATTATCAAAAAAAAAAGTTTAATTATAAAAAGACGAAACTTTTTAAAAATTACTTTCAATTGTTACTTAATCATCCTGGGTTTCTTGCCATTCAATTTTTCTTGATTTCCTGTAAATAAAATGTCAAGTAGGATCATTGAATATATGTAGATACGGTGCTTCTTACAACGTACTAGAAGGCTGCCCGTCTCTTCGCTCCGATAGCCTCGCGTTTATAACAGTAAACAACATTTTATTAATTGAAAAGCACTAATTACATCAAGTAAACTAAAAACTAAAAATAAATTAAAGTGTAAATTCTAAAGAATCCAGGCAATATAATATTGAAATCTACATGTAACAGTCGGAAATTTCCGCAGCTGAGTTGACCATGCCACTATACTCCTGATGAACGCGCTTGGGAACTTCAATTATTGTGGACCTACGCACACAATCTGTTTTTTTTTTTTGGTTTTTTTTTAAATGTAATATAGATTATATATGAAGTAAAGTTCAGCCTGCAAACAAGCATAAAACATATATTTAAAACACTCAAAAGATCCAAAGCTTTCGCCTCACTTTAGACGAGGCTTCAGACGACGATATCCACCGAGGAAGCCTCGTCTTAAATGAGGTGAAAGTTTTGGACCTTTTTAGTGTTTCAAATATATGTTTTATGCTTGTGTGCAGGCTGAACTTTACTCCATCAAAATCAGCACACGTAATAAACCTTATATTATATACCTTTGATAATTTTCAAACATTTTAAGAAAAATTAAAAGTTGTAACATATCATATTAATGTTATGTATGATCGCTAACGTTCTTAATTGTTTTCAATTGCCAAAGAAGTGAAGAAACAGTCGTAATATTAACAATTTAATTTTTGTATAAAATGAAACAGTTTAATTGAATTAAAAAAAAGTAAAATGAAAGATTATAAAAAAAGTTTGAAACTGTTATTTTATTTCTTTTATAATTTCAACTAAATACTCACATCAAAATACAAAGCATTGAGGTTTACGGGTATGTTGATAATTTTTTTAATTTTACTATCGTGGTGATTAAAACAGTTGGTAAATTAATAACTTTAATCATCAACTCAAATAGAAATCACACAATATTTGCTGCAATTTTTTATAGAGAACTTAATCTGTCTTACCATCTAACATTTTATAATCAACTATCAACCAATCATAATGTAAACTTAATGAATAAATCAAAGTGGCTCCTTTTCTATCAGATTTCATTCAGATTATTTGCCATTGTTATGTAACAGTGCATTTATGAACATTTATGTAACAGTGAATTTATGAACATACTTTTTTACTTCTACATTTAGCCATAAATTCGCCTTATGATCTGTGAACGTTAACTTAGGATATCAAAGTCTTGTTCTGTGCCAATAAATAGTTAAATTGTGTAAATTTTATGCAAATTGAAGATTGAAGTCGATGCCTCCCATGCAGATGAACTCTGTAAAGGGAACGAGAAAGAGAGAGACAGAGTCTTCATCTTTAAAATCCTGAACTTCTGCAGTGGCGTAGAGAAGGACGAAATGAAGGGGGCGAAAGATCAGGGACCGAAACTTATGATTCTGTTTTGATTTTTACTTGAAGGTTATGAACTGCATTAAAAGTGGTTAAAGAGCTGGTTACTTGAAACTAGGCCTAGCCTCCATCGGATCTGACTGAACCTGCAGCAACAAAAACTTCCGAAAAATCCACCTTCATCAAATTATCACAAAATTCTTAAATCAAAATTTATTAAAGGATAGCAAAATATCCGGTTGGTGGTTAGCTTTCAAAGTGTATATTTAACGACTCACATTTTCATCGATTTGAAAGAGACATTGCTTTAATTTTCCTAATACCCAAGTGAATTTGAAATTTATCTCCACTTCAAATATTTAAAGTAATGACTTTTTAATTCGTAGAATCATTTCAAACATTCGCTTTATTTAGTGAACAAAATTTTCAAATGATACCAAATCAATCGCATTCCTATTTTAAGTTGTCAGTAAATAACAATGATATGTTTACGAAAAGTCAGATTAAGGGTTGAAACCAAAATATACATATTCACGATTAAGTTGTTACGTGAAGAAGAACCGTACGATGAGTTAAGAAAATAGCTGTGTATGTGGAGGGAATTCATTTTTCAGGGAGTGGCAGAGATCAAAATAATCCCTAAATGTGAATCGTACCAAATGTTAAGAAAAAAAGTCAAGTTCTTATAGCGTAAAGCGACTTCAAAAATGGTAAGACAGACATTCAAGTTGAATAGTAAGACTTGAACATTCTCAATAGTAAATTAAAAGAAAGAAAGGCTTTTGAAGGACAGTTTTCATTATGCATCTATACACAAATCGTGAAAACAAAAGGAAAAAGATAGTCCTAAAAGAGAACCAATCTTTACCAATTAACAGCAAGTTTTTTCCCGTTGAGAGATGTTTCATGCTGATCTTTCACAGCGCATACTTCCATGATAGAGTAAGTGATAGCTCGTTTTCATCAGTACTATTTGAATAAATAACCTAAGTCTCAACAATTGAGCCTGTTCATCTTTCTGCTACAATCGGGATTCAATAACTCTTTACGAATATTTTGTCTAAATGATATGATTTAAGAAGGCTCATTACAATTCACCATTTATAAGATACGGATCTATCCAATGTAAACGATCAGAATATCACTAGGTTTATTTTCAGTCGAGAAGCTCTAAGATTTTAATGGGGTTCATTTTGAGAACTGCAGGGGAAAGATGAAAACTGAATAACCGTGCTCACATTTTAAGATGCGCTCAGATAAACATCGTAACCAATTTTAAAAATAGAGTACAGCTGGATAAAGGAGAGAGGTAGGAGTCTTTTTTTTTCTTTTTTTGAAGGATTACATGGGAGGAGGGAGACCAAAATAAATGTGCCTATATTTAAGTGGACCCTAGATAAGCAACATGTCAGATTTTAAGGAATCAGTCCAACCGTTTCATCGTGAAGCAATACAATCAATAGATACGTTAAGGAAAAAAAGTTCAAGTAAAATTTCTCAAGCTCAGTTAAAAATTAGCAAATTGTTATCAATAGTAATATGCGTATCCAGAGAAATGGTTTGTATTGAAAGTGGCAAGAAAAAACAAAGCGATGTAAAGAGTATTATCATGAATATCATCCAATCGATTACTGCCTCTTCGTTACTTTCTTTACTTATAGATGTGTCATTGGATGTCGTACAAACTTTCAAAGAATAGAATTGAAAATTGGACCAAACCGAGAACAGCCGCAAGGGATGAATGTGGTTATGATGCTACCGTTCATCATGTAGTGATATTCACATTTTTTTTTTTTAGTTATCAAATGTGTGTGCGTATATGTGTGTTTGTATATTCAATATACATATACACTGTCCGGCCACTTTATTAGGTACACCTACCTAGTAGCGTGTTGGGCCTCCTTAGCCCTCAAAACAGCCTGAATTCGTCGAGGCACGGATTCAACAAGATGTTGAGGTATTGTCTACCTTGCAGACATGAGTGTGTCACGCAGTTCCTGAAGATTTGATGGAGGTGTAGGCCTGAAGCGAACAGCCCGTTCCAGCTCATCCCACAAATTTTCAATCGGTCTGAGATCCGGGGACTGAGCGGGCCACTGCAGCAAGGAAAAGTCATCGTCATGTTCCTCAAACCATCTCATAGTGATGCGGTCTTTGTGCACCGGCGCATTATCCTGCTGGAAGTAGCCATCTGCATGAGGGTAAACTGTTAACATGTACGGTTGCACTTGATCAGCTACGATATTTAGGTACCCTCTAGCATCCTGACGTGCCTCCAGAGGTATCAATGGATCCAACGTATGCCAGGAAAACATTCCCCACATCACGACACTGCCCCACCGGCTTGAGAAGCTATTGTGAGAAACAGCATTTGTGCGCACAGCAAGGGTGTGCCTAATAAAGTGGTCGGACAGTGTACATGCCAGCAACTGCTCATTGTCAGTTTGGCGATCCTGGGGTCCACGCCTCTTTTATTTTCAAAGTTTTTTTTAATTTTTTTTAAAATTAATAATGGTCCCTCTGTAATACAGTAATAATAATAATAATCATATTAAACCTATCCCGAAAGAATCGCACTGGTACAAATTTTTTATAACTACATATATTTATATATATTAATTGAATCATTAAAAACAAATAGTAATTATAAATCTCAGTTAATCTCAACAAAACAAATGTCCGATGTACAAGATTATTAAAAAAAAATAGTATAACATACTGTATTTTGATTCCATAACTTCACAATTCAATTTTCTGAACCGTACAAAGAAATCTAAATTAAAGTACCTATTTATTCATTATTACATTTTTGTTCTTCATGCAAAATGGACGATATGAACAATCTAGATTATTTCGTGGGATCTGAGCTCACTAACTTGACTTAGGCCTAACACTGAAATGATTACCGAAGCTAGGTTTAGAGAGAATCTTCCAACATGCTTAAAAAAAAATAGAAATAAAACAGAAATCCGTTCTGACTGAAATAAGGCAAATAACCTAATGAAAAAGAATTGTTGGTTAAATAAGTTTCCGAGCTTTAAATCTAACCTTGTTTCTAGTCCCAATATGCGAAGGAATCTGGTAATCCCCTTCTTGCCATCATTATCAGACCGACACAGCCTTCTTATGAAGCCTAACTCTGTAATTAAAGGTTGTGACCCCACTTGAGCTTCACTGGCAGCTAATCCTTACCTCGAACGTCTATCATCCAAGACTTAATGCAAATGTTAAAGTTGGCTCCTAAATAAGAAGTTCTCTAATTAACAGCGGCAGCAAAAAAAAAAACACGAATTTTCTACAATAGATCCAAGAAAATTAATTAAATTTATAACATTGTAAAACAAGTTCAGAAATACGAATAATATAAATAGAATAAAGTAATTACCGTAAATAGGAAAAATGGATATGTAATGTCAAATTTCGATTGTGGAAATTCTTATTTTTTTATGCACAGCTTTTATAAAAGAATGTCCAATTTAGTGTTAGGAAATTATGGAATCACATTTCTCAGAAATTGTTGAGAAAAATTATGTGATCTAGGAACACAATTGACACGCACAATTTACGCAAAGGATTCGCACCCCGAGCTGTCATCGTGAAGAGACTGGGACGGACCGTTTCGCACTTATTAGTGCTCATCAGCCAGCCAAACTCCACCGATAACATGCTCAGGAGGTGGTGCTTTGCGAGTTGCAGGCCAAGGAAGTATTGTATTTTCTCATTTTATTAATTTTTGTTTTGTATTTCTTTGGGGAGAGGTCCCGCTCTTGGGAGCAAGAGCCGGGATACCTAGAGTTTCGCACCTCCTGAGCATGTTATCGGTGGAGTTTGGCTGGCTGATGAGCACTAATAAGTGCGAAACGGTCCGTCCCAGTCTCTTCACGATGACAGCTCGGGGTGTGAATCCTTTGCGTAAATTGTGCGTGTCAATTGTGTTCCTAGATAATTCACTCCGCACGTTAAAGAAAGGTTAAAAATTATGTGATATTAGAATATCTGAGTCAAGAATTACCAAGAGATGGTGTTTATTTCTCAAATATTACAACTTAATTTTCATGAATGTTAATGAAATTAGTTTCTGTGACCAGAAATTTTAGAATTAATAATAAGCATCTTATTAATTTAAGATAAATTGCTGGACTAGCCACCATACTAAATTTTATGTATTACATAATTTTAACATTTTAAAAATACAATAATTAAAGTCTTTTTTAGAATTTATCCACTTTACTATCTATTCATTCTACAGGATCTCCGAATCGTCACCAAACAAAAACGGTTTTCACTCACAATGTCTTTTTCGCCGACGCGAAACATCATAGTAATAAAATGTTAAGAGAAAAATTTCCGTCTTGTCTGAGACGTCTTCGAAAAAATTGTTCTTTTTATTTCCTCCAATATTTCGTAAAGAGCATCCGAAAAACCTATTGGAAAAGGAAGATACAGGTTTTTCAAAGAAAGAAACGTAATAAATGTATGTAATTCTTCCTTTTCCTATGGAGTACACTAAACTTAAAGCAGAAGATATTATTTCAACTTTATACTTAAGTGATGAATAAATTATTCTTTTATGAATAATTTTAAATTTTTGACACCAAATTTAACTATAAAATTCAATAAGCACTTCAGAAGTAAACTGAAGTTTACTATTCACCGAATACAGTATGTTGCTAGTATTATTAGCGTCTGCTATGTGGAATATTTGATGAAGTGGTCATTGCACTATTAATGTCTAACAGATGGATGTTGACGATTCCGTATTTTCGAGATTTCACGTAATTTACGCGAGAATAGTCTCTATCCATGTCTTCTCACAAAATATTGAAATATTTAATTGAATTATAATACGGGGAAATGCATGAGACTTTTATTACATTTTAATACAGTTTTAATAAATTGAAAACAGTCAATAAACAAACAATAAATTCATTATGTAGCATTTTCCTAGTGACAGACATTAAAAATACTAAATTCCTTGAGACCTGCTGAAGAGGCTAATGGCGAGATCTCGTGTTTTTCGTAATTCTCCCGCAAACGTGGTCGTCAACATCCATCTGTTAGACATTACATTTTTTTTAAAAATCACGTCATTAAGACAATATAATTAATGAAATTTATTAAAATTTAAATCAGAATATTGCAAAGATTAAAAAATAAATACTTTTTTTTTATTCACTGGGCTTAACATGAATATAAAACTTTTGAAAACAATGACTTCTTACAGAATCTTGAAGATATCGCTAATTCATTTCTCAGGTTTCCCGGAACTGACTGGGATAACATCCTAATTTTGTTATTTTTACTGCAGACAAATCGTAGTAGTGGTTTGAGAATATAGTGGTCAGATTAACTAGCTTTGGTAACGTTTCTTCTTCTATTAAACAGTTTTAACAAAGTAATTCGTAAGTCATCGATTTAATTTCTGTACAGAGACAGTTCTATAAATTAAGAATTGCTTTCTGCACTTCTCAATACAGAGAAGCCTGAGTTTCAAAACTCTTCTCTCACTAAATAGGAGGAGTTCTATCTTAGTCATGTAAGACATCAGAGAGAGAATTGTAAGTCTTTTGAGTTATCCTACAGATGAAACAGAGCTGCTCTGGGGAGAACAGAAAGATTTGAAACTCACGATCTTCTGGGTTATAAAGAGCAAACTAAATTGGTAATTTACAGAAAACTATCATTGGGGAGCACCTAACATAAGCAAGCGTCGTAAGTGTGGTAAGCTTTTGATAACTATTTCTAACTTCACTTTTAATAATAAATAAAATATATAAACCACAATTCCGGTGGAGATTTCATATTTTACTTAAGTAAAAACCACAGAAATGTTGCAAATGAGGAGTGAAAATCTTTTCTATTACAATACATTGAAGAAACAATGGAGTTGATTTAACAATTCCGAAGAAAAAAATGTAAATTTTAGACAGTATTTTAGATGTTGAGTTATGGGAGTTCTCGTTAATCATAAAAGTGATAACAGAGTAAGTTAGTCCAAGTGTATCTCCCACAACCACCCACAGTAGTTGAAAAACAATAAACTAACTAATAAGCTAAAGAATCAAAAATGAGTAACTATAACTGAAAGAGACAGAGTTTGTTTCACTTGAAGAGTCAGTAGTGAAGAAACAATCGGAAAATAATAAAACTCTTTTCTTTATGAATTTAAGAAAAACAAATCTAGTAGAAAATTATTCTGAGGAATAGATCTAATGGGAATAGGTAAGTATAAATTAGACAGAAGATTAAGTACATGTAGATTTATTATGATAAAAAAACTCTCGTAATTGAACATTGCATTACGCAAAACTAAGTGTAGAAATGAGTGCCGATTCGATGATATAAGTTACATTTCATGGAAAAACAAAACCTCTTAACGAAATAAGAATATTAATCTAATAGAACCTTAGAATTCAAGGCTACAGCTCTTAACAGGTTAAGAATACCGAAAAAGCGGAAAGAGACTTAAATTAATTGAATGGAACGTTAATTAAATGCATTATCGAAATGGATGGGAAACAAGGAAGATGTTGAAAGCAAAAACAAAAGCTATAAAGAAACTAATCATGAATAGCGCAATGAACTTATCAAAGAAATGAACTTAAAATGCAGAGCCTTAAAAAGTGAATACTATGATGATATGAGCACTGATAATATGATTTCTATGAAACAAATATATTACAGAAAGTATCAGGAAGTGGTAAACAAAGCAATAAAGGAAGAAAGATGAAAACTCCTAAGTTACAATACAAATTGTGATTGCTACATCAAAATATGGGGCAACATTTCAGTTGTTGCTTAAAAGTGAATTTACTGAATTCCACATATGTCTTTGATGAAATTAGTTTTACACTAAAAACCTTAATTTTTTTTAAATATTTTTATGAACAGGTTTATGATAAGTCGCAAATTAAGTATATAGGTCTGTTGGGGAATGGGGAGTTGGGATGATGATCATTTTTTTTAGGAAGTTAAAAAATTGAACTTGGATTACTAATTTGAAAATATGTCATCACTTTAAACGAGCTGAAAAATTACAGATCAACAATTATTTAACGTATGTCAAGTGCTGTGAAAATAAACGAACAATTCTGTAAAATCGTGAGAATATCTGATGGAGCCAAAAACAATGGATGCAGAATGTAATCCAGTAATTGCAAAACTCATAAAGATTGTTTTTATATTAATTGGAAAGCCTCTACAGTGTGTTAAGTCAATTTTTTAAATAGAGAAACCACTGAAATAGGGAAACGAATTAAAAAAATACATCAAAAGAACATAGATGATTTTTGCCAATATTGTTTATGAAACACTGGCATAACATATAAATTATAGTCAAATTATTCAGGTTGTTTTAATTTTTTTATAAACAATGAGATTCATTGAGAATTTGTGCAAATACGAATAAATCACCTGACTCTTGAATGGTATGAAAAATTTCTATTAAATATTTGTTACAAATTTTTCATAATTAATTCATACGTAAATTATATCTTCGAATTATCGTAATAATAATAAAAAAAAACATTAATGTTGAACTACTTTAAATATTTTTAAAATAGTAATTTCTTAATGTTTATTATATTCAGAAAAAAACCTTCCCAGATATCAAAAGAAATAATTTTATGAAAATAAACTTCTCTTAAAAAAAAGAAATTTGCTTTATTTCTAAGAGTATTAAATTCGTTAATATTTTATTAAATTTTCTTATTTATTTTATTGTATTTTTTTGGGCAGAACTTTTATCTCAAGTGTTGAGCTAGACTCCAAGGGAATGCAGACGAATTTCACGTTGGGCAAGTTAATTTGTTTCTGTAATGACAGACAGTGGAAGAGGAAAGCAAACATAAAATTTTTTTAGATAAACTCTTTTCTGCGAGAAGAGCAGAAATTAAAGCAGCCAGACAAGGATTTAAAACGAGCATCCTTTACTTAAAGCTACAGTGTTAAAAGGTAGGTTTACGCAGATTTTAATACTTTTCTTAAAGAAAAACTATATACGTATTAATTATCTTGGTCTAATTAAAAAAACAAACTTGATACATTCATTTCTTTCTTTTAGATTATTTGAAAACCGATATTATTATGTTTTATCTTGCTTCACTTATATGTTTTCAAAAGTTATAAAAATGCTATTTCTTACTCAAAGAGATGATGAAGTTTTGTAATTTATCAAAATAGACGTGCAATTATATTTATAATGACATACATATAAATCATTTCAGGAAAAGAATGATGTGTTATGATAAAAACTTATGAAAATAATATTTAATATAGTTTAATATATTTATTTTAAAAGTAGGTTAAAAATTTCATTGTCTGAGGAAAAATAAGCCAAAGCTGCAAAAGCATTCGCCATATTTACATGAAAAGAAAACATAAACAAAAACAAAAATAAAAGCAATTCCCATGAATTTCGCTTATAGACATGACTTATAAATCTATTTACATGAGTAGTAACTGAAAAATATTTTAGGCTTTCTTCAGCATTTGTAAAAACCCTTAACATCAGTGAGAAAGAAAGATTAGGACAAAAATGTACTTTTCGTACTTTAGTACTTTTCGGTTATCTGAAGCCCACCTACACTGCGATAGTGTTTTGGCTGCAATTCCTGATTTGTATCCCTCTTGTCCTTAAGAGTAAATAAATGTTCTCGTTTTTAGATCAATTGTACAATATTACATTTATTATGATTCTGAATGCCCGCTACTACTACGCTATCAGATATCCGAAAAGTACTAAATGCTTAATATAGTTGAAATATATATGAATTCTAGCATCCGCAGGAAAAGAAATTCCTCTGTTCGTCAAAACTGAAAGAATTCGTTAAAATTACTTAAAAGTTTTATAACAATGAATAGTTAAGTAACATAAATAATCGTGCCAATAACTTACATAATAATACAATCTTCCATTGTTATATAATAATAATAATAACTTTCTTTACAAAAATCTTTCTTTGTTCTTCACAGATTCTTTAAACCAATTTAACACAAAATAACTAACTTTAGGAACTTTTTCTTTGTTTATAGAAGGAAAACCATTTATTATGCACGATTCTATCATAAATCTATCTTTTTTCTCTTTTATATGATATAATATATCCATCGGGTTATGTTTTAATTTTCTACAATGATCTGCCCAATCCCTTCCAGGTCGTACCTGAACTCCCAAAATAATTTTGCCTACAATATTTTCCGCAGGATAGTAGAGAGTATCAATGGAGAATTTGGTTCCAATCAATCAAATGGTGTAAAATTGTATAGAGAACACACAAACATACAAACTTTATTTTACATATACTGTATGTACAGATTTCTTCATATTTATTAAAAATGTGTAAAGACTGAAAATTATTTATTTGGAAGTTGTCTCTGAATTTTAATTTTTGTATTTGTAATCGAATGATGCTACGACTTCTCACTTCAAGATATAATAAAAATTTTCTTTTATTTTTATTCTAATATCCATTTTATCCGTCATTTCTACTATTTCCTTGAGGAAATTCACAATTTCAACAACAGTTCTTTTGTTCTTCAACAGTCACGGAGATGAAGAAAAGCCAAAACAAAAAGAAAAACAAAAAACGAAATAAAGCAATCCCGGTTTTGTGGCACTTGTATTCTGAAAAACTACAAACGCTATTCTTTATGTGGACGAATCTATTTCTGAGCTTCACCTCAAAACACTTAGTCATTGGTGAGCAGAAGCCATTTCCAAGAGGGATTTGGGAGGCGCTGTTTCGTTTCCGTTCCACAAACACTGAGCGTCCAAAAAGAAGGAAGAAGCTACTGCGATGGATTCCTCGGTTGAGTTCCATGGAATATTGATGAATCGAAACAGCAATTCATTCATTTTGAATGAGAAAGCCCACTTGCCAATGATGTCTGCAAAGTATTTATGACTGACCGATCTACAACCTTCGTCTTTCCATTATTATTTCAGCACTGGAAAAACAGATTAAAGTTTATCTCTATTTGAATAGATTAAACTTTTACTGCGGAACAGATATTGATCCATCTTTGGCTGATATCGGCTTATGTTGATTTAAAAAAAGAAACGTCTAATTTATTTCTTAAAAGATTCCACAGGAAATAATAAAAAAAAAAAACCCTAAAGACGTTAAAAAGAAAAGAAAAATTCTTAGAAGTTTTCACTTGATGGATCTCAATTTTCAATTTTCCATTTCAAAGATTACAAAATTAGAAAGTTACGAAACGGTTCGATAACACAATTTAAAATGTCTTTTGATTAATTTCTATTTTTGAAGATGAACTATCTCATGTTAATATTTATATTTGCAGGAAAAATTGAATGAAGGACCAGCCGACTGTCTTCCCTAAGTCGATGAACCACAGGAGGCAGAATGTCGAGGTTCGATTATTCTATAAATGCTTTTCATGTATAAAGTTATAAGAATAAAAACTATACAGGCTGCTTAGGCTTTTGTTTAGCTTAGTGTACCCGAGAGTAGAAGGAATAGAACAAAAAAGACTGCCATTTACCAGTGTTTCCATTAGCAACCACCTCTAACGAAATGAGTGACGAATATTGCTACTTAGCAAGTTCAGTATTTCAACCGGAAAACTTATTCACGGAAGATGAAAAGTTAAAGATATTTCAAATTTATAATATCACGAACAAATTATACATACATTACATAAATCTTGACACACACGTCTTTTACTAATTTAAAGGTTTAACGTGTACCAAATTTTAGAATAATGA
The DNA here is from genome assembly GCA_023159025.1 of Thereuonema tuberculata. NCBI lineage: Eukaryota > Metazoa > Arthropoda > Chilopoda > Scutigeromorpha > Scutigeridae > Thereuonema > Thereuonema tuberculata. The sequence continues at coordinate 30,770,473 of JAFIDM010001028.1, read as the reverse complement.
ATGGAGGTAATAGAACACACTAGACAATTAAAATAAAAAGTTAAAAGCTAATTAGTTTCTTATTTTAATTGTCTTGTGCGTTCTATTACCTCCATTCATTTTTCTTATAATAATATTGATTAAATAATTAAATATCTATAATATTTATTTTTTAAATTATACAAGGTTTCGATTGAAAATGTTTATAATATATGTAACATATATACAAATACAAAGCAACTATTAACAAATACTCAGGAATTCATGAGTCATAATAATGAGAAAAATCAGACTATTTTCCTTGGATGTTATAGCGATGCATTCATATATACCGGTAAGGGGCCGTCAATTAATTACGTGAGGTGTTTTTTAAAAAAATTTGGACCCCCCCTCCCCCTTGGTGAGATTTGGTGAGATGTGGTGGGACTTTCCCCCCTCCCTCATCAAAAAAAAAAAAAAACGGGCGCGGTCGCCCCATTCGCCACCCCTTAACGCCGGCCCTGTGTTATAATATATATATTCTCTGAATGAAAAAGTTGACGTGAGATTTTCGTTGACCCCCCCCCTCCCCCTTGGTGAGATTTGGTGAGATGTGGTGGGACCTTCCCCCCTCCCCTTTTTGACCTCACGTAATTAATGGACGACCCCTAAGTGGTACTCTATGTACTGTCAAAAACATTTGTGATAGAGAAAATAACATTCTTCAGAGACAGTCTATCAACGGTTCATTTTGTGAATGTTCCTGAATTAGTACATAATAAATTCTTATTTTGCGTCCAAAGGTAAATATGCTTAAACAACACAAAGGATTGCTGTTCCGGCATGGCCGAGTGGTCTGAACGGCGCTCTGGCATGAAGGCGACCTGTCGGAATCTGAGTTCGAGTCCCGGCGCGGGGCTTGGATGTTTCTTTCTTTCTTCAGTGTTTGTTTCTCTTCATAGGTGATAGAAGTCTGACTGTTACCTTAAGAGTCCCTTCTGAATAGTAATATCAAACGACGGTAAAGCAACAAAAATTCCCCATCTCAGCGTGTGCCTCTAGGACCAGTGATCCGGAAATGGATCGGGGGACACCATAACAGCAATAACAAAAAGGATTTGCAATGGGTAGCCCGGTCTCGGCACCCTGCGGAATTTATACAAGAACAAATTCGAACAGTACATACTTCTAACATGGAAAAGGAACACTTTTGCTTATTACCGTTACGCAGACTTGACATTTTGATAATTTAAGATTATGTAAGAGAAGATTTATATAATAGATATTCAAATTTATTACAAAGGTTATCTCTAACGATTTTGTTTTGTTTTTTTTGTTTTTTTAATGAGATAAATGAGAAGGTATTTGAGAAGGAAAAGAGCAATATTTCATGAAAAGAGCTATATAAAGGACTTGAAGGATTTTACTGTTCTGAGTAACGTCGCAATAAAATAGTTCCAATTAGAACTACTTTTTAATAGAGCTCAATAAATTAACACCATCCTTTACTTTTAACAACCAATTGAAAGAGTTCAATAGCTTGTTTTAATGACGTAATAAATTTTTGAATTTGTTTCTGTCGATCGTAAAACAGAAAAATTTAGAACAGCTAAAAGTAAGGAGATGGAAGAATATGTGACGTTGCATTATTAACTCTTTTACAATAAAAAAAAGCAAACGAAAGTATAGGTCAGTTATTAAAGACAATGAATTTTGTGTTTTCCTATTACTTCATTCAGTAGGTGTTTTTTTTTGTTTCATGTTGTATAGAAAATGGTTTCGGGTAATTATCAATTAGTAGTTGACTATTCGTCCGAGCGCCACCTGTGAGTCAGAATCTGAGTCACAGTTAATTGCAGGTCATCGTCAATTCTAGAGTTCACGGAGGAGGATTTGTCATTGATTGTTTTTGATGGCCACTTGAGTAAAATAAGTGATTCATAAATCAAAATTTAGTGGAGTGAAGCAAAATTCTCAATTTTTGGCAAATGTAAATAAATACGGTTTTAACTGAAAGTAAACAAAAGAAAAAACAAAGCATACAAAACAAACGATGGAAATGGAGAATTTTTAATTAAATTTCTTCTCCCCTTTAATTATCTTAAACCCAGTCTGACCAGAAGCGGGACATTCACCCTATTGATCTGCGGAAGGAATGCTGCTCCTCTAAAGAAACGGAGCTAAAGTTGACATGAAGAATAAACCCAACTTAATGGTTTTTTTATTTAGTTTTTAATTAATTTTTTTGGATGAGATCTTTTCTATTTCCACTAATATTTTAAGTAAACCTCATTGAAAAGATTTTACAAAAAGCTTCAGTCTTAAAGATCAAATTTCATTTAATTAATTGGTTAAATTTCTAATTCCTAAACAATCGAGTCACGACCCATATATTATTATTTTTTTGTAAACTAATAAATTTTAATTTATAATAATGATGATTTTATTAAAAAAAAATCTAAACGACTGAGAAAATAAGCTAAATCAAAGTCAAAATAAAACAATAAACAGTACAAAAAATTAAAGAAATTCGGAATAGATATACGTTTAAATGGAAAGCAAAAAAAAAAGGCCAGTTTTCTCAGAAATTATTACTTACAGTAATTTTAAAGAAAAACGCTTCAAAATTCACATATTTCATCGCTACGTATATTCTTTTTAATTGAATATTTTATGAAAATATGAAAAAGAATGTTTTCTTTGTACAAAAATAGATACGACAACGGGCCACCGCACTTTAATTATTAAAAAAACAAAACAACAAAACCTATTCTTTATTTATTCCTTTATTTCTGTTTTGATGTTTTTTAGTACGAAAGATATGTAATACATTACGACACAAGTTGCGAAATAAATGTATTTGTTGCCTTAAGACAATGAGTTGCTGATTTGGTTGAATGTGCCTGATCCGTAGTTCGAATCCAGAGATGGCTGAAACATTTCCATTTTTTTCTGTTGTACCCTTCACTAGCATCGCTGCTTCCCATCTCTGCTGAAGCCCTTTGAAAATTATAAGGTGCAAAAATAACGAATGCGATAAGGGAGAGTAAGTCATAACGCCAATAATGCAGGCAACCATGTATATCACCTAAAATTAGAATAGGCGGAACAGTACGAAGGGATGATTGGAGAGCCAGTCCGACTTTCACCCGTCCCAATAAAGAAAACCAATTTATAATAAACAAATACATGAATAAATAAATAAAAGAATTAAAGATTTAAATAAATTGGCTCACAGTTTAACTTCGACACTAAAAAAATAGATAAATTAGCTGCAATACTTTTCAAATAGATTTCCTCCTTTTTTTTGTAGGTATTAGAATATTGTGTAACGACTTTTAAACCTGAAAATTATTCATTGAGGATAAAGATAGCTTCAATTTCTATTTAGAGATTTAATGTTACATTAAAACAATGGTTTTTGTTAAAACTTGCTTTCGTTGAATCTATTTAGAACAGGATTTTGAAAACAATCTTCACTGTATATTGATTAAAAAATTAAGTTAAAAAAAATATACTTAAATAAACCCCAGTTGTCTGAAATTAATTTTAAATCGTCTTTATTTAAGACCGTCAATTTACTTTCGGATGAAATGATCTGAAAATGCATTTAAATTGGCATTAATTTTTAAAGTGCTTCGACTAATCCACGTCAGTTGCCATTTTCTTTACAATGTTGAAGACACTTTTATTTCTTTAGTGAAACGGTTTGATTTAAATGAATGGCTTAATTGCACGCTATCAAAAGAAAACCACAAGAATCCTATGGCTTTAAATTAAGTATTGATTTTACAATTAGGGCAGAATTAAAAACACACTAAAAAAAAAAACCCCGCAAATATATAGAAGACAATTGTCAAAGAAAGAGTAATTTTTTAAACATAAATTTTTATTTTTCTTCTTCATTTTCTTTCGTTTTGGCCTGCTATCTGTTTAGTAATAACTCCTGACATACGTCATGGCTGGCAGTCGTCTCCGATTATTGGAAACGACGTGACGTCATCAGAATGCCAGGCAAGAGAAATTGTGAAAGAATCGATCGTAAAAATCGATTAGATTCCCTTTTAAATGTACTTGTTTGTACGTGGGGATAGAAGTTGCAGTTTAATACGTTGAATCAGCATCGAATCAATGAAAAGAAAAGAATAAATAAAAGGAGGAACGTGATTAGGATAAGAGGACTCGAAAACAATTACTTCCGTTCCTTTGAAAGCAACAGAAGGGAAAAAAAATGAATCTTCTTTTAGACAAATCGAAAACTTTTCCCTCAGCCACTGCAGAGTTTTGTATTCAGATTCTGAATCATTTTATGCGTAAATAATAATTTCACTGAAGCATAGCTTATAATATTACGGAGTATTCGAATGCAATTTATTTTTGGTTTAATCTGAAATATTGGCCACGTTGATTGATTCTAATTCAGAATGTTCAAAATTTCTATGTTTCAAATCACTTTAAATATTGGAACGAGCTTAGTTTGCTCATCAAGTTGAAACTGTTTTGAGAGCAAGGATTCATTAATATTACACAATTTTATTGTATTGTTGAAGTAACTTTAAAATCTCTTCATACTCATTTGGCCTGACTCCATCAAACGTTTTAGACAGTTAATTATAGTTAAAAAAATAGTAAAAACTAAGTAAAAATTTTCATTGTCGTGATTACAAGTCGTAAGTGAAGAATGACTGAATAAACCCTCTACTTTTCATATATAAGTCGAAACTTACTTAAAGAATCTGTTATAATGCAATGTTCTCTCAAATCGAAAGGAGAATGGGCAGATCTGCCCCACCACTGTATAGCGATAAGATATATACGTAAGGAAAGAGCTCCATCAATAGAACAGTTTTTATTATTACGACCTGTCTCAATTATTAGTCCGTTCGGAGTTTTGTAAGTCTAGATATGACGTTTGAGTGGTTGATTGTGGTGAATGAGGATAGCAGGGAAGTCAACCAACTACAGGCGGAGGGTGCTTGGCTGTAGATGGTTGGCTTCCCTGCCACCCACATTCATCACAATCAATCAATCACACTATTAATAAGTATTATATGTAATTAATAATTAATATTATCATTTATTTCAAGTAAATAATAATTATTCACATGTAATAAATGATAATAATATGAACTGTTACTGAAAATAATTATTAAATTAATAATCCGGTAATTAAGATGTCAACGAGATAAGTCATATCTAGACGTATACAATTCCGAACGGACTAATAATTTAGCCGAGTGGTAATAATAACATATGTTCAATGTAAGGAGATCTTTCTATAGGTACAGTTCATCTAACCTAGGAAGGCAGTCTCCTCAGGCTTTGGGACTGAGAACTTGAAAAAATAGGGGTAAAAGGGTATCAGGGTATTTGTTACGGAATTAAAAGAAAGTCTTATGTGAAAGTCTTATGGGAGAAAAAACGAAAATAATGATAATTAAAAATAAAAATAAAATTATAAATAACAATGTAATAATAAGTTTACATGAAATAGAATGCTCTAACACCAGTCAAAATAGCAACGCTTTTATGAAAAACTGTAATTGCAAAAAGATAGAAATTATTTCTACATATAAATACTTAGGTATATATATCGACAACAAATTCTCTTGGAATAAACAATACGACTTTGTGATGGGAAAATTGGGTTCTTACTCATATCTTTTTTATCATATTAAAAAAATATTTCCTTTTAAACAAAAACTAATAATTTATAAGTCATTAGTAGATTCACTGCTGAACTACGGCTTGGAGTGCTGGATCAACATCAATAAACAAAAAATGGAAAATATCAATAGATTAACGATGAAAATATTCAACAATGTCTATTCAAATTTTAAATATAAATCAAAAAAAGAAAAACAAATAATAAGAAAAAAATACGGAATATTAAAAATAAACGAAAAATTTATATATAAAATATTAATAAAGAATTACTTTGAGGTAAAAAGAGAAAGAAATTCCCTAGATGAAGAGTTAAAAACAAGATATAATTGGAACAAAATTTTTAAAATTGATAAAATCAGAAATAACTTCGGATACAGATTGAATAATTATGTAAAGTATAAAATTTTTAGTCAAGTAAATATAATTCAAAAAGATAATATAACATTTAAAGAAATAAAACAGAAATTAATTTCTGATGTGGTGGATGGGTTAATTACATTAAAGAATGATTATTAATTGAATTAACTTATTAACAAATATATTAAACTCTCGGTCACATATCACAGGTATGCAGTTACTAAGCATACCTAATGGGACTGAAAAACATTAAAAAAAAAAAAAAAAAAAAAATCCTTTTTTTAGTATTTTGAGAATTCAGGTCTTCGGAAATATAGTTACTTAAAGCCGATAATTACGAGGTCAAGCTCTGTAAACACTGTTGTAATCTTTCCTCCCCACCCCTACTTACCTTATACTCTTTCTCCCCTACTTTTTCAAGTTCTCAGTCCCAACTCCTGAGGGGACTGCCTTCCTAGGTTAGACGAACTATATATATCTTATCACTATACAGGTGGGGCAACTTCCCATAGACTTTTGCCGATTGTTCTTTCCTTTCCAATAGTAGTATTCAAAATAAAACAAGTATTTTTCTTGGTAGCTGAAGATGTTCCACATGGATCAAGCAAACCACAAAGAACTTAGGAATAAAATTCTGCTTCACAACTGCTCCTGATCTAGACAATCTGATAGCTTGCTTCCCTTTAATTCTCCTGACCTGAAGATAGTTAACACAGATGATTGGAGACTGTCTCTTTTAGAAGAAAAGAATATCTTTTGTTTGGAAGTACGTACGTGCTCCCTACAATCGTAAGGCCTTCATATGTGGAAATACCTAACAATTTAAATGCAAGAATTCCCATAAATAGTTTTTGCAAGATTTATATAACTATACTTGGAATGGTGTCACCGAAAGTACGGTAAACGTAACAAGAAAACCTGCGAGAATAAAAAACTTTCAACGGTCTTATTAAAGTAATTTCCAAGGATGTTTACCTTTGCTCCTTGGAATCGAAGAAATACTGTTTTTCAAGTGAAAAGATCGGCAAGTCAGATCGAAACCTGGTCGAGATTTTAATGTTTTTGATGTTTTTTAATTATTGTGTGTCTGGCTTTTTTTAAAACTACACCATTAATTTCGCACATGTAAATTTCTACATGAAACTAATATTCTTAATAAAAAAATCACCAGAAATTCACATTCTAAGATTAATTTCTTTGTTTACATAAACATTAAATGTTTAAGTTTAAAAAAAACAATTCAGTGTGCAAATGTTAGAACCGCAGAACTTTTATGTCATTGTCCTCAAATCAATATTAATCAACATGAAATGTTTTAAAGTTGTATTTCCTACCAATTGAACTCAAATGATAAACACGATTTCTTATTGAAGTCAAACTCGATCCCTCTTAAATAATTTTATTTATTTGTTGCTAATTAAAAAACAATAAATGGAGGAATTGTAAAAATACTCAAATTTCAAATATCGAAATAATTATTTGCAAATAATTTTATTTTAGGAAATAATTGTGCTGAGTTTTTGTAAACTCAATTTAAAAGATTTAATTGTTTTAATTTCTTTTAAGAAGCACTTTTCAATTATTTAAAAGAAATTAATTATTAAATAAGACATTATTTTGCAATTATTCAATTGAAATTACATTTTTCTAAAGTAAATAATTATTGATTTATTGTAAAATTTAATATTATAAGTTAACATTATTAATTTACGACATTGTAAGTTAGCATTATTGTAACATAATTACGAATATTGTTTTCAATTATTGTCATTAAGTAATATAGTGAATGTTTGTAGATGAAATAAATTTAAAATAAAAGTAAAAAAATTTGTAATCTCTTGTTTCTTGCTATAACTTATCCCCAGATCCAGTTTTCGGATCATTAGTCAAAGACCTACATTATACGATGGGGTGCTGCTGTCGTCTGGATAACTAGGAAGCTGGCAGTCAGACTCTGCTAACAATGAAGAGAAACAAACACAGAAAAAAGAAAGAAGAAAAAAGCTGGGATTCTGACCCAGATTCAGACGTAACAGTCTCATGGCAGGCCGTTGCCCTTGATTACAAGGCTGTGCCTGAACGGCAATTTCAACTTCAAAAAAATTAATAAATAATCTAATAAAAAAAACCCCGAATATCACGTTTAAAACTTGTTGTTTATAATATTTTTTTTACTCTTTTCATTTTAGTTTAATACCATCTTTTGTTTCTTGTTAAGTAAAGCTGTAGATGTAATTTCTATTGTGTTTTATTTATTTAAAAAAAAAAAGAATGAAAATATTATTTATGAAGACAGAGATAAATAATCAATAAATAAATAATTTATGAAGACAGAGATCTTCAGAGTATGAGCAGTTACTGTTACGTCATATTGGTGTCTTCATCTGATTGGCTTTGACTTCTAAATTACTTTATTGGTTTATTATTGCTTTTGTTTCGAGCTTTTTGACTGTATTTAAGTACCTGTTCTTATATTTTGTATTTAGTCGAGGAAGCTATTTGTATATAGCAAGGGCGTATATAAGGGGGGGGCCGAGGGGGCCCGGGCCCCCCCCCCCC
>JAFIDM010001028.1:30736817-30761832 GCA_023159025.1 Thereuonema tuberculata | reverse complement strand
CCCCCCCCCGAAAATATATTCTATATACGCCACTGGTATATAGCGAAACCGGTCCTTTTTTAATTGTAAATATATATGTTTTTTATCCAGTTAGTTTAGTGTGTCATTTTCGTTATTATTCACTTAAAATATTATTTAATTTATAGAAAAATTACGATATATTTGTATTGTTTCAGATTTCAATAATAATTAATAAGTATTTTCATTAATAATTCAGTAAATTAATGTTAATTATCATGATGGCGATTAACGTTAATATCTGCTTATATTAACATCAATAATGTTCAGTTAAATTATTCATATTAGTAAAGTTTTTACTAATGCTGTGTGTTTTTGAAAATTAATATTTCACTGAATAGTAATATTCATATCCTGAATTTACAGAATCCCAACGAAAATAAAGGAACAATAAGGTTTTTTGTTTTGGTTTTTATGCACTCAATCGATAGACGTTTTCCAAAGAACGAAGAAAATTTTGGCTTCCCCGAAAATCCAATCTAAAGATGTTAAAAACTGACCCTCTACCTTTAGGTTTTCAAAAATAATTTCAATATTAGATTAAATCTGAAACTCATAAGGGCATTTTTACATGGCTTTTTTGTTTTTTGTTTTTTTATTTTTTTAAAAATTCTATACAATCTCACATCAAATTTGGTTCTGATATTGCTTTTATGAAACTCATTTTTATCTTTTATTAAAATTACAAAAAAAAAAATGAAATTTATCAACTATTACTTTGAACAAAATTGTCAAATAGAAAGATGATACGTTTCAATCTTTTAACCTAATCTTTCAATGAGATTTATAAAAACAATATTTAAATTATATTTACTTCAATAAAAACATCATAACTATAAGGCGATATTTCGCAAAGATATGTTCCTTTGCTTCCTCAGGCTCCATTTTACAAAATTTTTAAATAAAACGATTACTACAAAGTTCTTTTCATCCTATTATTATTGTTAGGATGTTCAAAATACTCAAATTATTACAAAATACACAGAAGCTCGGTTATAACGCTATCTTTCGGATCCAAGATCTCGAAGATCGCATATAACCGAAGTTTTATTACTTCGCGACGTCAAATGTCGTCTATCGTACCCTATTATCGCCCATACGATTCCAAATCAATTTAAAATGGTCATTTCGCGATTATCTACATCATTCAGAGCTATGTGAGAGAATTTTATATTTATAAATACATAAATCATTATCTTTTCAACACTTTGATGGGTTATCTTAGCCAAAATCAATTTGGCGCCGCCATCTTGGAATCTTGTACAAACGACGAGTCACGTGGATCGAAACTAGGTATTCATATGCCTATTAGATTACATGGGCCTCTTTGCTGGTTGTCATTGGCAGAAAAATAGATCTTCATATTCATTTTGGTTAAACGAAAAAGTCCGCGATTCTGATATTTCTTTTAAAATATATTATATTTGACGCATTTTCGTGAAATAAGGGTGGGTATAGAGTCTCAATTACTATAAATAATAAGGAAACAAGCATATTAATTTACACCTTTGATTTGATTTTAGGCGAAAAAACGGTAAACTTTGCAATTTTGCAATTATACACCTTTTCCAAAATAGAAGAGGTCAAGACCAAATCGCGTTATATCCGAATTCGCGATATAAACAACCGCGTTATAACCGAGCTTCAGTGTAATAAGTACAATTCTTAGTATGTTCACCAAGTATTCAATTATTATAGATTAATAATAAGCATAATTATTATAGAATAAAAAAGCTAATTCATTACATAATAATAAGCATAATTATTGCTTAGTAAAAAGCACAATTTATTGGAATTTATTGGAATTTTGTAATGATTTAATAGTATTTTTTAATTTCTTCCATACCTTTTGTTTATTTATATATTCGAAATCTTGAATTACACCTCTGCGAAATATCGTGTTGAAGTTATGATTTTTACTGAAGTAAATATGACTTATAATATTTAACATAGTAAAACATCTGTACTAATATTAATAATTTAACTGAACATTATAATTTAAATAATAATTTAACAATTGATGTTAATATAAGCAGATATTAACATTAATCGCCAACATGATAATTAACACTAATTTACTGAATTATTAATGAAAATACTTATTAATTATTATTAAAACCTGAAATATACGAAATGTGTCACAGATTAATTAAATCTTTGAAGAAGGTGAAAGAAATTCCGAACTATCCTTATCGCTTCAAGATAAAAATTCTTGGTTTCAATTTCATTTTATTTAATTAATGAAATAAGACTCCGTTTCAGTTAATTAGTCAAAGTGCTTTTATTGATTTTCATTCATTCATGGGTTAATTTTAGAATTAATTTTGTTTCTTTCTTATTTTTTTTTTCTTTTTATTGTTTTCCTCGTCTACTTTGTCTCCATCTAAGAAAAGAAAGAGAAGTGGGTGGCTGTGAAAACGACTTTTCCTTAGTGGTTACAAATTTGAAGTCAGTCTATGAAGAAAGACGCTTCAACTGGTGGCATTCATTGGATCCATGTCAGTTAAACACAGCCAACATCTCCTTCTTCATCAGGCTCCTGACACCCCCGCAGGATCACGAACCCCCTCTCCCACCCCTGCAATTCCAAAAGGGAAAAAAATAAATAAAAAAAAATCTCTCTTTTGTCCTCTCGTTATACGTCCATTTTTTTTTCTCCTTTCCTGCAAAGAACAGAAAAGGCTTCATTTTGCCTCATTGTTATCTTTCTCTTAATTGGAAAAAACTAAAAGACGGGAGATCACAAATTAATTTAAAACATAAATCTAACGTCTATCAACCCATTAAATTCCCAAGTAAATTTTCTTTTCGTATTTTTCATTGAGTCTGTTTTTAAACGATAGATAATTTGGTGGAAAGAAAGATGTCTTGAAGCCAGTCGAGTTAAATACTAACTGTCAACAAATGAATTTCGTATATGAATACATCAACAAACATATTCAAACATCCAGTGCAGATAAGTTTGCTTTCGCAAACCTGAGCTATCATTGCTCGTTCTTATTAGTAGTAATTAGTCAGATTTACCCTCGATTTTGTGTTTAATTCCATTTTGAGCCTGGCAATCAGCAGGCCAAGGAATTAAAGCTGTGTTATTCATAATATTTTTACTTTTGTTGTTTGCTTTAGTGAGGGTACCGCGTTTTCGGGAGCGTAAGAGATATCCGTAACCTGCCGAGCCGCTCTGAGCCTATCATCGAGGGTGAATCTGACTGATGAATCCTAATAAGGATGAAACAGCTGTTTCAGATTCTCATCGATGATGGCTCAGGGTGCGAACGCAAACTTATGTACACTGGTACTTCATTTTTTTACTATAATTTATATGCACTTAATATTTTTTCCAAGGTAACAAAACTACTTTATTTTAAAACATTGACTCCTCTTATCAATAATAAAATTTAAAGTATCCCTCTATAGACTCCCGAGTATCCTGACCAAAGACCAGACATCCGGTCTCCATCCGGGCTAGGCTGAAACCATAGTTAAAGAAGAATCACTGACCTCCTTCAGGGATTAAACGTGCTCCTCCAGCTCGCAGTCAAGCCCACCATTAATGCTTTAATGTTTTATGTATATTTATATATATAGTACAAAAAAATTCCCAAATCAGTATAGGTAAAGAAAAACGTGTTCCACTGCAGGCATTCAGATTCTGGAGATTTAGACTCCAGCGATCCTCGACCAACTAGTACAGGTCGGATGGTCATTCCTACGCCCCCTCGTCTTTAACCTCCAAGTAAGAAACCAAGCAATTATTTGACAGAGGGCTGGGTGTCCCAGTGACTCTATGTGTTTAAATTAAGATTATATATTTATAAGAGTAAAATAAAAGAGTAAAGATTATAAGATTAAATTTAAGTCCTTTACTGTTATTTATATATCTATATATAACAGTAGGATCTGCATTTTTAGATCTCCTGATGAATTTAATCTACAAATATTGATACTTTTTTTGGGCAAATACAAGAAACATCAAAGAACTGGGAATGATATCCAAGTGGGAATTTTAAAATTATTTTTTGTTGAAGACAAATGTGTCTAGAATAAAATCAAATGATGTTTCTAAACGGTAAAAAAAAAAAGATATTTTTTTTTAAATCTTTCAGGAAAATTGCTGAGTTATTTGTTATAAACAGAACTGCCTCGAAATAAATACAATTTTGTTTCGATCTATTTCCGCTTTTCTCTCTTTTATAAATAAGACCAACATTATCGAAAAATAATTCCACCAAAATGCAATTACGAAGCAAAACGAACTGAAATTTGGAGTCATTTCAAAGGACAGTTAAAGCAAGTAATGTCTTACTTTGGAAGAAATTCAAGTCTTTAAAATATATCAATATAAATACTGTTTTAGCTAAATATTCTGCAAGATGTTTGTTTTTCTAAATAATATCTTTATAGTGTATTAAAAATTTGAAGTAAAGGTCAATAACACTGCAGTGCAGACCAAAAAAAAAAAAAGGTCTCCCAAAACAAAAACAGATGTACATGGTTTTATTCAGTTCTATAGAGTTCAGGAGTCGTTGTTTGCTTGGAGATGCAACGACATTTGTTTATTTCATAGTCAAAAACAAGATATCCGAAAACAGAAGACATTCGATTCCCGTGTCTCGATCTTTGAAACAGATCATGTATTTCGGTTGTTAGATGTATTACAATGTAAAAATAGCCTACTGTCATCGACCGTTAACTGTCCATTCGATTGGACTGATTTTCTAGAAACTTTGTATTTAGTGGAATGAATGAAATGTAAGCTGGAATCTTACAAATTCCATATTCCATTGGACTGAATGAAAATTAAGTTCTGTGAGTTTAATTTTCCATAGGCTTTCGTAGTTAGTGGTACTACCTCGTATAACATGTCTCCATCTAGTGTCTATTTTTCGAACAAAGAACGTCTCTAATAAATGCTACGATTTACCAGTCCATGTTTTTCAGGTTGAGAGTAAACTGAGCCTCAATTGCCTGTGAATCGTGTTATCTCAGCAGTTGGTGACAAGTGATTGCCATTAAAATGCAAAAATAGCGCACTAATTGTTCCACACCCTTGCACGCTTTAACAGCCTATACGAGATAGCCAGCAGCAGCAGCTCTTCTTGCAAAGGCCCCGGTCCGTTTTCAAGGACTTTGTTATTTGTTTTCCGTGGATTCTATTATTTTAAGGCTTATCGATCGAGGCAGCCCATTTTAGAGATGATGAGTCAAGAGGAAATGACATCAACAGATCCAACGGACGAAATATTCCCACATGAGGTTCAGGATTCCAAAGCGATAAAAGAGAATAAAACACCTTTAATTAACAACGATTCTTCAAAGAATAGTAAGAACATATAGAATATTATAAGAAGCAAAATATAGAAGAAAATAATCTATCAATTGCTCGGCTTTGTCACTCTCAAAAAAAAGAGGTAGAGTTTGTGTCTCGGTTTCCATGGTAACGCCACAGTAACGCAACAGTCTCTTCAGTAAGCATTTGAAGGAGGGTTATTCACTTCACCTGATAATAAAATAAATGACTGATTAATTTTAAGTTATTTTTGTTTGTTTTTGTTTTATTTTTGCTTCTTCGCTTTAATTCGCATTTACCTCACTCCAGAAGCAGTAGGAATTTCAGATCTCAAAGCATCCTCGGTCAGGAGATGCTTAGACTTATCTCAGCTGGAATAGCTCAGAGACACTCTCTCCTTTTTGTCATCTCTTTGTATAAATAAGGGAGATTAAAAAAAATAACTTATTAAACACGTTATTAAAACGCACCAAAATGTTATGAAGTGTGTAAGTATATGGAATAATTTTATTCTTATCGCTTTGAGCTTTTTCTGGATGATTGGTAATTGACATTTGCTGGTAGTTTTCTGTTGTACATAAGTAGATATTTTGTGTATGTAGATTTATAGTCAATTAACAAAGTGAAGTGAAAATTTATTAAACATTTAAGAGAGAATGAAATAACTTATCTAAGGTATTCTTTATTTAGATTTTGATGTTTTTTTAATTGCAGGGCCGTTTTGATGTTTACTTTTGTTCTATTTATATGTTTCTCGAGTTCACTGAAATGTCAAGATACTGACGGACCCAACTGACGAAGGTCAGAAAACCAGAAATGGTCCATCTTGGGTTTTCAGTATCGCAATTTCCAAAAGCAGATCAGTGAACTCTTAAGTCTTGTGCGTTTTTACTGTCATTTTTCTTTCTAACTTATCTAAGGTCTCATTTAATATTTTAATGGGCACGATCAGCTAATATAATTAAAAGTTTTAATCTATCGTTTCATGTAATTCTACAGTTAGGTGAATAAGTTAAATAATTTTGTATTACAGATTTCAAAATGGCTGAAGCTTCAAAATTTTTTTAAATCTCCATTCATTAGTGTTTTGGAGGTAGAACGGAAAATGTTCGCCTCTTTTATAGTTCAATTCAAATCTGCACAATCCATAGATTATAATAATCTATATAATCCCACTAATTATATAGTGTCAATCAAAAGCGCTACATTTTGAATTTACTTTTTACCGAAGACATTTAACATTTAAATCAAAATGAATTAATGGCATAATTTTCTTAAATTAAAATGATTCTGCCAAATAGGTTTACTTTAAACCAGATTACGGATGCTTCTTATTATACACATCCTTTTTTTTCTTTTTGTTTTCATTTATTCAGATAAAGATTTTTTTCAAAAGAAGTGACGAGTTTGTCTGTTTTGGAAATTAAGATTATGTATTATATGTAATTTGTTATGGTTCCTGATCTTTCCGTGTGTTTCTTAAGGTCCTGACTCAAGCAAATGCAGGCGACTGCAAACTTTTTATTTCTTTATATATTTCTTTTTCTAATGCACCTAAAATTCTGAAAATTTAAAAATGAACTTGTGAAGCATCTGGGATTTATATTGTTTTTATAATTTTCAAAATATTCTGTAATTAATTAAATTAAAATTTCAAAACAGTCAATTTGTTTTGGGTGTTTACGAGGTATTACTTGGTATTTTCAACACCAAAAAAATTTGATGAAAATCTGAAATGATAAAATATTTGTAAAATAATGTTGTTTAGTTAAAATATTTATTATTAGTGCAACAGTTAATTTAAAAAAAAAAAAAATTGTGTGAGATTAAATTATTTTTTTAAAAATTAACTACTACACTAACAATAAATATTTTAAATACATAACATTATTTTACAATTTTTTATCATTTCAGGTTATCCTCAAATTTTTCTGAGTTGAAAATACCGAGTAATATCTCAAAACACCAAAAAAAAATTGAATTTTTGAGTTTTAATTTAATTAATTGCAGAATATTTTAAAAATTAAAAACAAGAAAATAGAAATCCCAGATACTTCACAAGTTGATATTTAAATTTTCAGAATTTTCTGTGCATTGGAAAAATCAAAATATAAAAGAAATAAAAGGTTTGCAGTCGCCTGCATTTGCTTGAGTAGGACCTTAAGCTGTATCGGTACAGTGCAGTGAAGCCAGACAATCATGAGAGGTAACTGACGTCATCAGAACGTGATGGTTTGTTTTGGAAGCAGAGGCTAAAACTGAAACTTTGAGAAGAGATATCGAGTATTTAGAAACGACGCACGAATGCAGAATTTTAACCATTTAACAATAGCATTAATTTCTTTAAGAAAATAACTGATCTAAAGATGATAACAGTTTCCCATTCACGCGTTGCAATAACACCTAGATTAAAAGAGTTGAATTCTAATTCCACTGTATTACTATTATTATCGTGAAGTGACATTTATTATTTTTAATATTGTTAAGAAGAATTTCATTTTTAGAAATTACAAACGTATTAAAGGCTATTCACACCTGTTGAATAAAATGGATGATAAATGAAGAAGAAAATCAGAACAAGCATTTCAAAAGATACGAAAATGTTGAATATCTTCGTGAGACGAAAATATTTCGCTGATGAGAAAATTACTCCCAAAATCGAGATGAGAAATGTGAAAGACTCGCGACACAGCCATATACATATTGTAACATGCTTTGTCAGTTAAATGTATCTGCTCAAGTTAATTATTTCTAAAATTCGAAGTTGGTTAAAAGAGACACTGAAACGTCAAATCTAATCTAATTTAACTATATTTTATTCAGGCGCTATAAATAAAGAGAAGAAGCCACTTGGATCTCACAGAAACTGTCATTTTCAACTGTCAATTAGCGAAGACAACAAAACACTTGTAAAATAATTCAAAATAATAGAAAACGAACAATACATTTAGCAATAGGTTTTCCGAATTTTCAATCTTGTGAACTTCTATTTACAGTATGTTAACTTTGATATAGAAAACAATCCTGATAAATGACTAATGTGACCTATGTTTTTAATTATATCTAAAATAATCACATCTCATGGTTATAGATCAAAACCTTTCTGTAACATATGTTTTCTTCTTTTTTTGATGCATTATCAAAATGCCTAATTCCTTACAGCTTACATTAATATGAAATATTCTACTCCAAAAAGCATTAGATATTTTCATAATGCTTCAAAAAAGAAGCGAAACATGTTGTATCATCTAAAGTTTTTAATCTAGAGACATGAGATGTGGTTATTTTAGATACAGAAATCAATCCATCATAAAATAACACATTTCAAATATCAATTTTCACTAAAATTCATCCAACCCTTTTCGAATTGTAATAGAAGAACAACAGACACAGACAATTCTCCAATTGCTTGTTTAAGTGAATAAAAACGCAATTTGAAAGAAAATAAATTATCATTCTTTGCAATGTTATTTGCAAAGCTTTCAAGAAATCTATTTCAAATTTACATGATTTTTAAAAATAGTCTCAATAATGATGAAAACAAGTTCATTAAAAATTAAATTTTTATTAATAATTTAGAAATCAGAGTAGACTTTAGACATCTAAGTATAATTTTGATTTTCTACAAACAAAATTCCATTTGAAGTATGTGTATCTTCGAGTAATGGAAGCTGTCTTTCAAGACGAGAATGCATTTTTCCATAGATTTCTTTACTTTTATATCTTTATTTAATCTTTTTCGAGAGATGGGAAAAGAGTTGGAGATGATTTAAACGGTCTTATAATAAGAAAGCACAACATAAACTGAACTGATCTTAGGAACATGTAAGTCGTCAGTAATTCAGACTGTTGTACGACATGGACGAAAAACATTAAAAACATTGAAAAGCCTTTCATAGAACGAAAAAAACAATTCTAGATTTAAATAAAAAAAAATGTTCAGAAATAAAATTTAAAATACAAAACCCAAGGTCTGACAGTGAATGAACAAGAACGCCAATGAACATATATATATATTTTTTTTATTTTTTTTTTAAATGCCAGAAAACTATCTTATGTAATTGCAATGCAAGTCAATTGTAAAGTCTTGTTTTGTAAATT
Source organism: Thereuonema tuberculata (assembly GCA_023159025.1). Classification (NCBI taxonomy): domain Eukaryota; kingdom Metazoa; phylum Arthropoda; class Chilopoda; order Scutigeromorpha; family Scutigeridae; genus Thereuonema; species Thereuonema tuberculata. The sequence goes on along the minus strand of JAFIDM010001028.1, from coordinate 30,752,423 downwards.
TCATTATCAGTAATACAACGTTATTATACATAAACAAGCGAGGATAAAAACAAACACGCGAATCTTTGTAAAGGCTCGTTCTTCTGATTAAAGTACTAATTAAATTACAGAATTAAAAACAAATTCATACCCTTAATGACTAATTTAAATAAAATAAAAATTTGTATTTAATTTTTCGTCTGAGGAAAAAAAATATCTTAATATCATAACTTAATTATTCTGTGACTGAAAAATAAGTAATCTTGCGCGAGAAATGAATTGATCTCTATTTTATTTTTAAAGGACTATTACGTATGAAGGAGACACAATTTCTTTGATAAAAATAAAATAAAAATAAAATAACGAATATTTTAGGTTTTAAATTTTCCGACATAAACATATTTATTAGTAAAAACCGTGAAGCCTTATAGTCCCGGTTTGTCTGTCTGTCTGTGGACAAGTATCAACTCAGCAACGACGAGGGCTAGAGACTTGATTAGGGTGCCGTTGAAAAGGTCTTGCCAAGAGTAGTTCAGAGCCGTAGAGTTTGTGTCTCTAGCTGGTCGGGCTCCAAGGTAGAGATAGCGATTAGTAAACCAATCACAATGCTTCTCAACGGCTTCTGATACGTGAATGAAGAAAATTATTCAAGAGTTATGGAATTCTGTCTATTAATAAGGTTTGAGCTAAGAATGACAATTATTCCATATAAATAGTGAGTACAGATTGAGTCACCTTTACGTTAGAATAGACTGCGTCGAGACACGTTCCTTAAGACCTGGTGGTGCTTCTTGAAGGTGAGACGAGCTTGAGATTAAATTCTTGTAGAAGTGGTTCTAATTTAGTCGAAGATGTTAAAATGTCTTCGTTAAAATATATTTTAATTTGCACGCAACCGACTTATCACTCCGCTTATTTATAAGTAGGCGTTTTGTATTTACTTTTGAATAATTTTCTTCATTCACGTATCAGAAGCCGTTGCGAAGCATTGTGATTGGTTTACTAATCGCTATCCGTACCTTGTCTTTTGTAAGCAATGGCTTCAGATGAAAGGCTACTCTTTATTCATTTCCTTTACCAAATATCACAAGATTTCTCATTTCCATATTTTCGTTCCAGTCCGCAGGAAAGCAAGATCAGTTATTTCCCAAGATAATTCTACAAGAATTAGAAGATAAACATTTTCAGGAATTTACTGATTAAAAACATTCATTGTTGCTTTGATTTCAACTCCTATTTCGGCGAATTCCAATTTCAATCAGAATTCCATGTTTCATCCCACAGGAATCCAGATCTTCAGTGCTTACACCCACTTGCTACTAACATCAACTGAAGAGTCAGTTCCATGTCAATTAACTCTTTCTTACTCTAATTACTCGTTTCTCAAATTACTCTTTAGCTGAGTTTACTATTGTCTGAAAGAGTTGTTAGTGGTTCTCACGAACTGTGATGCAGTTCTGAATTTACGCAAAATTCAATAACACAAACTTACGAGTGAGAAAGAGTTTGACACTGTTGTCGTTTCTGTAATGACATTACCTAACATTGAATAATTTCAAATCTCATCTCGTCGTAAACACAATTTCTATTTTCGTTGAATTCGAGCACATTTTTAAGCCTTTTTTTTCATTTGTATAAAAAATGATTTCCAAAAGTGGCTCCTACACGTTTGGATTTTATAGACCAGTAAATTTTAAAATTGAGGCCCGATTTAAGGCTGTCAAAAAATTTGTAAAAACCAAATTATAACAAACATAGTAAAAAATAATAAAATTGAGTAAATTTAGCTTTTGAAAAAGAGATTCCGTTGCTTAAGATATTTTCTCAGGTCGCTACAGACCAGTTAAGCTTCGACAAGGAAAGGTATACAGGGGAACCATTGTTTAAAAACCTTTAAAAATGACTTAATGCCGAAAAAAGTCAAGTTTAGGCGTGCGGTGTACAACTAGAATCTTTTGCCAAAGTGAGTATTTCATTACAGTTTATTATCAAGCTTCTGTAGTTGGAGTATGTTAACATATATTTTTAGTTGACTATTTAGTTAAAGGAATCTGTCGTGTTATCATTCCCAGGATTTTTAAGGACTGGATCACGTTACTGTTATACCATCTCAAAAGAATACTGTCGATAATCTAGACTAATGGGCGATCTCAATTGATTGCTCAATGTAGAAATATTCACACTTACATGTTCTACATTAGAAGCTTACATACTCATTAATTTGTAATGATTAAATTTATATTAGTATATCCTAAATCCTAACTTTAATAATTCTAATAAAATTCTAAAAAAAGCACAAATTAACAGTTCACCTTCTTCTTATGATGCCTTATAGCCACTTCATCATCATCACGCTAAGGTTATATACATAAGATTAAATATCATAAAACATTGTGCAAATATACGAAATAGCATTATTCACTGAAATTTTCTTATTATTTCGATATCTCCATAACAATAGTTATCAAAATTTCGAACTCCTTATTTAAATTTTCAAGGAGAAATATTAATTTCAACGAAAATTCATATTTGATTTATTAAATTGCTAAAAAACAAATCTTTGTCATACATACGATTCAATTCCTAATACTGTATAACAGTACCTAAATATTGTAATGTTTCATAACGTTATTCTTCAAAACTCTGTAAGTAGTGCATGTAGTAAAATAATGTTAATTAATAAATTAATACTGCAATACTTTTGGTATTTTTTTAATTAACATTGTCGTGAACTTCGAAGTATCAGTTCCAGATTTATTGTTATTTATACTTAGAAAATTTTGAATAAAAATAGATTACAGAGATTGTTTCATTTTGGAAAAACATGAGAATGATCATATCCTGAAAGTTAACAGTCTCCATGATCAGTTAGTGTGATGAGGAAGTTTTCGATAATCTGAAAGGTTACGAGATCTAATTGATTCAATATTAATGAGGAAATTTGAAAGACAATACACACTATACTTCTATAAATTTTTCCAATTTACATAAAACAAAATGGACTGATTTTTATGTAGCATTAAATCAAGAATCAAAATGGCGGTCGAATGGATTTCTAACTTAGCAAAATAAATCTAAAAATTTAATATTCTTACTCTCATTAAAAAAAAATAACAAAATGTGAATTACAAATTTAATCCGGAAGGTCGTTCATTCTGGAAGAAAACTATAAGAAACAAAACACCCATCCATAAAACTTTCAATTAGCAGAGATTGATCCATTTGGTATTTTGTTATTATGAACAATTTTTATTAGCTCGCTTTCTTGTCTGTTTGTTCAGTACAAATTTTGCAATTGATTTTAAACTAACTTCCCGATGAGCTAGAGACTTGAAACTTTAAACGTACCTCAGAACTGGATGACAATGCAATATTAACTCGCTTTCTTAACATTAACATTGTCTGTTCGTTAGGGAACCCTAATTCTTTGGATGACAGGTCGGTACGGCGCTGTGTTGCCGACGCGCGCTGTCAGTGTTTTTGGAAATGGCCGCATGGCTCTGCCACCCAACGCAAGGAAGAGAAACTCAAATAAACCTGAAATTTACCACATGTCTCTGTTATAATCTCATCAATATGTTTAAAATCGACTGAAGAATTTCGTACACACAAGAGTAAAAAAGCAGAAAATAATTATTTGATAATTTTTTTTTTTTTTAATGCACCATGTTTTTAAGACGGACTAAAAAGTATAAGATAATTTTTCCTAGCTCCATACAGATTCCTAACCCCACACAGATAGTCCTGAAACTTTGTGATTGTAAATTTGTAATAGCTACGAAAATGCTTGTAAGATTACAAGCGGGGCGCATGCAATAGATAATTGAGATGGTATGGATGGAGTGTATAGTATCATGCGCCCCACGTTTTTCGTTTTAAATCTTACAAGTATTTTCATAGCTATTAAAAATTTATAATCACAAAGTTTCAGGACTATCTGTATGGGGTTAGGAATCTGTATGGAGCTAGGGAAAATTATTTTATACTTTTTAGTCCGTCTTAAAAACATGGTATATTAAAGAAATATTTTTTTCAGATAATTATTTAGCTTTTAGTTATTTGCCATCTTTAAAGAAAACGGATTTGTGTATTTAAGAAATTGCGTATTTTTTTTTTTGTTTTTGTTTTTTTAATAAGAGATAGTACAAAATAACCATTAATATTGTACACTTAACTATGAATTTTGTAAGCTACGAATTTTTAAATTATTATATGTATTGTATTAGGGTTTTGTAAAGGTATTTTTAGATAATAAAAAAGTATTTTTTAGCAAGATTAAGACCATTCATTTTTGCTTGAAGCTAAATGTAATAAATATGATAACTACAGTGAAACCTCCACTAACGGACACTCCCGAAAAGCGGACACCCCCCAATAGCGGACAATTCTGCAATCCCCAGTCCCTTAATGTAGACGTTTCCATGTATTGACCTCCGATTAGCGGACACTCCCAATAACGGACAACATTCTACAGAAAATGAACGATCTTGTGTTATTTTTCAAAAGCAATGGAATCAGGCTACAGTAATACGTAGCGTTCAGAGGAAATTTTGAAATTATGGATCACGAACTCCAACGAAAACTCCAAACACATCAAAGTTCGGAAACGGAGACAAGTGCGATCGACTCTGTGGTCTTCGATTGGTTTTGCGCTGCACGAGCAAAAAGCATTCACATTAGTAAGCTATTATTTCAAGAAAAGGCGTTGGAAGCAAAGGGGACTCTGAAGACCTTGCAAAGTTAAACGATTTAAATATTCATATTGCGAAACATGTTTTCAATGCAAAAAAGAAATATCAAACTCTGTTAACTGATTACTTTAGTTAATAAAATTAATTTTCGAATCCGTTTGTCTTACTTAAAATAATGACAAAATTAATACCGTAATACTGTAAGACTAATGGATTAGCGTTCATTTAAAAAGGAAAATAGTAAAAAGTTTGCAATTGTTCATATTTTTTCATAGGGCAATGTTAATTGTTGAAATTTAAGATTGTATGTAATTTTTCATTAAATGACATGCTATAAGCTAAAAAGTGAAAAAAAGATAGTCCTCCCCAATAGCGGACACCTCCCAATAACGGACGAAACTTCCGGTCCCGTGACTGTCCGCTATTCGGAGGTTTCACTGTATTATATATGATAGAATTGAGTAAGTAAACAAAGGCACAACGCTTCAAGACAGAGTGGATTGGAATAAACTTATGGAAATCTTGAAGAAAATTGGTGTGGATTGGAAAGAGAGAAGGCTAATAACTAATCTTTATATGAAACAACGAGTCAAAGTCAGAATAGGTGAAAAATTGTCAGAGGGAAGTGGAATAGGGAGAGGGGTGCGACAAGGATGCCCTCTATCACCTACGCTGTTCAACATCTACTTGGAGGAGATAGTGAAGAATTGTTTTCAGAACATGGGAGGGGTGATAGTAGGAGGAAGAAGAATAAAGTGCATAAGATTTGCTGATGATATGGCATTGTTAGCAGAAGAGGAGATGATACTAAGGGATATGCTACTGCAGCTGAATGACAGCTGTGAAAAATATGGAATGAAGATAAATGTAAACAAGACAAAGACTATGGTTATCGGAAGAAAGACAAAGAAGATAAACATAAGTATTCGGAATGAGACATTAGAACAAGTGAACAACTTTAAATACTTAGGGTGTACTATAAGTGATGATATGAGCTGTTGCCAAGAAGTCAAGAGGAGGATAGCAATAGCAAAGGAGGCATTTAATAGGAAAAGGAACATCTTCTGCGGACCTCTGGAAAAAGAACTAAGGAAGAGACTAGTGAAGTGCTTTGTGTGGAGTGTGGCATTGTATGGGGCAGAAACATGGACATTACGACGCAGTGAAGAGAAACGACTAGAAGCATTTGAAATGTGGATATGGAGAAGAATGGAGCTTGTGAAATGGACAGACAAAATAAGAAATGAAGCTGTGCTAGAAAGAGTGGATGAAGAAAGAATAATGCTGAAACTGATCAGGAAGAGAAAAAGAAACTGGTTGGGTCACTGGCTGAGAAGAAACTCCCTAATGAAGGATGCACTGGAAGGAATGGTGAACGGTAAAAAAGTGGATCTTATGTAGAGACGAAGAGGAAGGCAGAAAATAGGAAAGATTGGAGAATGCTGGGTTTGCAGTGAAGGACCTGCCCTTGGCAGAGAACTATGAATGAATGAACGCTTCAAGAAAGGATTCGCACCCTGAGTTGTCACCGGGAAGAGACTGGGACGGACCGTTTCGTCCTTATTAGGACTCATCAGTCAGCCAAACTCCTCCGCCTTCGTTTGCTTACTCAATTCTTTGAATCATCGGGCACGTTAAATTTCTTTACATTTTAAATACTATATATGATACTTCACAAATTAAAGCCATCTTTTTAATTTAAAAAAAAAAAAAACTACACCATCGTCCAATTTAGGCAACTTGTTAACGAATTTTTCATTGAATTCTTCCAACTGATTAAATGGTGGATCTGTCACTTACTTTGTTTCTAGTACCAACCCACTTTAGGCTAATCCTGAGAGGATAGTTTAGGAAACTTTAAATTTGATGCGTCGACAAATGAATCTGCTTCGTGTCATTTACCAATTGGAGTGTTTTTGAACCCCAATGATTAGACCAGGAAAACGTAAAAAGGAACGGAATTGGTTTACATTTCCTAATTGATGGAATGGATCCGTTTCCGATGGAGGATCCTCTCAAGACTTCTTGATTTTTCTCTCTTTTATAAAGATTCAAATTCAGACTCATCCGCCTACATTTCGTTTACTCAAGTTCAACTTCCTTCGAATCGATTCTGAGAGCTTTATCTTCTTAAAATGTCGTTAAACTCTAAAGTCAGGAACACAGAAGAACCTTCCTACCAATTGGCAAATTCAATTTCACTTCAAGCGAGAATTGATATTAAAAAGAAACCGTTAATGATTGGTCTAATTGTCAAAAAACTTTTCACTTGAGTGTAACATTGATTATTGCAGTTATGCATTTCGTAACTCAAATGTTTAATTTTCAATAAATTGAAATTGAATATTTAGAAAACGAAAATCTTCTAAAAGATTTTCTTCTCAAATTTTTTAATGCAGCAAAGTAAATAAGGATTCTCGCACCCCGAGTTACCATTCCGGGAACCTGAGACAGCTGTTTCAGCCTTGTTAGGCTTCTTCAGTCAGATTTACCCATAATGGTAACTCAAAGTGCGGTGCACAGTGAATTTACTATTGTGCTTGATTTGTGGGAGGAGCCATTCCGGGGTGCTGGGATGGTTTCACCTTTGTTATCTCGCAGTTACCATTATGGGTAAATCTGACTGAAGAAGCCTAACAAGGCTGAAACAGCTGTCTCAGATTCCCAGAATGGTAACTCGGAGTGAGAGAATCCTTATTTACTTTGGTGCATTAAAAAATTTGAGAAGAAAATCTTTTAGAAGATTTTCGTTTTCTAAATTCTTGCAATTCACGTTAAGTTCCTTTATACATTTATTTGAAATTGAATATTGTTGTCCATTTTTTCTACTTGTTCTTGCTGATATTTTAAAAATTTCAAAATAACAATAAAATGAGAATGAAGTTTATCAAAAGTGTTTTTTTACCTGCATGGGAATTAGCTACGTAAAAGACAGATTTAGGCGAATTTTGACTAATTGTAGAAAAAGTGGTTAGAACAAAAAAAAAAATAGTTTGTAAATTTATAAACAACAATGGGTGAACAAATTATTTACCAAATGACATCCTGGAACAGCTGTTTCACGCGCTCTGACGATCATCAGCCAGGAGCAGTCATAACGAGGTCTCCGGTCTGCCTCAGAAGAAAAAACTTTTTTTTTTTATATTGTTTCTCACTAATCAAAAATCAGTGAGAAAATTCATGTGCCAACAGTGCACCAACCTCAATGAGTTTTTTTTACAGCATAAAAAAATCAACCTGCGCATTGAATTATTAATAAATAACAATGGGTGAGACCAAATTTACCAATTGTAAATTTACAGTCGTAATATGTATGTTCATCCAGACTTATCAATGCCAATTTTTCACAATCAAATTAAGGATGAATTTTGACTGTAATTTTAGGTCTATTTATCCGAAATTGTGATAAACTACAAGATACATATCCTAGGGCGCTGAAAGTTCAGAGGTAGGTTTAGGTTCTAAGAGACATTTCTATTGATTTCTGTAATCTTTGAATAATTATGAGGAATTAGCTAAAAATGCCAGATTATATGGCCGTTAAATCGTGAGAATCACGATAATCAAAAGTAATTATTTTTATCGATAAGAAAGCTGAAATTTAACGGAAGATTAAAACGCTACTAAAACCTATCGTCTTATTGATTTTGGTAGAAATGGTATCGACAAGGATCCAAAAATACGAATCTTTGTCAAGTCGTTATCACGAAAAAAATCTGGAAGTTTAGTGAGAAACTGAAATTTTCACTGTCCTTTGTTTCCATCGTTCTATGGAATGTTCTTCTCTGCAAATATTCAAAAGTTCTCACATCAACTTTTTTTTCTTTATTTTTTTAGAACATTCAATGTACAGCCCCAGACAGTTCCAAATAAAAGTTTAATCTGTCAAAAATGCAAGTACTTTTTAATTCCTCAGTTTCTTATTTAATTGATATAATAATATCATTACATAAATATTTTGCCACAATTAACTGTTGCCTTATATGGGCAACACCTGGCGATCGATTACGCCTGAATATCTCAAAGTAACTAAACATTTGAATTGTTGGCAATTGTTTTCGATCGAAGGTGGTCACTTTGTGTTTGTAATAAAGAAAAAGAAAAAAAAAAAGACTGCAAATATGCACTATTAAAATATCTGTTTTAATTACTTTAAATAATAACAAGTGAAAGTAAACGGTAGATGGTGCACAGAAACAACCGACTAGTCAATAATGTTAGTATGAACTTGCGCCAGTAATCTTTTTGCTCTTTCTATTTTGTTAGCCATAAAGATAGAGAGGTATAAGTTTCAATTTTTGGAAAGATTTCTGGAAAAAAAATTCACCAAAATAAAAAATAAATTTTTTTAAAAAAAAAATCCAATCCATTTCAACTTTCGTGACAGTGTAAACGGATGTACAGGATTCCATTTGGATTAGAGATTATTTCTAGTTCTTTCTTTTTTTTTCCTTCCCGATATAAACTCCGCTGGGAAGAGTAAATGGAATGTGTCAGCGATAACTCGACTCAAATGATAAGTAACTGCTTTCATCTTTAATCACCAATTCACTTCTGATTGCTACGAGAAGATCTCCATTTTATTGGTCTCCATGGTAACAGATGGCTTCTCCATCAAAATTTCTGAAGACGATTCCTCACAGAATGATTCCAAAAAAAAATAAAAAAGGAAAAAGGTGATGTTTATTTACATGCTGAAATAATATTCAAGCAACAGAAGGAACAAGTTTAAATTAAAAACGAAATTTGTTCTCGCAAAACAAGATTCATATTGTCTTTCTGAAGATGAGTTGGTTTTCTTTGAGAGGATAAAAAAAAGAAATCCACTGCAGTTGTTTTTTTGAACAAAAAAAAAAGTGAACATAACAACTTAATGCTTGGAGGATAGGTTAATCTATTCTATCGATTGGTGAACTAAAGCCTCCTAAAGAAAAAAAACAAATACAAAATTGATACTGCTGAGAATCCTCCGCCATCTTTAAAAAAAAATGCTGCAGGGTTCTTTGTTTTTAAGTGAAACTCCAAAGTAAATCTAAATAAAATGATCAGTTTTAAATATTAATAAATAAACGAATAGAAAGACAGTTGAAAGACACTCTTATTAAAACAGTATCATTTTAATGCGTCGGATTACAAAATACGAACAGGTTGCGGGTGTTAGCCTTCATCAGTTCAACGTGTTCGTATTTTGTAATCCGACGCATTAAAATGATACTGTTTTAATAAGAGATTTTTCAACTGTGTTTCTATTCGTTAATTATTTATATTTTTTACACAACTTATTGGATATTTATATATATTAGATTAAATATATAAATCAGCAATAAGAAAGTATTTAGAATTTTATGATACTTTTTTTTTAAAAAAAAATCATTATACTAGAATATAGTTTATCAGTGTTAAAGATATTGTCAGTTCATTCTCAATATTTACCGAGAAATGGTAATTGGCAACAGTAAAAGAATCATTATTTCATGGAATTTTGGCGGGCTTCTTCATGATTAAAGAGATTTCATAATTAAAGTGACTAAAAAATTAAAGATCAAAATTTATATGTATGTTTATGTTTGAATGTAGGTTTGCATGTATGTATGTATGTATGTATATTTGTTTGTTTATATTAGATACGTATGTGATAGCTTAAATCTCAAGGGAAACCTCTAAATTTAATTGCAAAGACTTGATTGTATGTTAAAGATGCGGGAGGAACCTCATTTGGAGAAATTAGGTAAGATTACTTTATTTATGGGTATTGACCTTAGATGCAATGCCTGGCTTATTGTTAGTAGTCATGAAAACGGCATGAAATGAAAATGAAATGCTGCAGACAAACAATAGGAAAGAAAATGAAGGTAAGTATAAAGGCTGTAAGACGATAGCCATATTGGATGCAAAACACCCTAGCCCTCAACAGTCATTTGAAGAATACCTGTATTAGTGAAAAAAAAATTAAGGATCAACCAGTGACTAAAATCTTTTTATTCTTTGCAACTTTAATACCTTTCTTTTAATTGTAAAGGTATTTTATTGTACGTCTTTATATCTGGTTGGGTCACTGGCTAAGAAGAAACTCCCTAATGAAGGATGCACTGGAAGGAATGGTGAACGGTAAAAAAGTTCGAGACAGAAGAAGATTTAAGATGATCGACAACATTATGGTAAATGGATCTTATGTGGAGACGAAGAGGAAGGCAGAAAATAGGAAAGATTGGAGAATGCTGGGTTTGCAGTGAAGGACCTGCCCTTGGCAGAGTTTTTTTTTCTTTAGGAGGCTTTAGTTTACCAATCGATGGAATAGATTAACCTATCCTCCAAGCATTAATACAATATCTTTAACACTGATAAACTATGTATGTATGTATGTATGTCTTTATATTTTATTACATCGTCCGTTTTTCTAAAAAGGATCCAAATTCAATGTTTCTAGTTTCCCTAGGTTTTAGTTTCAACTGTCCTTTTTTTCAATTATCCATTGTTATTCCCAAAACGAAACTTAAAAACTAAAAAAAAACTCCTGTGTTTTCGTTCTCCTCAGGTAACGTCTTGATCCATATCCTGTTGCTGCATTCAAGAATAAAAAAAACCTTCTTCCACAAGATTCTAATAATTTTATTATTCATGCCTGGGAAGAACACACGACGCCTGTCTTTCTCCAGTCCTTTATACATTCATTAAAAATAAACCAAAATTTTAAATAAAAAATGAGTTTTTTCTGTTTACGTCTCGCCAGCTGTTGGAATCAAATCTTGTATAGAAATGTGTAGCTTGTGTAGCTTGTTTGAAATGAAACTGTTCGAAAGGCAACACAAAACAACATATCTTTTTTAAAACAATTTTTCTATATTACAATGAATTATTTTAAGATACTAAACTTGAAAGCCGAAATAAGGATTTCAAAAATAAGTTAAGATTTAGAAAATGAAGGAGGAAATTGTTGGGAAGAAGTAGAAGTAAAAAAACCAGAAGTAGAAGTAAAAAAACAAAAGTTGCTAGCTTTTGGACCATCAGTAATGGCATAGACAGCGTGTGGGAGGTGAACGGAAGAAAATCAACAACAAATCTCTTCACAGAACGATGAAACAAAGATAGGTCACGTAAAAGAGAAAAGCGAGAGATGGTGTCACAGAGTCATCTTGAAATGTCTGATTGAATGGTGAAGAAATAACATGCCCTGCAGCTTTCGTTTCTTATTGTACTGTAGCTTGTAAGGCAAGCTGAGGTTTCTACGAGATAAATGTGGACTTGCTTGTCCCATTCTAAATATAATATACAATTGCGAGGCTTCATTTATGTAAATTCCTATAAAAATATAAGATTCTGAAATAATTATAGCCATATCATCGTAAAAAACAAACAAACAAAAAAACAATTGGTATACGAGGCCCTTCACAGTAAGAGGTCTTAGGTAAAAGTCTAGATTGTTTATACATAAAAGCGTCCCCTGTGAGCAAGAATAAACCCGATATAGTTGGACAAGGATCAAAACTTTGACCTCACTCTGGATATTTCAGTATTAGCTTCATATAATTAGTAATAATTACGAATAATGCCGCAACAGTATCGGAAAATTTTTAGTACTTAGCAGCTGCTGGAACAAATATGCTGGAAGAAATATAATGAAAATTCAAAATTATTGGAACTGAACATAATTCGAAGGGGATAATGGTTTATAGATAAATTGTTAAAAAATATTGGAAGTCCGAAAGACAAAATACGAATATAAAAACTTCCTACAGATGCTATAGAAACATGTATCTTTCAGTTTATGTCGAAAGAGCATTTATTAGAGAAAAAAAACAATTATGGTTGTGAAATCGATATACACATCTTTAATAGGTCAGAGAAATAAAGTTGAAGAAAATAAAAAATGAAATTTACGAAAAAAACAGAACGTCAAAAAACATTCATATGGATATCATCACATTATTTTCGAAGAATAATGTGGAATCTATATGAGGTTTAACAGTTTGTTCCTAAAATAAATTTTTAGTTAAAAAAAAAAATATTTACAAAGATCTACAGCAGTTTTAATACAGACCATTCTAAAATGTTTGAGAAATTTTTAAGAAGCGTAAAAAAAATGGCCTTCATTTATATCAACTACTTCATATAACTAGTTGAAGTTAGTGCAATGTGTTATCGATTTTTTTTTTTTTTTTTGTGGGTTTATCATCTACGAATTGAACCCAATTCTTGTTATACTAGAGGATCATCCTTGACCATTGCTCTAACGGCCGGTTTCTCCAAGTAGTCTTAAGCTAATTCTGGATTAAGTTCAATTAAAATCAATAGAGTTTCGATATGAGATAATACTAATCTATTTGGAGAAATGGACAGCTCCGCAGTGAATACATGCAACGTTGACAGGAAAAAAAGTTTTAAAAATTATTATTATTATTATTATTTTATTATACGTAGAAACGCATAGAACACGAATTTATTAAGAATAAAATTAAAAGAAATTGCATTGAGAACACTGTAGACAATAGGCTGGTACCATGTCCCAGGTCAATCCTAAATGAGTTTTTCCCGAAGTCGACACCAAGCTAAAATCACTTTCTCGCACCTTAGGTTCGTTATCAATATAAAATTACAAGAACTGCTCGCTTTGTAATGCTTGATTTGATAAAGACTTACCAAAAAAATTCCTAGGTCAGGAAATTCTTCTCGGGTCTTAGAAAATATGATCTGAAAAGATATTAAATATTTCATGGTTAGTGTAATAATTAAAATAGTAAATAACATGAAATTCAATGAAATTAAAATCTAATGCATTATTATTAAGCGTTTATTAATGCATTTTTATAGCTTGATTCATTCAGAAAAACTGTATAAGGCATCATTTTTCTTTTACAAAGAATTTTACTTTAATTTTTACGTTTTTCTATGAGAACTGTTATATTACATTTTTACATAACTTCCGAGCATTGGCAAAATGTCTACATGATAATATTTCACTTTTATTATATAATGTAGCAGTAAGTTTAATGCTAAAAATAAAGTAAATACGTCATACTATTAGGGAAATATGTCTTTAGATGAAAATTCAAAATATCAGTTTTCTGTGTAAGACCAATAAACAGGCGGAACGAGGATAGAATTTTTCAGGCGATTCGGCAACTTTTGGATGCAAAGAGGGAAAGAATAACTATATCTCAAATGGATTACGAATTTATACCATCGCTCTACAGCTATTATTCTCCACTTCACTAGTATGCCCAGGAATGTGTTAAGATTATCCTTAATGATGAAAAAGAATGGTGTTGTTGTTTAAGATTATCCTCTTCATTCAACAGCTCTCCAAGGTTTTTTTACGGATTCAAAAGAAGGGCTACCAATAAAATGAAATAGTTATTTTTTTCTGTAACAACAATAGAAATATTTAAAATATATCTTAATAAAAAACTAGATTTTTCCAAATTATAATTACATGTACACTGTTAAAAACAACTTGAAACAATTATTGGGTGATATTAAAAGAAATGTTTGTTTTTTGTTTTTGTGTTTTTTTTTTGGGGGGGGGCGGGTTAAGTTAAGACCCTGAGATGGCCGTTTCGAGATTGTTGGGCTCTCTTCAGCCAGGGCAACTCAGACAGTGCAAGACCCAAAAAGGCGTATGAGGGAAACTGTAAGTTGAAGATGGAAACTGCAAAGCACCCTCAATAATTAAGACACAAAAATTAAAAAAGAACATAAGTAATGGAAACAAATATCCTTGGGCGTTAAGCTTTCCGCCTCGAAAAGAATTTGTCCATAAATAAAAAAAAAAAGAAAATAAAACATAAAAAAAACAACAATAATAAGCAAACAAAAACCTTTGAGCGTCAAACTTTCCGCTTCAAAAAGAATTTGCCCATAAAGAAACAAAAAGAGAAACAAACAACACAAAAAACGAAAGAAAACAAAACTGTCTGATGGACAAAAGAAGAGCAATCATATTAAAAGAAATGGTGTTTTGGGGTTTTAAGCTGAGACCCTTGGGTGGTTTTTAATAAGAAATTAGTTATTGTTGCGTTCGATAAAAACTTTGCTCTATTTCAAACCACAACAGACCAATGAGCATTCTGATTTTAATATTTTGTTAATAAGTTATCATTTGAGGTATCAACTACGATCAAATATCTAAAAGTGTTTAGGGTAAAAACTTTCAAACCTTTGATTAAATTCAACTTAATACAACGACTTTTCACATATAACACGACTGCTTTAACTGTTAAATTGGTCATAAATTTGATGCTGGGTAAAAAGTTCTTGCAATCATTGGGCCGAGCAAAACGGATTTTCAAGCGAATCCAATTGCTTTGATGTCGTAAATGAAGCCGGTACACATGGTTAATAATGAAGAATTTAAATATATATTGAAAAAACAATAGGCACGACCTGGTTTCTTCAGTATATCTTTAAATTCTTCATTATTCAAG
The DNA here is from genome assembly GCA_023159025.1 of Thereuonema tuberculata. Taxonomy (NCBI): domain Eukaryota; kingdom Metazoa; phylum Arthropoda; class Chilopoda; order Scutigeromorpha; family Scutigeridae; genus Thereuonema; species Thereuonema tuberculata. The sequence continues at coordinate 30,737,332 of JAFIDM010001028.1, read as the reverse complement.
TGTACCGGCTTCATTTATGACATCAAATAGAAAACACATAGAAAACTTTTATTTATGAATCCAATTTTATACACTTAATTGTTAAATTGTAATTACACGCCAAAAAATTCATGAAATCTGAAGATTCAGTAGAGGAAAAACATCAATCCATGCCTTTTTAGCTTTTCATGGACAAGACATGAAGACTTGAGTTCAGACATGTAATTACGGAATTTTAACGTAAGAGATTACAGAAATAAAAGCTGTAGTCGGTCTGAGATTTCTCTAGACCACTGTCTTTGTTGGTTAATGATGACATTGATGTACTGCTTTCTTCCTATAAGGTGAAATTAACTGAAATTCATCGTTAACAGAAAGAAAGCAAGCATCAATATCATTAAAAAATGCCTACCATTAAAAGCACGGACGAACGATTAAAAAGGATAAAAAGATCACGACGTTTCTGACCCTCACCTTTGTTGGGCCTATTTTCAAGTGATATTTAAAAAAAAAAAAAAAAAAAAAAAAAAAAAACT
>JAFIDM010001028.1:30716345-30726795 GCA_023159025.1 Thereuonema tuberculata | reverse complement strand
ACCGCAACAATTATTATTAGCAACAATGACAACAATCGCAACAACAATCGCAACAATTATTATTAGCAACAATGACAACAATCGCAACAACAACCGCAACAATTGCGTCTTTCGCAACAATCACATTTATAACAATAAGGCAATTAAGGCAAAATCAATTATATTTTCATAGATATATCAGAAGATGTTGAGAAGCATTGTGATTGGTTTACTAATCGCTATCCCTACTTGGTACTTGTTTTGTGGGAATTTTTGGTCATCATCACCCACTCATTTCTCGATAAGGACCTACGTTAGACAAAAACTAAATGTTTTACGTCGTTTCTTGTGCTATAATGTGTACGTAAGTTTACAGAAAATTCATCCAATAGTTCAAACGTTAGGGTGAAAAAAACACACACGAGCAAACAAAGTTTGAGTGGTTTGATGAGTTTCACCTTCCAAGTTAAGTTAAACAGTAAGTTAGCAAAATCAAAAAGAGATAAAAATATACAATATTTACAAATCTCTGGCAACACTTTTCTAAAAGAAGATACAGAGAGAAAGAGATCACAGATCTATAAGTAAGATTTGCTCTTTTGCTTCATTTATGTTTTCCAAATAAAAAGACAAGGTAATTCTAAAGTTAAATCATGAAAAATGTCTCAGCCAAGAAATTCAACCTAGAATAAACGTTCTGAGTTGGCATCAGCCTAAAGATTTAGAAACCTTATAACAACAAGAAAGTTGAGAAATCTTCGTAGTCTTGTTCGTCTTTTCCGTCCTTTGTGTGTAATTTTTCCGAAAATTTATTTACTCCATCAAAAAAGGGAAGAAGATTGTAGAATAATATGTAGTTTGAAATTATCCTTGTTATGCTACAGTGGTTACAACTGTGACTTCTATAAATGCATTGTGGGGGAAAAAAAAAAACACATCAGATGTAACGGTTGAGAAATTTTATGAACTTTTTAGGACTACTATAAATTACAATTGCAAAATGTAACAGCAAAAAAAAAATGTTTTATTTAAAAGAAGTCTTCTTGCTTTTAAAAAATTGATTGCAGAAATATTTTTTCAAAATTATCAATAAAAATTTAAAATATAAAATTGTGAATGCTTTTTAACCGACCATCAAGCTATAAATAGGTTCCATGAAAGCAAAAATAAAAGTATAATTATAAAAATTTACGTTTAGTAACTAGTATCTAAATTTATAACTATATTTTAATTTGTTTCATTTTATTCGACATCAGAAACACGCTTTTATATAAGTTTTTTTCTAAAAGAGTTTACTGTAAGTACGAATTCTTCTCAACAAAATAAGATATTTTCAATCCATTGCTGTTGCAGAGTGCAATTATTGATGCGGTTAACGGTTTTAAGAAATATGGATCTAAGAACCTAACAGTATCGATATAAAAGGTTATTGCTGTTGTAAAACTACTGTTGGGGCGATGTAACTTAATAGTCATTATCTGTTACCTTGGTTTGTTATTTATTTAATTTTTAAATGAAACATAGATATGAGCAGCAAGCTCTCTTTGTTTACCTAATATATGTTATTATGGCAGCGTTCTAAAAGAGAACGTTGTTTTGACAGTTAACTGTTATTGTAGAGGCCAAAGTAAACACAACAACTTTATTTTAACGACGTTATTTCCAATATCGGAAATTCATTCACGTACACCATAACAATAAATATTCTACGTATCCAAGAAGTAGCTAAATTGAAGAACTATTTCAATTAACTATTCCAAAGGAAAAAAAAACTATATTTCATCCAAAATTTAATAGCTGATAAAATACGTTGACTATTTACTACCATCGCACAATAATTAAAGATCCACTGAGATAATTTTGGAATTTTTATACGGGAATAGAAAAACCATACTTTTTCTAGGTTCCTAACTATCATCAGTTTGATTTTAATTGTTATGCGTTTGTATCTTTGATTTTATCTTACTACTATGCACGTTAATTTGCTATTATGTATATGTTTATTTTTATAAATTAATCCTTTATAAGCTAAGCGGTCTGCTTAATTTACTGCCTTTTTAGTCTTAATTTGTACTTAAATATTTTTTTATTTGAAGGGCCATTATTTTGTTTATGTTTCTTTTGTTTCCAATGAGTTATGAGTACGGGGCGAATCACAGTGATGATACCTAGGAAGGTTGAAACAGTCTACTTGATTCCTGGTACAAAAATTCCAAAATTAGCTCAGTGGATCTTCAATTGTTGTGCGTTTTTATCTTTGATTTTTACCTTACTAATATTCTTACGCACGTTAATTTGCTATTATAATTATTACCATCATTATTCTTTTAACCTTATTTTAAAGTTGGTAAAATTTTTGTAAGGAGTAGAAATTTAGAAATTTTAAATGTAACATTATTTCAACTACAGTAGAACCTCATTATAACGGACTAATAGGGGCTGAACGTTGTCCGTTTTAATGAAAGTCCGGTTTATAACAAATAATTCTTATAGGGATGTAATGCAGCAGGGTGTACATCAATGAAAGTACAACAGTTAGCTATAAAAAGTGTTTATTGTATATCAAATAAAAAAAGCCTTCAAACTAGCAAGTTGAATTGAAAAAAATTGTGTACGTGTACACTGCATTAATTTTAGAACAAGAAGGTCCTGGTTTATGTTGATTGCTTACATTCATTGGTTTGAAAAAATAATTTATTTCCTGCTGGGTTTGTTTGCTGCTTATTTCTTCAGTTAATAACTGACGCAGATGCCGAAACTGTTCATAATATGCAAACACACTTTCATTTGCCGATTGTTCAACAAAATTAAAATGGTCTTTCACTTCGCTCACCTTAATGGTAGGTTGCCAATTTTTTTAAAAACTGTCCGTTATAAGCGACGTCCGTTGTAATAGGGTCCGTTATAATGAGGTTCTACTGTATATTAGAAAAATGAATGTATTAGAAAATACACTGTAAATAAAAAGAAAGCTTTCTGTGACTTATAATTATTCTATTAAATACCTTTAAATAGTTTTTTTTTTTAATTTTTACCTCAGAATTAGGGCAAGATGACGTTGGATAAACCACAACCAAAATAGAAATCTTTAAATTAAAGATTCTTCTAATTAATTTAAGATTAAAATTAATTTACGATTCTTCTCAAATCATTGCAAAAGGAATATTACAATCAACCAAAGGTATATTACAATCTCATAAATGGCTAAGAGAAAAAAAAGGCCAAATAAAAAAGTAAAAGTAAATATATTACAGGAACTGTAGTGAAGCCATTTCTACGAGGATCAAGTGCATCGTAGAGAAACAAAACCCCTGATCCCTCAAATTGGAAAAACAATTTTCTGATGTTGCTTTAGTACACAGTAGAAAACTCAGTTGGCCTCGAATCTACAGAAATATCAGCTGGTTTGTCTATTAGTGGCTGAGAGATTTGATGCTGACCTTGTGAGATCATATCTGATCTTCGAAATCCAGAAATCTATATTTTCTTAACTTTTTTCGGTCTGGAAGTAGCGATTTCATTAAAATGTTTTATTAATAAACAGAAATGGAGGCATTTCAAAACAATCTTAATATGAAGATAAATGGTTTCGGAATATATGTCATTTATTCAACTGCTTTGGCTTTAAACCAAGTAGTTCGTAACATTAATGTAAAACATACAAAAATGTAATCACATCTCTACCAACTGTAATAAAGTAAGGAATTAAATTAATCCTGAAGAAAAATGCTTTATTTAGTTTTGTTATGTAATTGCTTATATAAATAGCTGTTAAGGCCCTGACTCAAGCAAATGCAGGCGATTGCAAACCTTTTATTTTTTTTATACATTTCGTTTTTCAATGCACGTAAAATTCGGAAAATTTAAATATGAACTTCTGAAGCATCTGGGATTTCTATTTTTCTTGTTTTTTAATTTTCAAAATATTCTGTAATTAATTAAATTAAAATTCAAACAGTCAATTTTTTGGGGTTTTTCCGAGGTATTACTCGGTATTTTCAAGTGAAAAAAAATAATAAAATAATGATTTGTATTTAAAATATTTATTATTATTGCAATAGTTAATTTTAAAAAAAATAGAAATTATATATGATTAAATTATTTTTATTAAAGTATTTTTTTAAGTTGAAAATACCGAATAATATCTCGAAATCGCCAAAAAAATTGACTGTTTTTGAATTTTAATTTATTTAATTACAGAATATATTAAAAATTAAAAACAAGAAAATAGAAGTCCCAGATGCTTCACAAGTTCATATTTAAATTTTCAGAATTTTAGGTGCATTGGAAAAAGATATATATAAAAGAAATAAAAAGGTTTGCAGTCGCCTGCACTTGCTTGAGTCACGACCTTAAGACATCTTGACTCAAGCAAATCAGGACTTTAAGACAAATTATACCAAGTGAACTTTTACAATAATTTGGGCTGGTGTGTGAAGAATTTTATATCTAACTGTAAGAAACCTTAAAACTTGCATGGACTAATTACTTCAATTATCTAACACATATCTAATAAAACTCCATACGTTATTAGCGAGTTATATAAAAGTTACCTAAGTAAAACTGTGTTTCTACTTTGTTCCAGCTTCACTGTTATCAAAACAGAAGACTGAAGTTAAGAACTAAATAATGGAAAACAAAGGAATCAACATAGCATTCAGAACGGAAACCAAGTGTACTTTGAATTGGAAAATGAATTAAAGTTTACTTTAATGCTTCTACATTTATCAAATAAAAGACTTTTTATCTTTAAAAATATTACAAGTCCTGGCTGTCTGTTCTAATTTAAGGTTTCTACATTAAACTGTTTCGACTGATGCAAGAGATTTTTAGAAGACAAACCTCAAAACGCTAGAGATTTAATGTAATATCTTTGCTTGCAGCTATTTTCTTTAAATTATAACTTAAAGATGATCATTTCTGTAAAATCATGAAACAACTTTTCCAAGTTAATTTATTTGTCTATTTCTGTTTGATTTCTGCGTAAAAAATTTATAGAAAATATTAATCAATAATCTATCATTGAAATTCACTGAGCTTTTATTCTAATCCTGTTATCTATTGAAGAATATTATGAGGTCTTCCAATTGTTGGAAGTCGTTTTAAAAAAACGATTTTAAGTTTAAATTAGATCACAATATCACCCACAAAAGGTAAAAAGGTAAAAGTAAAATATATTTACAATAAAAAAACACAATCGATTTCGGCTTCACAATATCAGCCTTTCTCGAGTACAATGCACTAATAATTTGGCTCAGACATATGTACATAATTACGAATTGATGAAATCCTACGTCTTATTTGATCTTGTCTTTTTTAAATTCGTAATTATTTATATATATAAGTTGGAGCCAAATTATTAGCGTATTACACTCGAGAAAGGCTGATGTTGTGAAGCCGAAATCGGCTGTGTTTTTTATTTTGTAAATACAGTTTATTTTTACCTTTTAACTGTTCGTGATATCGTGATTTAATTTAAGATAATCTATAGCACGTATTCTCTCAAGAGTCGATTTTAAGAGTCGTGAATATTTTCTTCCAGCAGTTGTCAAATCACCTCGGAAGACATTCGCTGTTGGATTTAACGATACGCCATCTTGAATTTGTCACTGAAGGCTACAACAATATTATATTGTTGAAAGGTTTTTGTTTTTTTGACTGAAAATAATGCAGATATGAAATATAAAAGGCATGGGGAAGTAAAATAAAAAAACACGCACGCACACACAGAAATCCAATCATCAGCGATAGGAGGAGGAGCAATTGAACTCCTGGAAATTAAATAAAAATTGGTACAAAACCGAAGAAGTGAGAAATTTACGTAAATATTATTTTTTCCTTCTCCTGTTTTCAATGTAACAATCTCATTTAGAACTTCATTTTCCCTTCAAGTTTTGTTTCTAATAACACAAAGGTAGCAAGAACCAAAATTATTCCTTAAGGTTTTCAGTAGGGCTATTGGAAGGGGGAGATTTTCTTCCAAATTGGAATAAGAATGGTGTTCGAGTGGTTCACAACAGCAGGAGTGCTTTTTATATTCCTTCCCTTGCGCCACATATCCAGGGAAGTCTTTTATGGACGGATTGGACATCGAAGAAAGCTGCTTGCATTTATTCAATAACAGAAGAAAGAAAAAATTCCTTACTCCAGCAGTGAGCCCAAATCAACTCAGATGGAAAGAAGAAATTTCACATAAAGAATATCACTGGACCTTAAAGGACTATGGAAATAGGATTTTCTTCAATGGAACTCTCTGTGCTTTTATTTAAAATTAAAGAAAAAACATAGCAAAGAAAAAAAATGTAAAAATAATAATTTGATTTCAGATTTTTTTCTAGGTTTTCATTAACTAATACGAGATAAACACTAATTATAATTATAATTTATAATCTTAATAAATTCTTTCTATCTATTTTGAAGAGAATATAATTTATTTTCTGTTGAAAATACAAAATCCATTTAAAAAAAAAAAGCAAAATATGAAGTAGAGAATTCTAGAAATTAAGAATAGGAATAGAATTAAATAGAAATTCATGTGATGATTTGGATTGTTGGCATTTCTATGAAGTAGAGTTTATTTACGTATTTTTTTGAGTAAGCGTCAAAGTATAGCAAGCATAGTCAAGCTATTTCAAATAAGCCTGTTCTTCATTTTGCAGCAACTCTTAAACACAATTTATTTATTTATTTACTTATTACAAATGACACCATCATATAATCTGCTGTAATTATTAACATTATATGATGTATTGAAGATTATTTTTGTTGGATTTGTAAAAACGAATTGAAATAAAGCTAATATTAAAATTAGAAAAAAATAAAAAAGGAAATTTTCCACATTGTCAGTATTCTGACCCAGTGAAGTCACCGGAATAAAAATTATTAATTAATTTCAAATTATTCTACAATCCTGCAATCAATTTTCTTAGGCCTTTACTGATTTATGTACATCTTGGTGAGCAAAAGGTCGTAAAAAAATAATAAACAACATTAAATAAATGGGAAATATGCAAAGGCCATAAAATAGAATGAAAATATCTTTTTGTTTGTATTTTAATTTAGTTTACTGAACTTTGTTCAGTTAGATAGAGTTATTCAAAGACCAATAGATAAAAAATCAACATAGGGAAAAATCTGATTTAAGAAAGTAAAGAAAAAAAATAAAGTAAAAAATAAAAGAAATAAAGTAAAAAAAATAAAATAAAAATTTAAAAAAATTCAAAATAAAATAAAATTTTAGGAGTGTAAATGTACAATAAATCAGATCTGACTATAAAAAGTAAGTAATTATTAAAAGTAATAGTGAGTGGCAAATAAAAATAAGTGAATAAATAGTATCTCTTACATGAAGCTATCTGATAAATAGTTACATAGATCGTTTACGTTACTAATAAACCAGAATTTTCATTTAGGGCCATTTCTAGTATTACGTAAGCACATTTTTAGTTATTTTTAGACCCCCCCCCCCTTTGTCAGCAAAAATAAGCAATGTCCTACCCCAACCCTCTCGTGTTTACGTAAGATTTGCCAAATCATTAACAGTATTTTAAAAAACTCAAAATTATATCAAAATTTTAACAAGAAAAAAAGCATAAATTTGACTATTATAAAAATTTTAACGCAAACATGTTTATCTGTCTTACATAAGCATTGCTCTGATCCCCCTCCCCGTTGTCAGCAAAAATAAGCAAAGCTAGACCCCCCCCCCCCCCCCCCGAATGCTTACGTAAAATTTGAACGGTCCCTTACCTCAGCAAATGAATGAACCACTGACATTTAGAAATCGAAAATGAAACTTTAGTATTTCTAAATTATTCATCATATTTCATTTTATTAAAACCATCCTTAATATCTTTATGTAAAACATTATTTTATTCCATCTGGATTTCAGAGAACTGATTAAGTGTATTGGGAAAAATAATTGGAAAGAAAATTAAGAAAAATGATAAGAAATAGTCCTCAGTTTAAGACGATTTCCTTAACGAGCCAATTCCTTAACGAAAAGAAAATATCATATTTCTAATCCTCAAGATAAAGAAAAACTGAAACGAGTTCAAATTAACATAATAGTTTAAAATTCACAGAGTTATATTTTACCGATTACAGCAGAATTCTTAATTCGGTTCAGAATTCTTAATTGTCTTTTGAAATAAATGTTTAATAGATTGTCTGATTTATTTGAAAAAAAAAACGATATGTTATTTTTTAATTTGATTATTTAAATTTTATGATTTGAAGATTTCTGACGATGGCGTTAATAAAAAAATTCAAATAATTGTTATTTCAGCTTACGATTTATGACTTTCAAAATAAAAGTCTGGAATATCTCGGTTTCTTATTTTCAAAGTTATAACTTTTTCCCCTCCCTTAACTATAATTGTTAATTACTGTAATTAGTAGAATTAAATTTAGTTAAGTTTAATTATTTTTCTTTCTCAGGAACAGCCATTATGCTTTTGAATTATAATTCTCCTCCACTCTTCGAAAAGTGTGAGAATTAAGTGAGATCTTTCATTTAGAGCAGCGTTTCACAATCTTTTTCGAGGCGCTACTCCCCTTTTTCTAATAACCTGCGACCCCCGCCACATTTGCACTTTTAATAGGGTAAAGAAAACACATTAAAAATAGATTTTTCAGAATGTAATTCTAATATATATATTTAATTAACATCGAGACAATGATTAAAAGCGAATTTTTATATTGAATTTTGCATCGTAATGAATATCCTTTTCAGTTTACTATTTGTAACAGAATTATATTCTAATGATAATATAGCATTTGTATATTTTGTTTTTAGGGAGTAAATCAAGGTCCGAGAGGCGGAAATTTGAAAGAATATTAACGACCTGCCGTACCAAATAATTAAAATAATGTGAATTTATAATATTTATAATATAATGTGAATGTGTATTTATAATATTTAATTTAATGTTTAACAATATAAGATATTTAATATGACCAAGACTGGCTTTTAATATTTTTTTAAACATCCGCCGTTAAGTCACTTCGTTTCTTTTCTCAAAAATCAGTTGTAATTAAATCATTATTTTTACCCTCTATTATTTTTTATTTAAATTTTTTGATGTATTTGAACTGATGGGTCATTGTTTTAATTGTTTGTCCGTTTGGTGTATTTGTCCCTTTCACTGAGCTGGGTTATGTTGGGCTGGATCGGACTGAAGAGGGTGTTGAAACCCGAAACGGTTACCGTATCCGATTCCCAACAAAATATCCAAAATAAGCTCAGTAATTTCTGTTTTTGTTGTTGTTTAGTTATTGTGCGGTTTTGTATTGTTTTCTTTGAAAAAAAAAAAAAAAGTCAGTTGTTACAAGCAGTGTATAGAAAATTGCAGTGTACCCACATTGAAATACCGGGTGGGCATAAAATAAAGTGAGGTGTTCAGAGCCCTCTAGCGAGGAATGTATTGGACGAATCGTAACAACATTCGGTGGAAATACAGAGTTTTGGACATGCGGTTTCGATTTCTAAAAAAAAAAAAATAATTAAGTAGTACCAAAAGCCTCCAACAGTGGAAAATGTGGCGCTGTTAACGCACTACTTTGTGTAACTAAAAATAAATGTGGTGATTCCCCAGAAAATTCTTTGAAACCCCCCCCCCCAAGTTGGTATCCCGGGCTTTAGAAAGATAATAGCAATTACATTTAAAAAAAAAAGAAAAAGAAAGTTCTCATTTAATTCTTTTTTTTTGCCAATGAATTGTATTTCCTCGTGATTTTTCATTTTGTTGACGTAAACTGAACAAGGTGATTTATTCTCATTGGTGAAATCCCCTAAGTTTCAATCTTTGCGATGTTTAAACCATATTTGCAAAGCACGGAACTTTAAAATTCCTTAAGTACTAAGTGGTCAGATCATCATAACAACCGGAAGGAATAGCTTAGGAATTATTTTCAATTTAATTCCTATTTCCCGGAATTCGACCTTAAAACACTTCGATTTCTCTTTTCCTTGTAAATGGCCCGTTACGAAATTTTTTGAAGTTCTTAATGGAAACTAGCCGTTCCGGTATGGCCGAGCGGTCTGCCTGGCGGACGTTGTGTCCGAATGTGGGTTCGAACCGGGAGTGGCTTGGTTGTTTCAATTTCCTTCCCTGTGTTTGTTAGCCTCTTCTTCACTTTCTCTCCCGTGGAAGACCACGGGAACCCGTCTCACAAGGGAATGGTTAGGCTTGTCAGTCCGAAACATCCCTTGAAATTTTTATCATTTATTCAGGACCTTATGTAGTTGACGTATACCAAATTTTAGCTGCTTATATGCACTGAAAGGGGGTTTAAAAAAATGCTAAAGTTACAAGGAATACGTCATCACTCTTTGCTTGCCACGCATGACGTCACTATCTCTCGCTGGTTTGCCGGCGCTCAAGGTCACACGGATGGCACGGCAGAGCAAAATCCTTACTTTTAAAAGTATACTGTTATAATTACTGTTTATAAAATAAAAGCAATAACT
>JAFIDM010001028.1:30702839-30716335 GCA_023159025.1 Thereuonema tuberculata | reverse complement strand
AGTTATTGCTTTTATTTTATAAACAGTAATTATAACAGTATACTTTTAAAAGTAAGGATTTTGCTCTGCCGTGCCATCCGTGTGACCTTGAGCGCCGGCAAACCAGCGAGAGATAATGACGTCATGCGTGGCAAGCAAAGAGTGATGACGTATTTCTTGTAACTTTAGCATTTTTTTTAACCCCCTTTCAGTGCATATAAGCAGCTAAAATTTGGTATATGTCAACTACTTAAGGTCCTGAATAAATGATAAAAATTTCAAGGGATGTTTCGGACTGACAAGCCTAACCATTCCCTTGTTTCTTTCCCCAAGTGCTTCTATGGGAATTCTTGAATTCTATAGGAATGTTGACCTGTCGCCGGACAGAATTACTATGGATGGATGGAATGAAAACTAATAATTTTGTCTTAATAAACTAGGCTGAATCTTCAATTCTCTTTCCTTGAATAAGTTTCAGTTTCATTATGACCTCAACTATTATGCTAAATTCTCCAGACGGATCATAGGTCCACTAAGCCCTCTGTAGAATGGGTACCGGATTTCTATCTCGGAGATACTGATGGGCGAGCGTTGGGCTGATCACCTGACAACATCTCCTCGGTCAATGAAACGTTGGGAACCTTACATCCAGCGCCCCTATTGGCTATAGTGGAATTCACCTCCTACACTAATAATAGGTTAAATAGTAAAAAATCTTAGGTGATGTTCACTCAGATTTAAAAATAAAGAATTCTTCATTCTCAAACATCGAAAGATTACAATTACATAACAGGTTAGTTATGCAATTTGCAACACAAGTTTAATAATAATAGCATAAAGTTAATTCACAGAATTAATAAATAAATAAATATCCGCTTATTAATCATTTGTCAATCAACAAACAGTAAATAAAAGAATCAGTACAGCAATCAATAAATAACGGACTAAAGCTATAACAGCTAATTAAAGTTTCTTCAAATGCAATTAAACAGTAGCATTTCGATTAACCAAGTACAATAAACCAAATGTACAGTTACACATTACAGGAACCTACTCCTGTTTACGCGATGACAAAAATCAGACAAAAAAGCAACTTATCGGTTCGCTTCATTTTCGATAACTCATATTAAATTATGCTGCAAATATTACTTTTACAGCCAATTCACAATAATAAATTGTCATTAATATGAAAACCCTTTAACTCTGGAAATACATTTGGATGAAACGACTGTAGCGTTTGAAGTTAAAGTAAATGATGTCTAAAAAGAATGCCTAATAGTTTACTTTTTAAATTAAGATCTTTAAATATGACGTTACAATTTTTATTTCCCCAGTCTTCTATATCTCCTCTATTCTTTTATCTCTACTTACATTTGAAAAAATCTCTCCTGCTTAAAATAAAGATTCAGCACTTCTTGCTTTTCAAATTAAGAGTTATAAACCTTCTCATTCTGAGAGTAAATTCCTTAGAAAAAGAGTTTAGAAAAATTTAATTTCATCATCATCATCTTGCTGCCTTAATTACAATCTGTCGGGGCTTAACTGTCCCTCTACGCAGTAAAACCAGGAACCATCTTCTTCAATCCTCCTACGAATGACTTCCTCAACTTCTTTCTTCTTGTTCTTCATTGGTCTTCCCCATTTCCTGTTTCCTTATTTCATGATGGCATGCTTTCATTGGTTTTTGTCGTCAAAAAAATATCCATTCTCTTAACGCTAATTTTTTTTCGTTATATTATCAACTGATAGATCTATGTTATCAACTGTTATGTTATCAACTGATAGAATTAAAGCATAACTTTAATTCTGAGTTTAACTTTACTGTCTATCATTGAAATTCTAACCACTATTGTTGCTTTTATTATTATTGTTAATCTAAAAAAAAATTTAACACTGCATTTGGCAGTTTTTCTTTTGTTGGTTAAGATAATAGAATTTGTTTTATTTGCACGAAGATAAATAAACTGAAAAATAATAACAGATAAAAAAGCATTTTTTTTTTTATTTCTAAGACAAACAAAGTAAATTAAAAATTTAAAAGTCAAAATATTGCAATGTTTGGTTGCGTACAGTGCTTTAAAAATGTTGTAAGTTACACGATACGGATTCGACTTTAGTTTAGAAGAAACGGGAGGTAATTTTTTCTGATAATAAAATCAGGAATTTCAAGCTGAATAAGATGCTTCCAGGGAGTCCACAGAAGCCGATAAACCCTGAGGAAATGAGTGAGTTGATGGTATCCGATGAAGCAATCTCCTCCTGTGTCTGGATGGGAGAATAGCCGCCAGAGGACTTCGATCGCAACCCATGAGATTCTTGTAAATACAGCCGTGTTGACTCTGAAGCGAAATTACAAAATGACGAGATGTTTCAAGGTGACAACATTGTCCGCTTTCGTACGAGTGTTCATGTTGAAACAGTGTCCCTTCGATAACAAACCCATCGACAACTCAGTAGCCAATTCAGTCACCCGCAATTACAGACCCACCTGCCGTCATCCAATCGGATGCAAAGGCAGATTAAAGTACTCCGCTTCCTTCTCACTTGAAGTGTGTGCTAATTTTAAAACTTTGATCCGAAATAAAGAATAGTTCATATGGACCTGTAGGATCTGATCAGAAACGATGTATTATAAGGTCTAAAATTACAATAAATGTTCTTACGTCAACTTTATATCTTGGACTTGATCATTTGTTATACTGAAAAATGATTGGGTTTTTGTAATTACAGCTGTATTTGTATCAATCACTGTTATTATTTGGAATGACCAATAACAAATGTCATTGTTGCTCAATAACTATTAATATAAAATAACTTAACAATAAGTAAGTAGCCTATTATTTCAAATTATAAGCAATAAAACTGTATTATTCTTTTGATGAATAAATTGTAATGTTCTATTATTTGGTAGATTATTGTTTTTTTCTTATAGTAATCGCAAACAAACAATAAGATAAAGTATTGAAATATTTTAAAGACAGTTCAGAAAACTTTAAATTGGGAGTAAATAGACAAAGATTTGAAATTGCTAATTTACAAATTTGGTGAAGCCTTTTCGGTTTTATCGCTTTCAATAATTAAAAAAAAAATAGTTAATGCAACAAAATAAGTTTCAATTGAAAAACTTTTATGCTAGAGATTTCTAATTGATCGTTTGTTCGTTTTTTTACTGGATTTTGCTAGTCACCTTATTTTTAATTATCTAACCACTAAACTATAAATTTTAACCCGAAGAGATCTATTCATAAACTCATTATTAAAGAAAAAATGAAAAATCGAATCAAAGATGCGAGGATAAAGTAAATGAAATAATTAGTATAAAAAAGAACACAGAAATAAGTGAACGCCTTTAAACCCTGGGTACATTTTATGTTAAACTCGTTGGGAATAGCGAATAACCTATCATACGCATACAAAGCCAATTGTATTCTGTACATCCCTCCATTTTCGTACTTTGAAAAACCCTTTTGTCAACTAAATCTTCCATCATTTGCATCGTCGTAGCAAGAAATACAATTTAACTCATCAGAACATAACGCATTTGTAAATCATTAGAAGTTAAACGGGAAAAAAAAAACCTTAAATTGTTAAATGGAGTAACAATGAATTGAAATAAAGATAAAATGCCACTGATCTAAAATGCCACGCTAACGTTTCTGATACCATGTCTGTAATAATTGGCTTTAAAACAAACTTTCCTGAAAAAATTAAAATGAATATTTTCCTTAAATTGTTGCTTATTTTTATTATTTTTCTGTGATCTTCCTTTTGTTGATTCTATATTTTTTTTGTCATGATTTATCCATTTTGTGCAAAAATATTTACTCTCCTTATAATTTTTACAATTTCTCTCTTATTAAATATGAACGAAATGTAAACTTCCTCCGTTTATTCGAAACCTTTTCCCCTCTCAGGTATTTGTTCAACAGCGTAAATAAATCGACATTTGAGAACTGATGGTGATCGTTTTCTCAATTCAATGTTTTCTTCCTCTTTTCATTCTTTTGGATTTTTGTTTGCTCAGATTTCACAGCTGCACAGAATATTCTTCTTAAAGATATTCCATTTTGTTCCCGTAATAACGTATCTAATATCTCTTTTACACTGTATTAGTTACATACATTTTATTTTTTATCTCATTGATTGTTGTTAGGTCCTTAACTCGCTTAATTTGTTCTGGCATTGTTGTAGCAGCTGTTTATTTCTATATCCTTTCTATCCATATTTCGTTTTTTACATTGTTATCTTCTGTTTTTCTTTCTGAATGTTCTGCTCTCAATTCTTATTTACTGTTTATTTCATTAATCTTTTATCTAAATCCATCTTCTAGGAGCTAGGGTATTCTCTTTTCCTTAAAAGCATAAGCTAGCCGAGGTGATTTTCCTGTACTGGTTACAGCGTTTTTTCTTTAGTTGTTTGCTTTCAACCGGGTCCCACTTCCCTGAGGGGGAGACGGGATCATAGGTACCGACGCATTCCGAGCTTCATTATCAAAGCTAAATCTGGCTGATGAGTCCTAATAAGGACGAAACAGCTGTCCCAGATTGCTATTGATAATGGCTCAATGCGTTAAAAGCAAACAATTCTAACGAATTTGTGCATTTTATAGATTTTTCTTCCCTTAGCATATTCTTTAGTTTACCAACTTTTTGTTCTTCTACTATTTTTATCATATATTCCTTCTTTCTCTTCCACTGTTACCATCAATGTTCTGCATTCATTTGACAATCGTAACTTTTAAAAAAATTCTACGAAAATATCCTGAATTATCTACTGTCGTTAAATCTTTACCTCACTACACCAACTGCAAATTATACTTCATTTTAACCTGCAGAAATGATTGTAGCTTGCAGGAAATGATCCTTGAATCTTATTCAGAACTTATTTTCACATCATAAGATTTATTGACTGTAATTGCTTTGTTACTAAATCTATAATTGTTTGACGCTTCAGTTTTTGAGTTCCTGCTTTTGAAAACATTAATGATTTTTTTGGCCTTAAGTTTCCGATGTAAAAGTAGAGAAAGTTATGGGTATAAAAATTGTCAAAAGTATTGTTTGAGTGAATATAAGAGAGTCCATAAACAATATTGATGTAGCAAATCTTCTTTTGTCTTTTATTATTATTTAAGTATTGTTTTCTAATCAACTGTTAGCTTATTAGAATATTAAAATTCGAATTTTCAAAATGTATATGGGCATTAAAAAATATGCAATCTGCAACATTTTCATTTTTTATATGTTAAAACAATACTTCTTAAACATTCTGCATTTAAACATTGCTTGGACTAAAATTTGTGGTTGGTAAAATATTTTAGTAAATATTCATTTTTCTTTCTGAGACAAATACTTTACCTTCAAAATCCGAGCACTTTTGAAAGCAAGAGAAGAGTTAGCACAAGCGATTCGTTTCCTGAGAATGGTTTTAAGACAAAATGAATCCAATTAGAAAAAGGCTTACAGGGTAAGGTGGCGCAGGCACAATTCTTAAAAGATTACAACAACGCCTTTTGCAAGCGCTAATTGGAGAAGCATCCGTTGCACTCCATTGTTCCTTGGCTGTTTTACGACTCGACCAAATTGGGCCAAGCAGTAGTTTTCCAAAGTCCGCTGGCAACTCGCACAGGCTTAGAAGACCAAAAAAAGACTCCAAAATGAACCGGAAACTTGGCAAAACATACGTTTTAAAAACAAGCACCCGCCATCTAACAAGGTTTAAACCGCAAATTTGCGTCCGTTCTAATGGAAAGATGATGCAAGCGTTCGTTGCGTAATGAACGGGTCTAATTACAAGGAGTTGAGTTTCCTGCTCGTTATATCGTTGCAGAAAGAAAGAAAAAAAAATGAATAAAAAAAAAACAAAAACAAAATACAAAGCAACAGAAAGCAAACGAGACCATTCGACGTATCCTGATTCAGTTTAACAAGATCCTATTATAATAAAAAAATACACTGGCTATTCAGTTGCAGGTTGTTTTCTGCCAATCTCAGACAACAGGGTTGTTTATGAAAAACATACTGTATTGATAAGTGTCTAATGAAGTGAATAAAAACAGCTTATTCGTCTTTAATTCTGCCGAAGAAAACAACCAAATCGAAAAGACACTTCCCGCTTCATTTTCCTCATCAACACCTTGGGATCAGATCGGAATCATAATAGGGGGGTGGCGGTAGAAGGAAGCGGCGCGGATCCCGTTACCGTGGCAACGTGCCTCCTACTTAATTAATTGATCCTCCGCTAGGACGAATCCAACCGCCAACGAAGGGAGGAAGTTCAATGGCGAGAGCACGTGCAATTGTCTGCGTTTCGAGAAATATACTTTCGTCGATTCACGTCGACCTTACCACACAAATAGTTTCTCTTGCATAAACAGACGAGTGGCATTTTCTTCCTTTCAACTGGATTCAATAAAGAAATGAACAAATGCTGACAACAATCGTGGAGAGAAAGTTCCTTCTGTCTTTTCAGGCATGTTAACAGCAGATATTTGGCATGTTTTTGGAAACTCTACGATATCAAATGCATTGAGATTTTCAAATTATTAAACTCAATTTTACTTTGCCAATCTGTAATCAATTCAAAAAAAAATTGATTTCATTAGTACAATACTTAAAGTATAATTACAGAGATGAACATAAAGGGAATGTTATGAGTGATCATATAGTACGAGCACGAACAATGGCCTCTGGATAATGAATAAATTTTGTCTTTCCAGTGAATAGTATTGTTTTCTTACGATTCAGGCTTGATTCACAATGATTATTTGGGCTAAAAAACCAAGCGCTTTTCGGCAATTACGATATCAAGTACGATATCAATAGAAAACAAGATAGAATTGATATTGTTTGAAATTTGTATTATTTTTGTTAAATATCATTGACAATGAAGTTATGAATGATTTTTAAAGTATAGCTAAAAATTATAATGCTAGAGTAACAAAACGATAATAAAGGATAACATCTATGATATGTTGCGATGACAACGGAAAAGAAATAAAAATATAGAATAGAATTGTAGAAGATAGAATTGTATAAGAAATAGAACTGTAGAAGATAGAATTGTATAAGAAATAAAAATGTAGAAGAAGAGAATATAGATTCTGTGGATGATGAAATATTATGCTTAAGAAGCATAAAATATATTTTCACAGATAAAGAAGCCTTCTTATTTATTTCTGTATCCATCAGCTTTGTTTATTTTCATCACGCTTTGGAAGATTTGAATGTTAGATGAAACAAATTAAGAGAGGATATAACAAATTAGATGAGTTTCACGGGATATCGTTTATGTGGAATAATTAAGATAGTAATATGTCTATATTCAAAATAAGAAAACAGAATTCCAAGCAAGAAGAAATAAAATTACATATTTGAAGAAAAACTCTAATGACGAGATATACACTGTCTGCTCAATTGAAAGTGGTCACCTGTGTTATGGAACAGACGCTTTATTTATAGCGTGTCTAATAGCGCGTACTGTGGCCTTTTGCCCTAAACACAGCATCCACTGGCATGCTCTTCACCAGTTTCTGATAGCAAGCAACCGGTATTTTTGCCCACTTTTCCTTCAAAGCTTGCAGAAGTTGGATTCGTGTTTGCGGTCGCATCAGACGCGCACGAATCCGGCACTTCAATGCATCCTACAGATGTTCAATAGGGTTGAGGGCAGGACTCTAGACGGGCCACTGAAGTTCCTCAACATTTTTCTCCCGAAACCAAGCGCTGATAACACAGGCCTTATGCCTGTACGCGCATTGTCGTGCTGTAAACAAATGGCCCTTCACAACATAGGAAGCATGGAATTGTCTAGAACGTCCAGGTACTGTGTGGATGCCATGTTCCCTCGAGCACGGGAGAAGCACGACCGCACCATCACACCACCACCGACAAACTTGACTGTTGGGAGGACACACTCAGGCAGCAGCCTGACAAACACCACACCCAGGTGCGCCCATCCGATCGGCAGAGTGTGAAGCGTGATTCGTCGCTCCACATAATGCTCTTCCAGCGGTCCATCGACCAAGACCGTCGCTCTGTACTCCAGGCCACATGATGCTGGGTGTTTACAGGGGTGATGTTAGGCTGGTGGACAGCAGCCCAACAGGTGTACCCTAAGGCATTGAGCTCCCGACGAATCTCATGGTATGAAATGATTGAAAGATAAAGATTGATCGATAAAACGAAAGAATATATGAACATTCAGCTGAAATCAGATTCATATCTATCATTTCCCTTTCTTTTTACTATATTTAAACATTAAATTCTCACAAAAACCAAGATCGGACAATTTTCTTTTTCTTTTAATAGCAACACTTTTCATCTGTAAGACTAAGGTTCTTTTTTCGTAATTACTGTAAGACAGCAAATTAACATCAAAAAAAAATCTGGCATTTAAACAATTTTTCCATCTTGAGTCAGACATCAGAGAAGGTAGGAGCTTTTAAGGAAAACATTTCTAATGCTACCTACATACTGTGTGCTTTTATTTTGTAATTAAAGATATGTCAATCTTGTTTAAGTACTGGAATTAAAATACAAATTTTCTCTTGGGAATTCTTCCAATACAATATTATCTTTCAAGAAACACAGCTTACGATCCGTTAGAGCTGTAGAATAGCTTATTATGTACTTTTTATCGGCGTCACTAATCCGATAATCCAGATAATTACCAATGGAAAGCCTTCGAAAACAAAACACACAAAATTCAAATTAATTTCTAAGATTTAATGCCGTGACAGTTTTGATAAGCATTCAAGAATTCGAAAAAATTACGCTTCAATCAATTTATCGTTGAATCTTTGATAAGCCTCGAAGTAATTTAACATAATGGTACCACAGGCGGTTGTGTGATATAGATGGTGAATGACGATTTACGAAAAAAAGTCCTCATATTTTCATTATCACAACTCTACACAATGACGAATAAAGAATCGACAGGATCACCGTCAGATACTTTTTGACTGAGGTTTTTGTAACTCAATTTTGATGTATCCTGTAGCACTTAAGGTTTCTACGAAACAATCTCGGCTCAAAGAAAAAAAAAACACAACAAATTACTTGTCACTGCATATAGTTCTTACACCCCCTTTTACATAAGAATTACATAAGAAAAAAATCTAGCTTATCTTTTCGTTTGATAGTTTCTACTAAATATAATACCGGGTTCTTTAACATTCTCATACTGTGTTCTGTATTAATAATGGCTGCTGAGTGATGGGATCTCACTTGCATCTATGGGGGTCTTTGATAATGTGATATCCATCCTTTGGCAAATTAGTTTGAAATGGAAGTTTAGACCCTAATCGAAAGCAATTTGATATTCGGCAATTTGCAAACCATTATCTGGATCTGCTTCGTAAATTTAATAATAACTTTGTAATAAATAGTTGTGGCGCCACGGAGAGACTAGGAATATGAAGGAGCAATAACAAACAACAGAGAAAAAAAAAATAGCACTTTTTTTCACATGAATTTTATGAGCTGTATTTTGCAGTGAATTGAAATAGAATTTTAAATACTTTTTTTAAAAAGAATAAGTAAATCATTTTCATTTTATTATAAATGGTTAGTTAGATCGTAGGAAAATAAAAGGAAAAATGGTCTAACTAACCATTCGTAAGTCAATGTTTTGATTAACATTAGATTGAACGACAGAAAAGGTAATGTCTATCAGTGTTTCTATATGTAATATGAAGATGTCTTTCTTTGAAATCCTGTGAACACCAGTATTTAAATATTTATGGTTTGATAAAAAAACATACACGTTATGTGTAAATACATATTTAATAACAAATTTTCGGAAGAATTTCCGTTTTCTTTTTTAAGTTGTGTAACAAAACACAATTAAACAATTAGAAATTATATGAAAGATTTGTAAGTTTCCTTACAAAAAAAAAAACAAAAAAACATTGTTAATGTAAACTGCCACATTATCAATTATTACATTAAAACTTTATATCAATAATACTATTTTTAAAATTTACCTGTTTTGTTAATGTCTTCGCCATATACCAATTATTATTAATAATATAAATTACATCAATAATCCAATGCTTTAAAATCTATCGTTTTGTTTAACTTATAGTTTTTTTATAATCAATCCCTCTTCCCATTTTACAAACCATTTCTACTTCTACATCCTCACACCTGTTAATATTCTTTTCTTTTGTGCTCTTAATGAATAAGCTAGAATAAAATAAATTATTGAGAGCTTAAAGAATTGGATTTATATTATTAATAATAATTGGTATGTAGCAAAGGCATTAACAAAACAGCTAGATTTTAAAAATATTATTGTTGATTTAAATTTTAATATAATAATTGATATGTGGCAGTTTGTTCGTAAGGAAGCTTACATATCTTTCATGCAATTCCTAATTGTTTAATTATCTTTTCTTACATTTTTAAAACCTACAAAGGACGCGGGGAATTTCTTCCGAAAATTTGTTATTAAATATGCATTTAGACATAACGTTTATGTATGTTTATTAAAATATTATGAAGAGGATAGAGTTAAGAAGAAGTTACGATGCTATTTTAATAAATATATCAAACTTAATGATTTTGCATTACTGTCTAAACATTTTATATAAATTCAACCTTATATTTAAATACTGATTTTTTTTTAGCCCAAAACAATGAACAATAAAGAAACTTACGCATGATGAGAATCCACCTTTATGTTGTAAAAGACTTATTGTCCAATATTCATTATTAGTATGGTATTTGTATCTCTCTTACGAGGATATATAACTCATGCGAATAATCACTACATTTTATGAAATTCATGGTGGACAGTTTTATATAATTGAAGGAAGTCTTATTACATTTTGGCTTATGTAAAAGATAATGCTATGACGTCAAGTAGTGCATTTATCACAGAAGTCCAAGAGACCGCAGTTAATTTAGGGATGTTTACACTTGATCACTTTGTAATCAAGAAAAAATTAAATCAAATCAACACTGATTAACACGAAATTCCATTTATAAGAATTAATCATAATATTTAGATCTGATTATTTCCTTGATGCTATACCTAATTAAGAATCCTTTTAAGAATCCTCCAGAATCGAAGAATCATATCCCTTCATAATGTCAACAAAACTGTAGTAACGTAAATCAAATATCATTTTTAGGTACTATAGTTAAATTGTGGTGATGTGAAAAATGAACAACTGATCAATTGAAGGACATTATAAAACATTCGCTTGACTTGTACTCAGCCCGCAAAAGTCAAGCAAAAGAATAAGAATATAAAATGACATTGTTTCGAAAGGAATGCTTCAGAAAATAAATATAGTTAAAAACTTTATTTATATAAAATGCACTTGCGGATTGGATTTAATGACATTAAAAAAAAGAATAAATAATACAGAACTCCTATCGATTCGACCTTATCTTCAAGGAAAATTCAAGAGAGGAGAACAAATTCAGATCAAGAATAAGCTGCTGCAGAGAAATATAAGTGAACAATATTTACTTCTGATGTTTGGAATAAAAAGATACGTATCTAAATAAATGACTTAATTTTAGTAGTTTACATGCTAGATTACTTTATTGTCCTCAAAATGAAAGATGACCGGCGGAAGTTTGAACTGCGCAGCCCTTCCGGTAGCTGATCAATTATGTTTTCCTGTCACAATGGACGCCCGTCGTCTGTTTTCAATGAGAAAGACATGTTGATATCGCCAAATTAAAACTTCTCTCACTATTTACCGTTATTTCAATACCAGTTGCTAACAATAAGTATTTATATAAATAAATAAATATATATTATTTATAAATACAATGCTCTTTTGCAAAGTAACAAGCCTTTACCGTAATGGCGACGTCCAGTGATAAACTCATACGGAAGTGCCTGACCAGAGTAATAGATGATACATGCGCAGATCTCACAAAAACAGGGCGGCCATCATTCACTGGGAGCACAATAAGAATGTGAGTACTATGTGGAATAAAATAATGTCGTTCAGAATTAGCATATAACTCTTAATTAGGTTATTTTTATTATATATTTATATATATTTATTATTATATATCTTAATTAGGTTATTAAATAACTCTTAGGTTATTTGTTTCTGTTTATTTTTAATTAACGGCGGTCGTTGCTCTTCGGAATTTAGTGAAAGAAAGACAGGTTAGAATGAGTAAAAGGTTTCCAATTACAACAGCACATAGGTTTAAGTGCTAACACCTTACTTACCAATAAGGTACATGCCTTTGATAAGAACTGTGGAAATGTATAGTATGTTTGTTACTTTTAATTCATTAAACAAAATAAGTTATTCATTAAGTATTTCAGCTTCAAAGTTTTGATTTACGTAAGGAGTAATAAATTACGTAAAAACTTGCCATGGAATTACGCGCGATTAAGACCCTATCTACTCATAGACAGCAATTTTTCTTCAATACAAATACCATTACTGCTATGTGAAGCTCAAGGATATAATCGTAACAAGAGTTTATACACAACAATTGGTTAGACCAAATTGTTTACCAAGTGACATCCTGGAACAGCTGTTTCATGCTCTTTGGCGATCATCAGCCAGGAGCATCACCAGAAGCGTAAGTCTCCTGATGATCGCCACAGAGCGTGAAACAGCTGTTCCAGGATGTCACTTGGTAAACAATTCGGTCTCACCCGTTATTTATTAATAATTCAATGTGCAGACTAAATTTTTTATGCTTTAAGAAAAATTCATTGATTTCGGCGGACTGCTGGCACCTGAATTTTCTCACTAATTTCCCATTAGTGAGTTTTTTTATTGTTCATTTTTCCTTTTGAGGCACCACTGCGGTTCCAACGAAGAGTTTATACATTCTAGAATCAGTTTATAAGTAAATTTGATAAAATTAAATGAAATGTTTAGAATCAGAGTTTTACATTAATTGTGTATCAATTAACACAGAGAATTATTTTCATTCTTTATTTTTTTTTCCTAGATTCAATTAATGCAAATTTCATTGATCGAACTCGATATTCTAATCTATTTTTAACTTCAGTATAATATAATGAATATGTATTTGATAAAATAGACGTCTTGAATTTCTTAGGAATAAAGAGGGGAAAGAAACAGAGGAAATTAGAATCTTCCGGAATTTACTGCAGTTTTAAATAAAGTTGAGGAAAGATTAAAATAATTTGTTTTTCTTTTAATACTTTGAAAATGTTTCACGATGTTTATTACTCTTTTTTTGGTAATTTGCTATTTGATGGCAATTTAACTTTAAACGTTAAACATAATGGTTTCTGTTTTTCAAAGTCAAAAGGGAAAGGAAATGATAATGAGAAGCAATAATAAATTAAGCCTTGAAATTTGCAATGATTATTATAAGAGTGAGGTAAGACAGAAGAGAATAATGTGAACTAAAGTGCTTAAGATAAAACGACTATAAAAATGAAAAAAATGGAGTTTTAAAGAGGAATTAAATCATGGTCTCACTGATTTGCTAAATATCAGGACTAATGAAGGTGGTCTAAAGTTATTTTACGATCCTCTTACCAGTCACAAATATATT
>JAFIDM010001028.1:30635796-30702829 GCA_023159025.1 Thereuonema tuberculata | reverse complement strand
GGCATGTAATGAGTCATCAGTACTCTGTCTATAAGCATTGACCCAGATACGTTCACAAATAGCGATGGATGTGGCTGTAGTCACTGTTTGTATGGGACTCGTTATGTTTCGAAGTATTTGGCCACTTCCTTTATCAAGCTTTTTAACTCAATCACATCCTTTTCTCACTCACTCACTATTTGTTCCGATATTTCACAGTAAGAACAACAAGTGAATGATGACCATACTCATCTATTAACAGCGTTGTTTGATTATAGCTGTGCCAAACGAAGTGTATCAAGTCTAATTTTTTTTTTGTCTGAATTGCTTTTATTGAATTGCAAAATAGCAATACCAAACAACATATTTTTATGAAGAAATAAACAGCAATACATATGAATGGCAAACACATTAGCAGAACTACAAAAACGTCAACTCTGCAATCATTTCTTCTTTGTTACTGATAAAAACCTGTTAAATCAAGGATCAACAATAAATGTCAATTATTAATTCAATATGTAAATTATTAATTATTAATTCAAGCCATAAATCATTCCTCTGAATTAAAGCACAAATCCTGTCTATGCAGTGATGCGCTTGTTGAACGGCTTATTCGTCTTACTCATCTTACAAACAATATCATAACAGAAATGAACTTTATGAATAGCACTACACTTTAACACACACTAGTTATTTATGATTACCCTTCGTACTTCTATAAATATTGGATATCACAACAATTTATGCTATACAACTTGCAACTCTATCTGCAAATTATAAAAATACAAAGCCTCTTAGTAAAGAATCAAAATCCCCAATTAAGAAAAATGAATATTCAGTATACAGCTAATGAAAGTCAAACAATGATTAAAAAGAAATTTGTAGATGTTCAGAATGAAAAATTCCTTTAAGAAAAATCCTTATCTGAATATTTTTCCAAATTTATAAAAATAAAAAAGTTTTTCGATATATATTATTTACAAAGACCCCCAAAAAAAATTCAACTTTTTTGAATGGATTCAAAAGCTCTAAAATTAATGTAGAAATATTCACAGCGATCTCTAAAGGCTACTTACTGAATCCCTTTATTGAAAGTCGTTCAATGTTAAATGTTTTCACAATCTATAACTCAAATTTAATAGTGTATGTCGTTTCCTTTCGTGGACTGATTTTTATACTCTGGATAAAGTCTGGCAGTTCTGGAAGCCTGTTATTATGCTAACAGTGAAACGATGAATTTTCTACTTAACACTTATAATTTCCTTTTCGCTTATATATCTCGTGACTTCTTCTTTAAAATTCCAATTTGGAACTTAATGAGACCTTATCGTAAAGTAAATGCCAAGGACATTCCCTATAATAGAAGGTGAGGGTGCTTCGAAACATAAAATAACAGCGTTCTCAAGATGCGCCCATTTCTCTTTGGGTTCCCGGGAGACTTTTGGGGAATGCCTTCTTCCGCCAATAATCACTCTCTGGAGCTAATAGCAGTCATTGTACTCGTCATCCTTAGAGGGGGTTGCCATGGAGATAAGATGTTATAGCTATTTCATCAGTCCCAGAGAAGACAGCCAAAGCAATGACTATTAAAATGGATTAAGCTTATGGAAAGGCCAAGAGAAAGAAGAAGCGTTGATATATCATTCAGTTAGAGATCTTTTCACCCTTAACAATACATCATAAAGTGATAACGGTAGCAGCGCTGACATCCTATTATTCATTATCGATTCTATTTGCATTCATTAAATTACCATCACAACGCTGGAGTTACCAAAACCAAAAAATTCTATCGTCTCCATATTGATATATATATTTTTTTTAAGTCAAAGAGCTAAATGAAATTCGTAAGTGATGCAACAACTTTGAGACCTCTTAGAATTAACTATGTTTTTTTTTTTTGCGACTTATTCAACATTTTACACGTACAATGCTTTTTGAATTGTAGATTGACTTAAGAACTTAATTCTTAAGTAATAACAAAAAAAAATTTAACACTGACTTTCATAGAAAATTATAATATTATATTATTATTATATTTAGTTATTTTTTTACATGGTTAACCTTCATTAATCGGTTTCTTCTTTTCTAAGCTATTTCTCTTGAAACTTAAAGAAACCATTTCTGCAAAAATACGGAAATTTCCAAATAAATAATTTCTGTCAGTGTAAGTAGATAGGGAATTACTCTACGAGAAAAACCTTTATTCTTCAGTAATTTTAATATTATAAATATTATAATATGAATATTATAGCAATATTTTTCTTTAGCCAATTTATTTACTGCTTTTTATTCCTTTTACAACAGAAGGATTATCTTATCATTGCTTTTATTAAATGATTGTAGATTTGTAATAAAAATTTAAATATTTTCTAATTAATCAATTAATTTTATCTTTTAATTGAAATAGAATTAATATAAAAATATTAGTAAATTAGAATTACTGACATATTTTTGGCGATAAAATTACGGGAAACAAAAATCAAATCCTAAATTTCAATTTGAAATTAAAGTTAATTAGAGATCTCTAGAAAAAAAAACTAACTAGATTCCGTTAAGAACTCAACGGTGTTAAAAATAAAATTTTAAGTCGTTCAACTTCTTATCTAACGAGATCTTCTTTTCTTAAGCATTGTACAGTATTTTTCCTATTCTGTCTAATGTTTCGGGAGAAAAAAAATCCTGAAACCTCATTCAAAACATTAGGAGTTTTGCGATATCATCATTCCATGTTGTTCATGTTGTCGTATCCGGGATCCATCTTGGATCACTCCGTGATGGGAAAGAATGCTGCTGTCGTTTAGATATCAATCGTTAGTTGACAGTCAGACTTCTACCATCCTTTAACGAAGAAAACCAAACACTGAAGAAGAAAGAAACATCCAAGCGCAGCGCCGGGATTCGAACCAGATTCCGACACAACAGCCACGTAGAAGGCCACCGCCTTGACCACAAGTCTATGCCGCAACGGAAGCATCATTATATACTTGTATAGCCGAATCATATCAAAAACTTTCGAATTTATCCCTTACATGAAGTTAGTTAGTACAATAGAATCTGGATTAGTTGAGATAAGTAGGACCCAGGATATCTTGGGTATCGGTACGTTCGGATAATAGATATTTGGGCAAAAGAAAATATCAAAACTTTCACCCTCTATTTTAATGGGTCAAATAAATAAATAATCGTCTAACAATGGGTCAAACAAAAGACGGAAGAAGTAAACTGAATGATTAAACATATTATACGATAACAAGAGAGAATTAAATTTCTATGTAAAGAGTTTGTTTCCAATATCTAACACTGTATTTTCTATCCCAAGATAGGAACACATAATATAAACTATAACAATTACACTGTAACTATATAAATTCTTAAATTTTTTTTTATAGTTCACCATTCTCCATTGCCTTAATCTCTTTAAACCACTCGTTACCTTTTTATTTTAAGGCCTAAATACTACTCTGTCATTTAATTACGTAGTAGAGAGATTATTCTAAACTTTAAAACTTCATCAATCGACAGCAGCAACGGGAAATGACGATCTTCCACTGATTAATCGTCCTACGCAGCATTAGTTATATATAAGTGGCGAAAGGAATTACGTCTAATAATAATTAAAGCTCTTAATAATCGGATAAAAATACAGATTCCAATTGATATAAATCTCGGTTAGTGGAGATTCGGTTGTCAAGGTCTTACTGTAACAATTGTTACTCGTGGAAGAGTAGTACAGTATTGTGCACTATTGCTTACTTTCCTCAATAAAAAGTACAGTAGATGGAGGACATAATTTTAAAGTAAGAAAAGGCATTTTCCAGATACTCTTTATAAGAAATAAAGATGATTTTATAATAGATATCATACTCCCCATCCTCTAGTAGAAGAAGCATTGAAAACAAAATTAATGATATACAGCTTCCTGGCCAAAATTAATGATATACTGTAGGTTTGAATTGAGAAAAGCTTACCTGAACAATTTTCTAACGTATTTCAAGCCTGAGACAATTCCAAGAGAAGTCAATATAATCGTGAATAATCTGAGGGAGGAAAAATACAAAAGAACAACGCAACAATTACGTTCAAATAAAGATGAGATACACTTGATGCGATGGAGTATCGATTGTTGGAGAATGAACTCATGTGCTGTTATAGTTGTGTTGTCACTGATGTTTGTTAGTCAATGAAGAACGAAAAAAGATGGTGGAATACGATGACAAACAAGGATGTATTCGGAAGTCCTATTCGCTAAAAGATGCAAGGGAATAATGAAGATAAATATTCCTTGTTTCTGCAAATAAGTGGCTCATAAACGCAAGAGATACGTGCCGGAAAACGGATTTGAAGTTCGACTAAACCGAAAGGATTAAAGGAATAATCTGGTTCGAAAGCTCATCTTCAATCGGATTCGAAAGTCTATGAATTCGAAGACATCGTCAAGCATCCACAGAAGGCGACTCAATATTGGACGATCAGACCGAAGATGATTGAACTTCAGCAGATTGTAAGTAATCTTTGATTTACCTTACACGGACGGGGCATAATACACGAATACCGTTATCATCACTTTTCTTCAAAAAGGACAGATTAACAGACACCAGTAAAGGTTACAAAGTTAAAGATTCAAGACATTAATACAAGTGTAGATAAAGTTAATACAAAGAGACTTTTTAGTTATCTTATTTAAGAAGAATGTTACACAAGCCTATAAATGGATAACATAGAACACTTCGTATTATGAGACGTAGTTTCATGCAAGTGAAATAGGATTAACATTTTTATGTAAAAGGAACTTTTAACAGAATATACATAGATTTGTTTTTTTGATTTGCCTTTGTTTTCTTTTCTACATGTTAGCTACACATGGGAATTATTTTAGCGGGTTGTACGAACACTCTCTGCCGGAGTAAAGGTTTTTAAAAATAACAGCTCTATTAGCAAGCATTAAGTCCGCTTCACTTATTAGTGATTACAAAAAATAAATTTATTTAAATAAATAAATAAATAAATAAACTACACTAAATTTGAGGCGCTAAAGAATTTTAACTATAATAAGGATGAAACATCTTCGCTATCTTACATTATTTTAAACCAATAAAATATCGATACAAAATTAAAATTTAAATGGCTTGATTTTTAGAAATTCGGACATATACAGCCAGGCCTTAAAAGGATATCTTAAAAAAGTGATATTGTTGTCTAAAAGAAAAGAGGATCACTGAGAGAAATGGAATAATCCCTAGTAACTAATTGATATCTTAATAAGTGCTATATTGCTCTCAAGAATATTGAACAATAAGAAATCTGTTTGTTGAAAAAAAAATACAACCTTAAAATTACAAAATGTTTAAAAAAAATAAATAAGGAAAGTTTATTAGATTATTTCAGGAATTTAGGAAACTAATCTATCGAAGTTAAGAGTAAATTAAGGATGAATAAAAAAAAGATTTTGATAGCTTAAAATATTTTAATATTTTATAACTATTTTTATCTTCTTTAAATATAAGGATTGTTTCAAGACCCGATTTTTTATCTGTTGGATTTTATAATTTGGATGTTGTAAAATCAAAATCTGCTTAAGAATAAGAGACTGATTCGTAAAGAAATCTGAAGATTGGGAAGTAAGGCCCTTTTATTTCATTTTTCTTAAATTTTTTGTATGTAGGTATTAAAATCATCATTAATAAAATGTTGCAAGGAATAAAGGAAACAAAATAGGAAAACGATCTTTTGGAATTCAAATCAGAATCCTTTATAGAGTAATCGTTGGTTTCCCGAGATGTCTCCTGGGATTCACTTCATGAGTCAAAATCTTCTCTGTTTTTTTTCTTCATTCAATTCAACTTCTGAATCATCGCAATGTTTGTCCACCCATTCATTCTCAACCAAAAGCAGAACAAACAAAAATTCCAGGGAATAAGAACACTTTCGAATATTCCATTGTTCTCCATAGTTATTTAGAAAATACTAAATAAAAAAATAAAAAAGAAAAATAGTTACTATTTATATTTTTCTTTTTGCTAAATGTATCAGCAAAATGAAGGAAAATATAAACAATAAATTCTTCTAAAGAAAGGAAATTTTAAATTCATTTTTTTAATTTATTATAATAATAATAATAATATCAAGTTATCTAGTCAGGGCCTTTAATGATGATCTTCAAGGACTAACATTTTCGAGAATTTTTATCAACAAGGCAAACCTTTATGATACACTCCTGTTTGTGAAAATTGCAACACCATGAAGGAACCATCAGAATGGAAGGAAATTTATTACACACATTACTAATAGTGATACAAACAAACGATTACAGTTTCAGAGCAATGCAACAACAGTACTTGCAAGATTTTTTGCATCAGTATGGTGTAAAGCCTCCACGAGCTGCAATAAGAACTGCAATACGCCTTGGCATCCAATCAAACAGGCCTTGAATGTGTTCCTGGGGTATCGCCTGCCAGGTTGCTTCTCTCCGAGTCCACAGTTCATCGGTATTTGCTCCTGGATGACGATGAGGGGCTAGTTGCCGAGTGATTATTTCCGAGACATGCTCGGGCGAACATAGGTGACATTTCGGGCGAACATGCAGGCCGGGGAAACATGGGTATCTGCCTTGCTTCGAACACAGAGATAGTAAGCAGCTCCGAAGACGGCCTGGACATTTCTGGCAATATGTGGTCGGCCGTTGTCTTGTTGGAATATGGCTTCAGGAGTGTGCTGAAGGAAGGGTACGACTTCAGCCTCCACAACTTCCCTGATGTAACAGTTGCTGTTGAGAGTGCCCACAATTCGTAGCAGCCGAGATCGCCTATGATACCCAATTGCTTCCTAAACAATCATGCCTATCGTTAAACAATTCCAAAATTTTAATCAATTGCATATCATACCCTGCTTTATATTTCCTGTAAGTTTCACTTCATTCGCATGCTTTCTTCATGTGTTGCATTTTTCACAAGCATGAGTATATATAAAAAAAAAAGGTAATATAGATGGTAAAAGATAATATAGATGAACCTGGTAATTATAGACATATAACATGCCTATCTGCTCTATATAAGCTTTCCATGTCAGTATTAGCTGTGAAAATTTATGACCATTGTATAATAAATGAACTGATTCTCATTGAGCGAAAATGGTTGCTCTGGGATGTAAAGAACAACTGATTATTGAGTCTGTTATATCTAGGTAAGCTAAAAATAAAGAGACGCAATTTAAATATGGAATCTATTGATTATTCCAAAGCATATGATTCTGTTCCTCTTAATTTACTTTTAAAATTTCTAGAATTATGACACACATATATATATATATATATATATATATATATATATATCAGATAACGTTAAAGTAATTTTGAAGCATCTAATGAACAGCTGGAAAAACTTATAATTTTGCAAACAGCATAAACTTGGGCTTAACTGAAGTATTGAGGGGAATTTTCCAAGGAGATACTTTAAGTCCGTTATGGTTTATCTTGGCACTGAGTCACTTTCTTAACAGTTAAATAAATCTTCAGTGAGGTATAAATTAAGATATGATCGTGAATTTGAACAAATATCTCGTATCATGACTACAAGAGTCATGGATGACACCAAACTCTATGTTACCAATCATCATAAACTTGAAACCCTTATTAACGTTGTCCAAGAATTTAGTAATGATATAAAAATGTCTTTTGGAATTGAAAAATGTGCAAGGATTCATATAAAGCAAGGAAAACTTCATAACATTTACAAACCTGTCGCATTTAAAACCCTGCGACCTGAAGAAACTTATAAATATCTCTGGAATTGAGCAAAATATGGTTTCAGATCATATTAGAGGTGAAGAAGAATGTGATACCTCCAAAAATTAAAACTAAAAAACAATAAATACACATTAAAAGTATAAATAAGAATTTTTTACTTTTGTGTCAGCCTCCGCTGGCATCAAAAATGAATTTCCTTAAGCATAAAAAGAAACATACAAAATGCCTGAAATTGTATAATCATCAATGGTTGAGACCAATGTGATATCTCAGAACTGCCTCTTAAAGAAATTCATGTGGGGGGGGGGGCTGGCACACGAATTTTCGAATTTTTATTTTTAATGTCTATTTAATGTTTTAGTTTTAATTTTTGGAGGTATCACATTCTTCACCATTAATTCTTATGACCTTCGTACTGAGACCTGGCTGTTTACTTTTGATTACTCTCAGCCGATGATCGCCAATACAGCGTGAAACGGTCTTTCTGAGAAATCACATTGTAAACACTTGGTTTCAACCATTGAAGATCACATTAGTCTCAAAGTAAAGTTTCGATTAGTATCAACAAAGGCTAACAAAGCTACTCAACACAAACTTAGCTGGGAAAAATTTTATTATTGCTGTTAACACTTGGGCTATGCCTCTATTGAAATATACTTTTGGCGTTTTGAAATATTCTGATGAAGATTTACGTGAACTAGACACTTTAACTCGCAGGATGTTTACGAAATTTCGATATCTTCAGTCTAATTCTGCGACAGAGCATTTATATTTATCAAGAAAACAAGGGAGTCGCGGATAGGTAAATATTTTTAATTTATGCGCGAATATTTAAGTCTGAAAACCCTCTTATTAAACTATTTGTTTTAATTGATACTAACTTCACACCTCTAAATTTAAAGTCTAATCATTGGTCTGAATCTCTAAACAATTTAACAGATCTTATGACATACTGGAAACAAAAAGTACTGCAGAGAAAATACCCGACAGCATTGCAGAATGATGTGATATGTCGCAAAGTTGGATAAAGAAAGATTATGTATTTCCAGAAACAGAAGAATTCATTATCTCAATTCAAGATAAAGTTATAAGAACTAATAATTATGAAAAATATATACTATGAATATGATGTTATTGATGTGTGTAGAAAATGTGGTGCTGCTGGAAAAACTACTGAACATATCACA
Organism: Thereuonema tuberculata; assembly: GCA_023159025.1. NCBI lineage: Eukaryota > Metazoa > Arthropoda > Chilopoda > Scutigeromorpha > Scutigeridae > Thereuonema > Thereuonema tuberculata. The sequence continues at coordinate 30,693,922 of JAFIDM010001028.1, read as the reverse complement.
GGAGAATGTCGTATTTTGGCAGATAATGCATATTTATCTCGGCTTAATCAAATTGCAAAATTATACACTCCCAATTGACCCAAAAGTATAAATTAACAGAAAATCCTTTGCCATACTATAAATATTTACCTGACGCTGTTTTAGAATCTAATGAAGTAATCTTATGTTGGGACAGAAGATTCACAACTGATAGAAGAGTGGATTATAATCGTTCAGATCTTATGTTGTTAAACAAAATTACAAAAGAATCTTTGATCGTAAATATTGGAGCACCTTTAACTGTTAATTAGCAAAAACTGAAATTGGAAAAATTAATAAGTATGCAAATTTAGCCATTGAAATCAAAAATATCTGGAAACTAATTAAAGTTAAAATTTTGCTTATAATAATATCTGTCGAAGGAGTTATAACGAAAAATTTTGTTACCTATTTAAAGAAGCTGAATTTCCAGTAGGTTTGTACGTTCAGATTCAAAAAGCTATAATTCTTCAAACTTGTCATCAGAATAAGATGAATTTCTTAGCTACTGTATTAAAAGCAGTCTTTAACTGTGTGTTCTATTGTATAATACTACTTCTACTAATAATAATAATAAAAATGTCACTCAGTAAGACCAGAATAGCAGCTCTAAAAGACAGAAGGTTACTATGCTGCTATAGTATTTTCAAATCTAAACCTTCTTAAGCTTCAAAATATTTAATCAACACAATTTATTTTGTTCATCTCTATTTGAAGATATTCCCTGTATTATTTTCTATAGTTAAATCCAGGATTGTTTCTAAGATTAAGCTTTCCTGTATTCTCTCAATGTTTTTCTTTTAAAGTGTTCCAAATTTTGGGATAATAGTCAAGTACAATTTTGCAAACACAAAAGTAAATTGATTATTAAATAAATATCGAATACTTTCTAACTAAAAATGAAATTAGTATTTTTGTTTTAGATTTGTTATCGATTGTATGCACGCATATAACATATATGCTGAATTATCCAAACTCGGTAATTACGTCTAAAGACAAAACAACTCCAGAATAATTTAATATGAGCACATAATTCTTTTTAACGGAATTTGACGCCGAACATGCGTATATAAATAGTTTAAAAACATTTTATAACACATTAAAAACTTACATGGAACCACCCATCGGTTTCGTCCTGCACGGACTTTGACAGTGACCAATTAGTCACTTGTCAAAGTCCGTACAGGACGAAACCGGTAATGGTTCCATGTAAATTTTTAATATGGTTAATATTTATATGTGTTGATCATCGAATTCTGTTAAAAAAAATTACATGCACACGTTAAGTTAATTTTAAACATATTAAAAGATCTTCTCTACTTCTTGATAAAGAATTTTTTTTTATTTTAATAAGTATACAATTTCAGGCCTACGAGAACCAATATTAGTTGATCTGTCTGTAGGTTCTGTATATTATCTCTTTTTTAAGGTGTTACAGATAATATACATATTACTATAATTTGTTATATAATTATAGAAATATTGTTATTTAATAAATATTTTGTACCACTACATAGCAGAATTAAAATAAATGTTATCATTACATTAATAGCAATTCTAACTTTTTTTTAATGTTCATACTTAAATCATTCTAATCCAAAAAAGAAAATTTTTTTTGAACATTACAATATTCAATGTTAAATAATTAATTAAATAATATTATTTTAGTCGTACTAAATTTGGTTAAACAAAATGAAAAAATGAAGCCTTAAAGGAATTCTATATTATAATTGAGTCAAAAAACTTAATTTCAAATAGTATATTCTTCAGTAAGCATCAGAAAGAAAAGAAACATAAATTTTTAATATAAAATATACATTAATAAAAAAGAAATATGTAGATAGATAGATAGTCATGCCATTTTTTGCAGGAAATCTGAGTGTGTCTTCCTAATCCATTCCTTCGAATTCACACGATCGATTAGGATATATTTTGCAGTTGAAAATAGATTATGTTTTTGAAAAGATTGTGAAAATAACCGAGTACAAATCATCACAATTTTCTATCTACACTTACCAGAATACATAACAGTAATTGTAGTATGATGATTACATGGAATGAAAGAAACAATTCACGATGTAATACGAATAATTACGAGCTTATCTTTTAAGAGATTATTAATGGATTACCATTAACGACCCTCAGACCACTCAGATAAATTTTATAGATTTACCAATCTTAAAATTGAAGAAAAGTAATAAATGTAAGACAGACATTCAGCAAAACAAGCGAAAGGGGTCATCTGGCGAAATCTTAATGAAATGCGAACTAACTGACATCCATAATATTTAAGATGATGTTTTTGTGTAGTTTGTAAAGAATGTTAGAAGCTAAATGTCGAGTATCAGGATAAAGTGGATCATCAGCGTGATTCTCTGTATATTTACTTATTGCAATCCTGGTAAATATGTTAGGAGATAATCAAATCGTATATTGAGGCTTATTTATAGAACACTTTCTACCGTTGCTCAGCTTAACACTTAAGAATTTTAGCTGCATTAACTTTTCTCAAAGAGGCCTCCGGAATGGCAAGCAACCCAAGATGTCTGCCGATAACTTACATATTTTGGTTCAATACGTAGCAAAATCATTCGGATTTTTGTATTTGCTATTAATAAAGTATCAACTTTCTACGATTTTTGAGTTTCTTGATCACGGTTAAAGTGATAGGCTAATTTCGTTTATTTATTTATTTTTATGTGATTGTTTCTGTGTCAGTTTATAATATACATACAAATTTTATTCTAGAACGCATAGACCTATATATAAATTATTACGATTTAGTAAGGTAAATACGTGACGCATTTTAGATATTTTGTCATTAATACTGTATGAAAGCAATCGATGCAGACATTAATTCATTTACATTGCCATAATAATTTTATGAGTGATATGTCAACTGACAGTCATAATCATAAAAGCAAATTTTTACAGCTGTCATATCGTTATTGAACACGGCTCAACCCAAGGCGCTCGTACCATCAAACTGCTTTTTAATTATTGGTAATTTTAAAGTAAAATGTAAAGCTTTCAGGGAATAGTAATTCGGTTTATTTTAATTTTATGAATCTATAAAAAAACTTAGAAAATCTTCATGGTTGTTAATAATCATTCTCTCTACAAAATAAGCCTGGAGAAAGAAAGTGCTTTAAAATAAAAAAGCTCCCAAAATAGCGATATACACTTTTAAAAAGGATTCAAAATACAAACAAATTAAAGGGTCATACATTTGCAGAACAAAAAAATTGCCAATGTATTTTTAGGAATGAAATGTTTACACAATGGCAGCAGAATATAAATTTGATCATAAAAAAGATAGGAAGTTATGTTTAAAGTATTGTTTACTCTATTCCAAGACAAAAATAGAGTTAGCTTGCTGTATTATTATTTACAGTAGAATTGTATTTTGATTAATAATTTAGGGTTCTTTTTTAAGAAAAAATTAAATTTAAAAAAAAAAATTAAAAAGGATCTATCTAAATTGTTAAAATTAAAAAAAGAATCATAAAATAATTATGATCTATATAGTAAGCGTCTGTGTTTGTTTGTTTCTTTATTTGGATGTTTGTTTGTTTCCTTGTCTTGAAACAAAGTCACCATTTCTCAACGGATCTTTATCAAATCTGGCACAGAGGTTCACATGCATCCAGAATAATGAATGAACAACGAAAACATGGATCCGGACTAACGAGTATCCGTGTTTTCTAAACATTCTTGAAAGGAACGCATATCTCTGAAACCTCTTTAGTTGGAAACACAAAATTTGATATGAATGTTCTTAATCAAAATCTAAACTTTGTGTATTCGATGAACTTTCGATATTCCGGTCCTAAGGGTGTAAACGGAGGGGGGAGGCAAACTTTCTTGAAGGGTATGCGTATTTCCGAAACCGCTTGATTTGCAAACACAAAATTTCAAGTGATTCAAAAATCTAAAATACACGTATCGGGTCCTAAGGGATGTAAACGGGGGACTTTCCGGCAGGGCATGAGTATCAACGAAACCGCTTGTGTTGTAAACATGAAATTGACTTGAGTATTCTTAATTCTAAGTTTCAGTTTTTAGTTCACTTGATGCAATCTGCTGTTTTTGAAGAAATAAAGCGTTTTTTTACGTTACTTATGCAAGGTTTCCGGAGCGAAGCGACGATAGCAGGTCTACAACTATTTGTAACTACAACTTGCCTTTTTTACCACCTGGAAAAGTTTCAAAGTGATCACACAATTAGACTACAATTTCTTCGTCATTCCCATCAGGACAACTCTTTTTTGTAACCAATGAAAAGCACGGGTATTTTTTGCTAATCTGAAATAATTTCAGGTAAATAACTCCCTTTATAGAATTTTCCTTAATTTTCCAGGTTAATGGAGAGGAAGAATACGAATCAAAGAGCTTAATATTGATATGTCCTTAAAAAGTTAATATTTATAATTTAAGATTTATCTAAGCTTTTAAATGTCGTGGTGACTTAAAAAAGATAATGCGTTATAGCATAATGCATATTTTCCTACTGTTAAGAGATTGCGGGGGAGGGGGCTAACTGAATTGTTAATGGAAGCCATTAATATTTTCTTCCTCTTTTCCTTCTATTTCTTTTTACAGCAGAAGTAGCAATGAAGTACCATTCATTTGACTTTGATAACAGCCTAAGTCACATGTATCTGTTAATACTATAGTTGATCTCACCTCGACATTTCACAAGAAATGTTGGTTTTATGTATTACGCCACTAATGCCTTGACAACTTTGGCTTACTCATATAATAATATATTTTACTATTAAATTTCTATTATTAAACAATTTATTATTAAATTTTAAAATTAAATTTAAAAATAATAGTAATGCTTAGCAAGTAAAATCGAATAATGATTCGAAATTTCTTTTACATAAAAAATGTAATAAAGAGATTTTTAGAAAGCGAACGTTCTAAAATAAATATCGGACATATCATTGTTACTGCCTCCCATAAACAATGATACTGAAAAAAAATAAAAATATTCTTTTATAATACATGAAATCAATTCCACGAAATACTGCTACAGTAGAGCCCCGATTATGTACAGTATAGCAGTAAGTATGTACAGTAAAGCAGAAACCTTTGCTCTACGTTTGTATCCACAAATTCCGAGAAGGCCTATAGGATCACGATGCACAATAAACCTGTCTAATTTTTGACCTTCGCACTGTAGGGCCTATTGTATTTTCCCAGTTGTTGGCTTGGATTAAAATTGATTTTTTTGAGGTTCGCAATTAAAAAAAATTTTCGCGGCACTCGCGGATAATCGGGGCTCTACTGTATAAGGGCTCATTATAAAACTTTTTGGAAAGAAGGGACTTCTTTTACTTTAATTATATAATAATTAATATGTATGTATGTATGTATGTAGTGAAGGTGGGTGGCAGAAGCCAAGCACTGCGACCAGAGGTCTATTGTACTATCCCACGGAAATATGGACAGATGGAGAGAAAGACTGAGAAAGTATGGTGGGAGAAGTGCAGGGGAAACGGGAGCACCCCGAGAAAACCTGCCCAGCGCGGATCGTCCACCATCACGAAACCCACATGAGAACCGAACTCGGGACTCAGAGGTGAGAGGCCGATGTCTTAGCAACAACGCCAACCACTATGTTATTCTATAAAAGCAGTAAAAGTGCCTGGGCGGAATTATAATAGATTTCAAGTGTGGGAGGTGAAATTAACTTCAAGCATATTCTACAGGAAGAAACTTTATGAAAATATTTCATAAATCGCAAAAAAAACTACTTTGTAGTGACCTACCTACATTCAGATGCTAGACTGTTAAATGTATTTATCCTAAAACTTATCTACAAACAAAATAAAAGCAAGAACCATCTAGTTCTAAAACGGTCGAGAAAATACAATCGATTTGTCAGCAATACCAGAAAAAAAAGGCAACTGAAATCCATCTGAACTGGAAATATTAGAGGCCGTAACCTGCTGGCGATTCCCTTATTGTAGTTTTAACACGGATTGATTTCTGTGAAAGCCAATATTAATCATTAATGCCATAGAAAGGCAATAATTGCTTTTCAGTGTTGCGTAAAATTAAGGAAGTCAACCATTAACTCGAAGTGGGTGCCTCCAATACAATATTTTCGCCTCCACGTCTCAATAGAAGCCCAGTTTAATCCAAATATCGACCTCCGTTTCGGAATCTTTTGGTTTGAATTAATGGGAAAATTTTCACCTCTGAATGATTCTCTCCAACGAACGAAGAGAAGTCGATTTTCCTGTTTGGATTTCAATAATTCATAAGACAGGGTCTTGTTTGTTCTGATCTAATTAATTGGCTCATTGTCATGTCTTTGTCAATTGATGGAAAGTATCAAACTGGGCGAAGATCAAAGGCCTTCGTGACAATGTTAAGACGTCAATGAAAACGAAAATCAAGGAACAAATACAGAAAAACAGTCCTGACTTATTTTACAGGCAAGAGCCATTAAAAGAATAAAAATGACATTAATAAATCTGATCGAATAGGAAAGATTAAAATAATACAACAGAAAACACCATAAGGTAATTGACACAAGTAAAATAAAGTTTAATAAATGGCAAACAAGCAAATTTAAAAACAACAACTTTAAAACTTTACATACGTACATATACCGATTTTTAAGAAGCAAATTTTTCTTCAGAAATTTGGATAAAAAAGTTAAGCATTCGTACAGTCTTACACAAAAATAAGAAGTAAGGATTTCGTAAGGTTTTAGTATGAAACAGAAAATTTTGTTTTTAAAATTTATTTATTCATTTTTTACTAAATGCTATTTAAAAAAAAAACTGCTTTTATATTAGTTAACAGCTGCCAATACAACTTTTCAGTGAATATGCATCAAATGTCTGAATATGCATCAGAACATTTCAGTTATTTCAGGGTAGTCTTTCAATTATATTCTAATGATTTACTTACAAATATGAGGTGTCCCGATATATATATATATATATATATATATATACAGCCACTAAATCTTAACTCATCGATACTTCGAGAAATGAAAGAGCAGCTGGAGCAGAATGTTTTGTTTTGAAAACAAATGCATGATGCTTCTCAACTGCGGTTTTACAGATAAGTCTAAAGCAGCCATTCTTATACGTCAGTAAGTCATGGTTGAACTGCAAGAACATCCATTCTAATTTTCGTTATTAATGATAATTCTTTGTTATTGTGAAAGCCACGATTTTCTTCGTACTAAACATCTCGTCCCTTCCCCTATTTGTCGTTAATTTCTTTTTTTCTCACTTCGACGATTTTATTTGTAATTCATCGAATAATTTGGATAACAGAGAAAGGAATTTAACAAGAGAATAACGTGTACTAAACGACGATGAAGTGTTGTCTAAAGATCCTGTAGTCGTCGTTGTAAATTTCCATTCATCATCAGTTCTGAAACTAATGAAAGATGAAGGTTCTCTAGGCAGGCGTCTAATCAATATCAGAGCGAAGGAAATTATGTCTTTAAATTAATGTTGTCTGTTTAGTTTCGGGATGATGTCTATTTACAAAAGCAACCATCAATTTCAAAATAAAACATTACTTAAAACTTATTTTGACAATCACTTCCGAAGTTATAGGCTACACATTTGCAGCATTGGATATTATATTTAACAATAGCATTAAAAATTGGTGGCCTATTTCTACAGCTACTTTCAAAAGTTTATGAATGTATATTTTGAAATCTTAAAGGAATTGTATTAGTTCTTTTAAAGTTTCTTTTAGCGACCCCGTTCAGGAAAGTGTAAGTGGGGGAGATCTTACGTTCATTTTGTTCGTCTGTCCATCTGACACTGTGTCTAAGCCCAAACTATAAGTCCGACAGACATGAGCCCTTCCTTATTGGTGACATCTAAGGTAGTATGACTTGTAGACATGGGGAAAAAATACGAGTTCCGGTCTGCGTCCATTCGTCCTTCCGCTTCAGCCGAAGTTAGATAGGCATCAGTCATATCTTATTGGAACCCTTAAGACTTGTAGAAATATGCGTCACTTCCTGTCTCAGAGGAAGTAGCCGAAAATGAAACATTTACAGAGTCGCTATGGTTACACGTAGACTGAGAAACCAGTATTTTCCTTTGTTTTATTCTTCTTTAATTAATTTAGATGTTAGGTAGATAAAAATTAGATAAAAAATTAAAAAACTAAGAATTTAAATAAATTTAACATTTTTTTAAATATAAATGTAATCTGCTTGTAAATTTATGTAAACCGGGTCTGAGATGTGAGAGAGAATTTCTATAGTTCGCTATAAATGTACATCAGTTTTACGGATGTACCTTATAACCCTTCCCTCCGGCTGCCAAATGACTGCTGAACACTTTCTGATCTAATGAAGATCAGTAATGAATGCGAATGAAAATGTTTGAAGTTCTTGACAATGATTTGTTCATGGAATTGGTGAAAGTAACGCGCATGTGTAGATAAACTTTTTTCTGAGAAATGATGATTCTACTCTGAATTAAAGCCTGCATCGAAAATGAAATGAATGATAACAGCAGATAAGGGATATATGGATATACATTTCAAGTCGAACGAATACGAAGAGATGTAATTCAATGTAGGCTTTAGCATTTACAAGTTAAAAAGTATATCTACTGTGTAAGTGCACTTTCAACAGATTCTCTGAACAAATCTACTAGATTATTTCCCAGAATATCAAACATTCCCATTCAAGCTCATCATTGATGCTAATTTTGATTTTTGACAACATTTCGATACCAGCAAAAAAAAATACAAACGAATGTTTTGATATCTTTCAAAATTATATATTCTTAAATTCTAGTGACCTCTTCATTTTAAGATAAAATGTTGATTTGCAAGTTTAATTGAAAGGAAAAAAAGTATTTACAAAAGGCAGATAATTGTTTTTTTAATTAAGTTCATCCTGTCCATCGTAAAACATTTTTTTTTCTTTGAATTAAAGTTGGTGGCCAGCAGTTTTGTATTAAAAAAGACATCAGGTCACAGGAAACTTTAAACATCTAATTACAAAATAAATAAAATAAAACAACTTGACTATTTTATGCAGCTGAAAGTGCATAAGAGAATTAAATGCTAAGGTAAGAATGATTAAAAAATGGAAAAAAAAATTAGAGTACCTGTAGGAATAGATATATTAACAACATTACGTACAATGACACCAGATAAAACTAATCCAAACAAGATAAACCGATTCAAAAACAGGTAGAGATGAATTGAAAAACCGTTGTTTGGCGGGAAGTGGTTTTTGTCAATAAAAAAATTCTTCGGAAAAGAAAAATTGTTAGGAAAAAGCAAAATGTAAAAAAGAAAAGAAAATGGAACGGAAGAAAATAAATATGCCTTTGATGAGATTTGAATTTCAATGAATCGGAATAAATTCCATCACTGATTACAACGAAAGAGAAGACAGGTGAGCGAATTCAGATTTGACAGTGAATCTTCAATAGAAAAACAAATATACGTAATGTTTATTTTAGCATTGGATTTAAATTTAATTTTTTAAATACTCTATAGGTCATCTCCCGTGTAAAGTTTGATCGATATAGATTTTTGAAGAAGAGATATGTTGAGATGAATATTAGATGAAGTTTACTTCGGTTCTATCATAGCTGTATACGATATTCTTGGCGACGAATTGATTATGACTGTTCTTGCATGTGAAGATAACTAAATTCTGATGACTTGTGACTCTAGACATTGACTCTAGTTGTCCGTGAGTGAAGACATCGTTCTCCAAATAGATGGCAACTTTATTTAGAGTCTGTCCTTGAGCATTATTGATTGATACAGCGTAAGAAGGTCTGATTGGAAATTGTTTTCTTGTTAAAATGAATGGAAGTAGATTATCGCTTGGTTGCCTACATATTTGCTCAATATTCCTCTTTCTCTCATTGTCCATCTCGATACTGTGTCTCACAGCTGCTTCTTTCACCGTCATCCATGAAGTTCCGAGAATCGCTTCCATATTTAGACTGATGTTATCTCTATGCCTTTCTTGTATTTCTCTCTTTTCTGCAGTCTCTTCCGTTGTCTCCTTAGCTCTTGATCGCCTTTTACGTTTGGCTTCATTTTTTCGATCCAAATCTGTCTGTTGTGATCTTTTCAAAGGTTTTCTCCCACTACCTTTGACTCTTCTTTCTCCTGCCTTCCTCTTTCTCTCATTGTCCATCTCGATACTGTGTCTTAAGGTTGCTTCTTTCAGCGTCATCCATGAAGTTCCGGGAATCGGTTCCATATTTAGTTTCATGTTATTTGATGAATTAGTTGAAGAAATCTATATATTACTAAAATCTTTAGTATTATTTTATTATTCTATTTTATTCGTTTTTGCAAGAACTCATCGTTTGATAGCGCGCGCCGAGAGAATAAAACATTTGTTTCAAAGCAAACAATTCTGAAATTCAACCATGCTCATTGTGAATCTCTCGACTTCCTAGCAAAAATGAACCATCCCAACAATTGCGCCGTTTGCATTTGTCGCAACAATTACCCAGGGACACAACAATTCCACCGACAATTCCCCCGGCACGCCCTTGTCCATTCTTGAACTGCGGCGGACAATGGTAACAATGTTTTAGCAATTGTTGAACTGCTCCGGACAACAACAATTCCCCACCGGAATATCGGAAAAGAAAGATTTTATGTAGCAATATAGATTAATCTTTTTTTCCTCATTTTGTTTTCTTCAAATTATTTTTTTCTTTAAATTTTGAAGTATTTTTTTTTTATTTCATTCGTTTTTATATTTTCATTTCTAATCTTCAAGGATAAAAATATAATGAAATAAAAAAAAAAGCAAAAAAAAATTACTAAACTTTTAATTAAACTAAATTACATGTTTGCAGTTCAGGCATAGCATTATGGTCAAAGCAACCACCTTCCATTAGGCAGATCTGTCGAAAAGTGGGTTAGAATCCCGGCGTCGGCATGTGTTTCATCTGTTTCTACGGGTGAACTGTCTCCTACTGTCTACCCTGGGCCGTCTCTTCGGTTGAATGGCCACATTTCTCGTCCCTTGTTTAGGTCAAGACAATTGCCAAGAGCTCGGGCACTGAAGAAAAATATTATATATTTTGCAATTTCTGTATCCATTTACCATGTAATAGTAACTTTTACCATTTTCTATATATTGCAAAATTTTTATTTTAAAAGTTTTTTTTTTTCTTGAAAGCAACGTCAAGAAAAGTGGTAATAATAATAATAATATCGAATTTCTATCAGTCAAAAGTTACATTATTATTTTAATAGTGCTTTATTTGCAGAACTTATTCCTAATAATAATTCTCCATGGACTGGAAACAATAGGATGATCCCTGTAGGAGGCAGAGTACAATTCTTTTAATGATGCTTTTGTAGCCCTAATTGACACTGGGAGTTCTTCTTGATGGAAGACGTTTTATCTGTACATTACAGATAATTCAACAGGAATTAGATGGAGAATGAGGAAGTCCTTACCTGAATCCCGGCCTCTAGAGTAACAGGGAATTCTCAGTAATGTGATTTTGAATTTGTGGGAACCAATTACTGTGTTAACTTTCAAATGTTACCATGGAGATACTCATTTTCAAATTAAACTTAGTTTTTAAAATAATAAAATTAACTCAAAGACGTAATTTCAATTGAACAGAAAAGATAGAAATTAACTTTTCCAGGCATTTTATTTTAAAAGGAAAACATTAGGCATATTTTTAACGTGTGTCAAATTTTCAGTTTTTCAAATATATATACAAAAACACATATAAAATTTAAAACCTAAATTTAAAACATTTAAAATACCAAAAACAGGGAACCAGTTTTCAAACCACTGTACATGATTTATTTTTTTTTAGCCTGACTGAAAAACTATGTAGAGTGGTTTGAAAACCGGTTCATGTTGTATGTATTTTAAATGTTTTAAATTTATTTGAATAAATGGACAGCAATTTGGAAAAAAGGGTTTTAATGAAGAACTATTTGATAATAATAAGATACTGCATTACTAAAATGCAGATTCAGTATCAGTTAAAAACGACAACATGCAAAATTTAATCGAATTCTACACATTTAATATTACAACTACTGCAGAATACTTAACTACAATAAAATCAGAATTGTAACGTCGTTACCAATAATAAAATTAGAATATAGAGACAAAGTGAATTTTACAAATAATGTTACCTTCAGCGTTACTGGCGGCGATCCATAACAAGCACCAGTTTATTGGAATAATTACCAAATTAAATACACACTAGGTTGTCAAGTTTAATGGTTAATTTTGTAAAACAAAACAGCCATTTTTTTCCACTTCTTTTATTCCGATTTTGGGTAATAAAAAGATTTGATTGAAAAAATTTAAAACTTTTCATAACATTAAGAATTGATATTATATCGATAAATTTTTAATAAACAGAAACCAATTTTTATAAAAAATAAAAAAAGTACTTTTAGATAACTGACTTATTATTTTAACTAACTAACTTTTATTATAAGCAAAGCATTCATTTAAACAACTTGATTGTGGTAATTTTTCAAAATAAAATATTTACGGTTGAAAAAGTATGTTAGAAAGTAGAAGATAAATCACATATTTTTAATTACATTTCTTAATCTTCTTTATCGATGAACTAGATATAAATTAAGTCATTGAAAAGAATCTGAAATTGATCAGTACCTTTAATTAACAAATTTCAAGATATTTTAGAATATCTGAGAATACTGAATAATATAATTTTACTACTGAAATAATACTAAATCGCTATTTGTAATTTTCTTTTGAAATCTGGAATAATCAGTCGGGATGGTTTTGCTGCCAGTGACTTCTCTCTTTAATCCTGTTGGTGACACTTGCAGCTGCTGTTATTGAATTGTTCTGTCTTCTTTATCTCCCAGAGTTCAAGGAACCATTCGTAAACAGCAATTGGGAGCCACAGACCGAAATTACTTGCTATTAATGATTGTCTGCAACTTAGATGTCATGCATCCATTGTTCGGGTCAGTGTTATCAGACAAACATTTTCTCTATCTCGAAAGACTTGAACAGTTTGATTTTAAGAATGAGATGAGAACTGGATAGATCCAATACAAAGCTTTTGCTATATTAGACCAATTTTCATTCTATTGTGTAGGAAACAAAGGACGCCGTCTTGAAAGAATTAAATCTATTCAATTGTCTTTCTTGGGACACAAAGAAAGCAGATATTTAGTTTCGACACGTTTCTCATTACAAAACGACCGAAACTTACAAAACGTATAAAGCCAATCAGAAATCCGCACTCTGACAAAGAAACTTAAAAATGTCTTTCTTCATACGATTTCTCAATATTAACACCTATACCTGCTTATTTATAAAAAAATAAATCCCAAATCCTTTCTGTTTAGATTAGATCAAGTTAGCCACGTTACGTTAAAATTATCTAAAATCAAAATAACTCTGGATTTTCTTAAAATCCTGTATGATATCCTATGACGTCATTTGCAAATAATCACTTCCGAAGAAATTGATAGATAAATCCAACTGACAATGTAAAAGTCTGCAATTTTATGGAAAAAACGAAAGTGTGGATAAAAACAAGAAGAACGCCAATAAATTTCACTTAATTGGAAGAAATTTTTCACCTAACCCTCTATTGAACGGGTTTCTTTCCCAGGGGTTGAAGGATGGAGGGCGTCGGGCTGACCTCCCGACCTCAGCTTAGTCCCGTTGGCCACGAAACGACGGAAGCCTTACCACCGCGATCCCAAGGGACACTTTAACTTAACCAAATTCATTCTAATTTCAGTCAAAATATGCAAGACTAATTTTAATCAGAGTTAAACACACTTTCAAATAATTGTTACACTAAGCAAGTTACACCAAGTTACATCATTTATACAGCGATTATTATGTCAATTGTTTTTTCACTATAACTGTAGCACTTTTTACGCTTAACATATGGAATAAATCTAGGAGCTTAATCCGATTTTTTTCGTAAATTTTTTAGTTATTTTTAATTAACTTTTAGCCATGTGTACTTTTCAATGCCTTTCTCTAATTTATGTAAATATTTACACACGTTAGATGTAAACAATATTTTCTGACTTAAATACAAACAAAAAATGACTTCTCCTTCAATTTAATATTTACAGACATTAAAAATCTACAAAACAAATGCATTTTTCTTCTCTTTTTTTGTATATCGATTTGCAGACGCTTTTTTTGTTTTTATTCTCAAGAGATGCTATCAAAAGACAGTCTTATCAAAAGAGGCCTTGTCGTTATCTAACATTCGAACATTAGAGAAAAAAAAAACAAGAGCAAAATATTTATAAAATATAGTTTAAAATCTATCTAAGATCAAAATTTTTATGTAGCTATTTATCATGACACATAATGGTAACTTTAGCCTATAAAATGTAAGCACCGTGCTGGTATAGATTGGGACTCCAGTATCTACTTTGCGATTAAGTCTGCCATTAACTCAAAAGCTACTTATCTGATAATGCTGAATCTTTCATGATAAGAGGATGCTGTTCTAAGTCAGCGTTCTCTTGGTTTCTTTTGACAGAAATTCTAAAGATGAAAACTTCAGTCAAAGACGATCTCTAAAAAAACAAATGGTCACCAAGCGATATAATCAAATTGTAAATAATTATTGTTATAAGATCAATATTTTTGAGAGATTTAAGCGATTTCGGGTCAAAGTCATTTTGGTTCAAATTTCGTCTTGAAGTGCATTAGAATAAGGAATCATCAAACTTTTTTTTTAAAGTAAATATTTGAATGTGGCATATCAAATACAGGTAACTCCCGTTGATTGCGACCCCGGCCTGTGCGAATTCGTTATAGTGCAATTTTTTTTTTAACTGTCAACAATTACAGTTTTTAAATGGAGAGAAATCGCCAACCGGACAATAAATAAGCATTCGCCCATAGAGCCAACATCAACGAGAATTCTGTACAATGATGTTGGCTCTATGGGCGAATGCATATTTATTGTCCGGTTGGCGATTTCTCTCCATTTATGAATGATTACGGACGTTAAACTTGCTTTCAATTACAGTTTTTGTTAAATAAAACATTATTACCATGAAGTGTATATATTTATTACTTGAATTAACTAATATAATTTATATATAATTACGATTTTTCATTATATCGACAAATTTTACGTAATAAACATAGACAGGCCCAATAAGGAACACTAGATTCTTTTTTGCAACGCGGAACAAAGTGATTAAATAATATTTTTTTCAGTTTCTTTTCAATGTTACATTACTTTTACGCTACATAAAACATTTATTTTCACATTAATAATGTTTACTTTATAAATAAAGTGTTTTTTCAAACTCTAAAATGATTTTTTTAAATCCCCCGTTGATTGCGAAATTTCGCTCATTGCAACCTTCTGTGGAACGTATCCTTCGCAATCAATAGGGGTTACCTGTAAGTTGTATTTATTTATTTATTTATTTATTTATTTATTTATTTATTTATTTATTTATTTATTTTTTATGTAAATACGTTACTCATTTTTTTTTAAACTTTTGTGATTATAAAATGAATAAATAGGTATTAAGATTAGGAATACGCCTAGAGCGTAAAAGGGACTGAAGTTGAAGTGCTAAGGGATCACTGTAATGACTCGGGAAAGGCGGGAAAGATGATTTCAATACTCGTACTCGTTTTTTAAAATCTCATCGTACCAAATTTTAGTTACAGTCCAGTCATTTTAACAGGAATTTCGGAGGTCCTTTTTTTGAAGGATGGGAGGCGTAAAGATTAAAAATAAAGTTTCCATGTTTTAAGTTCGACCGTAAATTAACAAAAAGGCAAATTTCATGAAAATCCGTCCAGCCGTTTTAATGTAATGCGAGTAAAATCAGACAAACACAGAAGCAAAATGTTCAAGTGGAATAATAAGATTTGGACAACAACTAAGAAAGAAATTAATCTCCAAACTGAATATTAATAAATATTGGAAAGATTTTTAAAAAAAAATCATATAAGAATGCAAATATATCAAATAAGGCTGCTGTATAATTCAAAGCAACGTTGTGGTAGCCCTTTTGTTTTACTTACAGCAGAATTAAAAAAAAAAACAGTTTATTGCAGTATCTTTTGGCAGTAAGCCACAGATTGACGTAGCTCCAATTTTTTTTTGGCTGCGAGAGATCACAAATACGGCCTTAGAAAAAACGAGGTCCGATTTAAAGCTCAATTACCCAACCAAAAAAAAAAAAGCTCTTCCAAAAGCTAGTTCCAGAAATTTGTTTAAAATATTCTCTTGTACTAAGGTTTGATTTTTCCCAAATCCAATCCATCTGGTTTCGCTTCGTCCAAGTATTTCAAAGTCTCTTTCCATTTCTTTTGTTACGTGTTATGTTTTTCCTGATGTTTCATAAAGTGCTTCAGCATGCTATGATTGATTTTTGTTTTTGAGTTCGTAATGGTAGATGTCATTTTCTTCCACTCCATGGCTTCTCGTCAGCTTTCATCATTGTGCATCATGCTTAGAACATCAAAATCTTCTCCTATAACTTCTGTGGGTGTGGTTTCTGTATGTGTAACTTTGTTTGTTTTAAGAAACTGGATTGTTAAACTTATGTTCAACTCTTCCCATTTATCCGGGTTTGGGACTGACATGCATTGCATTGCATTATGTGAGGAGTTACCCATTCACCTCCTCTGCAAGACTGGATTATTACCTATTTTAAATATTACATTAATCCTATAAATTGAAGTTTTTCAAAGACTTCTTTCAAATGGTATTTGCTTAATTAGAAGTGATAATCAGCACTTATAGTGAGTAAATATACTACAAGTGCAGCTGATAGGTATAACAAGTGACTGTTGTAAATGCCACAATTTTACTTTAGAATTTGCACTCCTATTTTTTGTTTCTCAAAGGTTAATTTCTTCCAACCTGAGAATGGATCATATTTTGTGATACACATTTTAATTGAACGCCTTCAGCTTTTTTTTTTTAATAACATAATATAACATAGTATAATATAAAACAAGTTTCTGTTACTTATCTGGACAAGCCTGAAACTATTTCTTTTAAATGCTAAGGCTATTTCTTGTATTTTTCAGCAACACAAATTATGAGAAATAAGGCAAGCCCAAGCCATACACAGGCATATATTTCTTTGATGGATGTTAATGTAATGATAAATGTAAGGAAATGAATGAAAAGGAAATATTCTTTTTGTCTGCTGCAGCCCCTTAACTTGAACGCTGCTGCTCCTCTAAGCTTCTGGCTGTAGTAGGAAGCCACGGAAAAAGAAATTGAAAGTCATTGTTTTTCAATTAGTCCTTCAGGCTTACTGCAGTACTGCTTTCTTAGCATTCGGCTAATCAGAAGTTGAGTAATTCTGTACATCATGCGTAGAATTGTTCTGATTGTCAAGGGAAATACTTCTGATTGTGTTAGAATAATTCTAAATTTTAGGAGGCGTTTATCTTATTTATTATTTACTTTTTTTGCAGTTTGTGTAGTTAGCTAATTAACTTGTTTTAACATTTGTCTCGCAAATATTTTAACCATCTGTATTTAAAAATAAAAATAACCCTTTAATCTTCGTTCTACTAAAAAATTAAAGCACCGTGTTTTTTTATAGTTGGTGGATAGGCAGCGCAAGACATGAAGATCCTGTAAAAGCCAACTGAACAAGACAAAGTTGAGATCGGAGGCTAGTCCAACGTTTGACCGGCTTTAATTTCTAGGCTATTTTTAAGTTTAATAGGTTAAATCTGATACGTATATAATAAGAACTGGGATCCATCCGGAGGAGAACAATCAGCGCAATATCTCAGCCGGGAATTGAACTTTGCTCCTTCCACAATGCCCTTTATCATATTCTAAAATTAAATATTTGAAAAATGAAGTTTTAAATTGTGTCGTGCATTTAATAATTTATATAATTAAGATAGGTAAGATTTAATTTTTAAATACACGGTATTTATTATTTAAATAAGAATTGCAAAATTTTATGTGAGCTGAACATAGCACTAATTCAAAGATGAAGCCTGCATTAAGTCTTGAAAATGATTTCTCTTAAGAAATGGAAACCTCGTCGTTGTAAATTAAATTGTTTGGAATTAAATCTCTAAGTGAAATTAAACAGGTGTGCAGGCTTCATCTTTGAATTACTGTTATGATTTTAAATATCTTAGAAAATTGTTTAAATTATTTTTTGCATTGTATTTTTAAATAGTAATATATTTAGAATGACACTATAATTTCTTTTTAAATTTTTGTTTTTATACAGGATAGTTCCTGAAATAGTTGGCCAGACTTGAAGGTTCGATGCAACATAGAAAAACAACGAAAAAAGCCCATATCAATCTGGTTGCGGAAAGGCTTTATTCAGATGTTATAGAAAGATTAATCCGTACTTGGGTTATGGTGTAGCCACTGTTAGATAAGGTGTTCGAAGTGGTCTCCACCAGCACCAGTTCATACCTCACACCGTCGTCGTGAGGATTGCAAGACACGTTCAGACATGCCAGGGATACCCTGCTGCTGGTGGAGACCAAATCTCATGTAACAGTGGCTACACCGTAGCCTATGCACGGGTTAATCTTTCTATAAAATCTGAATAAAGCATTTCCCCAGTCATATCAATATGGACTTTTTTTCGTTATTTTGCTTCGTTGCAACAGGCCTTCACGTTTGGCCAATATTTCAGAACCATCCTGTATATTTGTTTCTTCAATATTTTTGATTTCATATTTTTTTTTTAATTTTCCAATAATTCATTACTAAATGTTTGTCTTTCCTTTACCATTTAGGCTATTAATAACATGGTTTGTAAAAAGCTAAGAACCGCTGAACGGCAGAGTTAGATTCCAGCAAAACAAGTCGTAAAATGAAGAGTCGTAAAACAAGACAAATAACATGGTAATTAAATGAGATTCTAAAATTATCAAAATCTCCAATGTATTTATTCCCGTTTTTTATAAATATTTCAAATATTAAATACGGTACATTTTTCTTTATACTTCTACATAACACAATTACTATTATTAACGAGAAATAACACTGAAACACATTAAAATTGAGGGGAAAAAAATCATAACAAAACCAACATGGCGCACTATACGTAAACAACTTGCTGAGTATCCATCATTTCATACACAAGGCACCATCAAAATTCAAAAGAAGTGCATATTGTGTCAAAATTGCAAATTTACATGTGTGGAAATTAAATTAAATTAAAATTAATGCATATTGTGTGTTTGGACTCCCAAGACATTGCTGCTATATGTTACTGCTAATATCTTTGTTATTTTCATTTTTTTTTCAAATTTTTTTAGTAATTTTGAAAAGGCCGTTAATGGGAAAAATGAAATGAACCACTAACAACCTACAATAGATCAACGGTCGCGGTGCTTGCTTCACTGCCACACACAACATAAACATATCTGTATAATTTTGATAATTTTATTGAAATTGAAACGGGATATAGAGAAGGCTAATCAGATCTGCTCAATGTTTCTATGGTTACTAGAATTATCTTCGAAAACGATGCTCTTTGTTAGAAAAATAATGACTGAAGATTCTCTCTCTACCTGACTTAGTTTGTTTACAATAAAATTTTCAAAACCTATCATAAATTAATATGAACGATTTTAATAATTTGAACAATAATAAGAATAAAATGGAAAAAAATAAAAGTAACTAAGTAATTTGACTTTAAAAAAAATATTGACTAATTTAAAACTGATACAAAAAACAAGTATATGTGTATAGTGAAATTCCAAACTGTAAAAGAAATAGAAAAAAAAAATATTTTTCATAATATTGTTGATTATGTAAATTAATGAACTGTTTCGAATGTTGTAAGTAATTTTAAACGAAATGCTTATTTAATATTTAAAAACAACACTTTAATATTAAAAAATGCTTATTTCTTAGTAATGTTAAATATATAAAATGTTCCTCAAAATTATTTAATGCAGACTGTTAAAATAAATGTTTTTAAGATTGTTTAGATGTATCATTACTATGTGGATTTTAAAAAAGACAGGCAATAGGATCTCTGCTCAAATTTTACAATAAGCCTAACAGAAGTCTACGCAATTGCAGAGAGTCTAACCATTCTAAGGTTCCTATCCATGTAGTTCCAAGTAACTGAACATATCCATAGTGCATTAAACCTGACGATTAAAATAAAGCAGCGGTAAAAACTGAAAAATAAGCGTTTACTTTTTCAATTAATTTGATTCATTAAAAAAAAAGCTGAGCATTTCAGCAATGTCAGATTTCCCAATTCACCTGAGACAAATATAAAGAACGCACGACCACGGTTTGCCTTTAAAGCTTTATCGTTTACAGCTCTTTTGGTTTCTTAAGTATAGAAATAACAAGTAAAAAGTTCGAAAATTTAACTTTCTGTTTTATATTTTAGATATAATTGGCCTCAGTTGTTTATGAATGCACTACGACTTTTTGTGATTAAAATCTAATACATTTGAAAAATGTTTGCTCTAACTATCAAAATAAAAACATAGAGAATAAATGTAGCGAGAATCAAATATTTCAGAATGCTCAATAAATATTGAATGAAATCTTTAACTTGAAATACCATAGTCAATATACATCATAAGCCCAACGTTATTTATCGGAAAAAAACCTAGGTATATAAGGTGTATTACTTGTCAAAGCTTAGTTTGTGAACTAAAAATCTTGAAACTACTTAATTTTCAAGCTAGCACAGCTACGACGACGTTCGGTGTCAACGTCCAAACCCTAGAGAGACATCACATAGGAAGGAAATATCATCTCCGTACAATTTTGTTATACTGGATGCATAATATAAAGTTCTTGTTCTCTGTTCTTGATGTAACGGTATTATCTTGTACTTCAACTATTCTATACATCATTTCCATACTATTCTGACGGAGTACCATTGGAACAAACAACGTGGCCTCTTCATTGAATCTATTAGTTATCTTAAATTGTATATATACATACAATGAAGAAAAACAAACTCCTACTACTCCAATGATAATCAATATTTCGTCCTATTTATTCCAAGGACTTCTTCTGGATACAATATAAATAAACAAAAACAAAAATAAGGAATGAAAGAGAAAACTTTCTCTTTTTTCTACAATAACAACTTAAAATATGTAACAAATAACTTCAATAAACATGAAACATGACATTGACAATAAAGATATAGTAACACAAATAAATATTATTAACAAATTCGTTTGAATAAAGATGGGTGATTTATCATTATTACAAAAACATTTGTTTAATTAAAAATCCAAAATTTCTTTAAATCTATTATTCTTTGTTAAAGATTTTCTGAAAATATTAAGAGACACTTCATTGACTTTAAGGGATTTATCTATTATTTATTTATTATTTATTAATTATTATTTATTTATTTATTAAGTAACTGTTGTATATGTTTAAATAAAGATAAATCCCTTAAAGTCAATGAAGTTTCTCTTAATATTTTCAGAAAATCTTTAACAAAGAATAATAGATTTAAAGAAATTTTGGATTTTAATTAAACAAAGGTTTTTGTAATAATGGTAAATCACTCATGTTTAAACGAATTTGTTAATAATGTTTATTTGTGTTACTTTATCTTTATTTGTGTCATGTTTCATGTTTATTGAAGTTATTTGTTACATATTTTAAGTTGTTATTATAGAGAAAAGAGAAGGTTTTCTCTTTCATTCCTTATTTTTGTTTTTGTTTATTTATATTGTATCCAGAAGAAGTCCTTGGAATAAATAGGACGAAATATTGATTATCTTTGGAGTAGTAGGAGTTTGTTTTTCTTCATCGTATGTATATATACAACGTGGCCTCTTAACATGGCAACTCGTCCGAATGCCAGCTATCGTTACTTTTTGCTTCTAACTTGCATCAGTTCAACACTAAATCTTCTACAACAATCTTAATACAGTTCTTAACGGATATTAAATATACATTTTCAGATAATAACACTTTGTTACTTACAATGCTTCTACTCGCATTATATTAAACAACAATGTGTTTAATGCTTTAACAATACAATATATTTAGCACACCTTTAATATCCCATTAATTTAGCATGTATTTATGTTTACTTTTAAGTCAAACATATAGCATTATGAAAAGAAATATTACTGCTATTCCATCTGTTTTATTTGGTTCTGAATTCATTTCTAATTCGAACGGGGAATTGTCGCCTTTAAGGGAATAATGATTACGTAAATAACATTTCAGTGTTAAGACTGAACTCTTTCATTTGCTGCTCCTTTGTTTTTCATTGGACCAGAGCATGTGTTGTCAGCAATGGTAAGACTGTTTTCTTGTATCGCCTTCCTTCAGGGATAGTAAATTTTCTTGCAATCCTCGGAGATCCGCCATTTTTTTTTTTTTTTTTGCCTCTTTCTTGTTCTGGTGCGGCAGCTGTTGGTGGGAGGCAAGTGATTCCATCGGTAAACGAGCCCTTGTTCGCTGCCTTCGTCGGCCCAGAGCTCAATCTCTTGCGCAGCGCAAGAAGATTCGAGAGGAAAAACAGGTCTCATAAATCACTCGCCCTTAATAGCAACCCTACCAATTTATCTCGGAGTTTGTCATAAAAATAAACGGCTTCTGCCTCTTCCCAGGTCGCAATGCATCTTTCATGAGTTTTCTCACCAAATACTGAAAAATTTAAGCGTGGTTTACCTGTACGAATAAACAAGCCCACAAAAGATTAATGGTATGTTTTGATTCTGTGTTTGGCCAAAGAAGGTTTCTCTAAACAGTATTAAATATAAATAAATACAGAAGATATATTCGAAAAATCCTCTAACGATATCAATGAAAATTGTTAGGTTTTATTTTTGTTTGTTTTTTTCTTTAGAAAAACAAAATTACAAAAAAAAAATTGGTTAAATAATTCAACAAATCTTGAATATAAGCAAATACTGTAATCTCTGCAATAGATGAAATAAAATAATCATTTCACTTGAATTATTTCTATAAATGGATCTATAATTTTTTTTTTTTTAAAATTGTTAATTTTTTTTCTAAATTTTGTTTAAGAAAACAAAATACAATCATTTTGCAAGTGAAGAAAAAAATCAATTGATGAATAATCTTAACAAATTTCTACACAATAACTTACCCTAAGAACCCCATAAGAACTCCTAATTACAATCCCAAGATGTAAGATGTATTTTCAAAGTGAACTAGGCCATTCCCCTGATAAGTATGAGATAATCTAAGACGAATCGATTCCAAGCATTTATGGCAAAAAGTGATATTTTATTCCTTTTTAAATGAACTCATTATTTGATAGCGCGCGAACAAATACAATAAAAGTAGGATTGGATATTGGGGACCAGAAGTAGTCCAATGGTTAGCGTTCCTGACTGTGAGGACGAACGTCCTCGGTTCGAATCCCATGCAAAGCGAAAAAAAAAATAAAAAAGAAAATTTTATAATCTGACTTTCTCGGCAAGGGAAACTAATAATCAACAATTGCGCCGGACAGACATACAGAGAAATAAAAGATTTTAGCAATATAGATTAGTTTAAATCCTTTAAATACATATTCGTTTTCGCCGATTGTTTTTAAATATGAAATAAAGGGCGACTGGAATCATTTATTCTTGAAAAACATGTCACATTAAAAACGAAATCCCTGCTCCCAGAATTCCATATTTTTAATATTCAGTGTTAGTTTATTACGGAAGTATCAAATAAAGTATAACTTGACGAACTGAAAACTTTTCTTGTTTAACTGCTGTTTATTCAGATATTTATTCAGAAAATGCATTTTCTTGTTTAATGTTTAAGCTGTTTATTTGTTTTCTCTATGGGTAACCCATGAATCAAGAAGGTAAGATAATTTCTATTTAACGTAGAAAATGTATCTCATCTTCTTTTACAGTAAGTATCTAACTACAATTATAAATCTTAAAAAATTAAAATCTGTACCAAAGTCATAGACAGTAGATTAACTGTTCAAGAGCTTGGATTAAGCCATCTATGCTTTAACTAGGGATTACAATAGATCGCTAAATTAAATTTTCTAAAATCAGAAAGCTTGAGTTAGAAAATTTAATTTAGCTTAACTTTTCTTGATATTCCTATGTGTCTTCTAACGAATTCTTAATCACTAATAAGGTTATATGAGGGACTCGAACGTTGGACGAAATTATTTACAAGCTAGAATGAGGCTGCTAGAAACTAAGGGTTCCACACAAAACATCACATGGCTTCCAATCAGAGATGTTGGACAAAAAAATGTAAATTTTTCATAGATTTATGTGATTGTGCTCTCATCTCTGTTCTCCGTATCTATATTCTTTGAAAGAAAAATTGAAATTAGAGATGACAAGACCGATCAACAGTTTAAACTTTTTGGTTCATATTATATTCACATTTAAGGAGCAAATGTAAGAATGTTGTATTTATTAATCCGAAAAGAAACCAGCAACAGACTATGATAGTTGCAGTAAAAATGGCAATCAAACAGATAGGAAAGTAAAAGCCACTGAAAGAAATGTATGGTCCAAATTAAATTCAAGTTAAATTAGCAGCTTCGAAAAGAAAAAGGCAATAGGGGAAATTTTCAATGGAATCAAGAAAAAGTAAAAATTATAATTTAATACGAAAAAATTTCCTAATTCATCGACACACTATCGACTTCTGTTGTCTTGGGCAATGGAGGCTTTTCAGCACTTTAAGTTACACTTTAAGTTTTAAAGCTTCATCACATTTAATAAACAATCTGAGACTGGAGTAACTAGAAGATAAGTCACTGCACCTGTGTCAGGAAAAAAACATTGAAGAGATTAAAGAAATTCGCAAGACGAACAGATTTTCACTGTCGAAGTTAGCAGAAGCATTCTTGACCACAAATTGATTCACGGGATGTCTGGAATACCAACCAGAACCAATTTAATTATGAAATGTCTTCTCGGGTTCAAAACTAACATGGAAACGCGAAACTAAAGGGAAACTCCAGTGAGTCAGCAGCGATATTGCTATTCGAGAACAAGTCATACCTTCCTTTCAAGATCTCCGTGGGAGAAATCGAAGGCCTACTAGAATATTTTCTATGACTTAAGATTACTTAAACCATTTCAAATTCTTAAATTTCTATTCTGAATGGAAACCTTGTAGAAAAAATCATTTTATTTTGAAATTCAAGTAGTGGGTTTAAACAATAACAGCTCCACAAATGGAGCACAAATTAAGCTGAATTGAGCAACTCAAATTGAGCTCACAAATTAAGATCAATGCGATGATCTTAATATGGCACATCTAATCTCTGGATATACCCATGCTACTGAAAATCAAGGAAGACGACTTCCTCCGGACACAATTCAACAAGTCGTGAACACTACTTAGTTGTCCAAGTGATTTGGGTCATCTACAATCTAATGTACCTTCCTATACATTTAAAATACTTTTTATGTGTGCGAAAATTACTTGACTAAAAATTATGATAAAAAACAGCATACAAAAATTTTTTTAAAAAAGTTTATAAAAACATTTAAAAATACTTATTGGAGCCTTTCCAGTTCTTCCGCAGAACTCCTCTTCAACACCCTACATTAACTACATTTGCCGTGATAGTTTGATCTTTTTTGTAAGTACAGAACCAGATATGTAATTATATTCATCAGGCCCATCTCGGCGTTAGTAATCGAAATCAAAATATTACATCAAGCTTAGCTAAAGAATCTTAATTAGAAAGGTTAAAATTTATATGCATCTTCTTTGTAAATGGGGTTTACCAATCATAGTTTTGCCATTTCTAACTATTTCTAAGTTAAACCACTAATGCAAGACTCTACGCATAAAATTGAAAAGATCCGAGTATTTGCTAGGCAACGGTCAAACTATCTACAGATCGAAAGTAGCATTATACTACATTTTTATATTTTAATATAAAGGTTTATTCTGAGTTGGATAAAAAGTTTTTAAACTTTCAACAGCCTAAGACAAAAAAATGAAAAATAAATACAAAAAAAAAGCAAACCAATTAAATTAGAAGACTCAAGCAAAAACATACATATTGAATTAAATAGGAAAAAAAAAAATTTTTAATTTTGCGACGAGGCAACATTTTTGCAAATTATAAAGTAATTTGATGTTTTCACTAGCTAGCTTAATCTTTTTTATTTTTTTTTAAAAAAGCAGGTAAACTTGAATAATAATTGATTTTAAGCCTCTTTCGACACCCTGCTGCTGCTTTTGAATTTTATTTCTTTTAATGTGAAGATATTTCATTAGGAATTACCTAATTTTTACATTAACGAAAACTGACAGAATTCTACCCTTCTTTAAACCTGTCTTTGGTTTGTGCTTTGCCTCCGACAACTTGAAATTACTTTAAGAGGAACTACGGCGTTTCAAAGACAGGCACGAGTAATTTAATTTCTCTAACTGAAGATTGAAATTTGCAACCGAACAACTCTCAAGCAAAAAACGATGAAGTGGAAGAAAGAAAAAAGGAATAAGAAAAATCCGCTGCAAACATGATTTACATTTAGCATCCTCCGTATTCAGACTGTTGGATTCAGCAGGGTCATGTGATTACCTCTGTGCAGAATGTCGATTTACGCCTCTACTCCAGACACACCTAATATCTGCTTAATTTTAATTCACTGTGCTGGAATTAGATCCACGTATTGCTATTGTTTACAAATAAAAATAATAATATTTCAAATTAAAAATTTTAATAACAAAACGTTATAGTGACTAATATTCAATCCATTAATGTTATCTCAGTTAACAACTGTTATGAAGTTGATATCACTTCAACCTCACTTCGAGAAGCCGCCATTACTTTACTTTTAATTACAAAGAAAATATTTCAAACAAAATTAAATGTCTGTATTAGATTGTTCGGAATATAATGGTCGATTTCAAATCAATTTCATAAATTAAAAAAAAAAGCATCAAGTAAAAGCAATTTATCACTCAAATGACGTGTCACTTAAGCCTATAGAAGTCTGAAAAGAAACAAGATTGCTTAAAAAGTCCTGAAAATTTATCAGTCTTCCCATTCAAAATACAAAGTCCTTTATTCTTCCGTTACTGGAATCTTTTGATGTAAAATTTCCCATCAAAATACTGGTAATCAGGTATTAACAGTTAGTGAGATGCAAATAACCAAATACTACTAAAATTTAAACATAATGCTAACTTTAATTCCACTAAAGGTCACCTCCCTCAGCGAGAGACTTCTTCAGGTGAAATAGAGGACAAGAAAATTATTCTTCTTCCTCATATATTCATTTGGATTACAAAACAGAACTAAATAATCATAATAAAACAATTCAGACATTTCATATCTTGCCTAAGATAATAATAATAACGTAATAATAACAATCCATGTCATCTTATATCAAATATATAAGTTATAGCATTATTTCTTCATAAATTCTTTCATTTAACCGAAAGAAATATTATTTATATTTTAAGGAATTAATCTTTATTTGTACAATTTTTCCAATTGATTGAACAAAATTTAATCATTAATCTCTCTTTTTTTATCAGAAATTTTACATTTACTTTTTACCTTAGGACCATAATATTTTGAAATTTTAGTAGTAATTGCATATTTGAATATAATGAAGAAGAATGCTAATCAGGTGCAGTTAGGTTTCGAATTCCATGTCGTTTGAGCTTCTAAAGTGAATGTTTAATATGCAATTTCTGTCAATACTTTCAATTTTTTCCAAAAATCTCTAATGTAGTATTCTGCCACATTTCAGAGTATAATGGCTAATTTCGACCACAGACCTTTATATGCCTCTGTAATCTTATGATCGTCCAACTATAGTTTTGAGAGCCTGGACACGACAACAACATCAAATCCCATATCTGTTCGACTGCCTAAAGGAATTTAAGTAAATTCTGAAATGCACTAAACAACATTTAGTCCAATCAGTCTATTTTGGGGGTTGAACCCTAGGGTGTCTTCTTCAAATACCCAAGTAATTAAAGCTGACAACTACTAATAGTACAAAACCACTGTATTAAAGTCCTTTTGAAAATAATTCAAGATTCTATTGAAGAATTTCGGACAATTATAAAATTAAAATATGTAATGTTGACTTGAAATATTAAGCCCTTCTAAATAGGTAATTGTCTCTGTTTTTCTTCTTCTGGTCAAATTTTGTATGGAAGTCATTATTATCATTTTTCAGATTTAATAATAAAGAAACCAATATTAATATTTTATAATATTTTAATTTAATAACAAAGAAGCGAAGTTTGGCATCTTTTAGAGCAATATTGACTGTATATTCAATTTATAATCTTATCATTTTTAGTTTTATCTGAATATTTTCTTCCCTACAAACCAAAGTAAAAAAATGATATTCTACTGCAGCAATTCCAAAATGTAGAATACTTCCGTCTACATCACTTCAATCCCGAACGAAGACTTGATAATAATGAGCATCAAGTGATGCCCGAAATGTCCGAATCCTTTTTTTATTTCACGCCTTACATCTCTTGTACAGATGCAAGTATTTTTATTTAAAAAAAGGTGACGCAAAAGACTACCAGAATTACCGAGGAGTATGTTTTCTTAATACTGGTTAAAAATCTATGCTACCATTCTTAAAATGAGACTCCAAAAGCTTTACGAGCCATCAGTAGATGAAAAACAAAACGGTTTTAGAAAAGGAAGATCATGTGCTGATGGATACTTTGAACTATAGAAAAATGGAGAGAATTTAATTTGGAGACTCACCTTGCTTTTATTGATTATAAGAAAGCTTTTGATATGGTTAATAGAACAAAATTGATACAGATGTTAGAAACAAAAAGCAATACACTATCAGAAATTGTCCACGCTGTGCAAAATATCTACAATCAAAATCAAATATTAGGTCAACAATAGGTCAACAATAATAATCAGAATGGAAATATATTAACAGAGGAGTTCGACAAGGATGAAGCCTCCCCCTGCTTTTTATTATATATATGAACAAAATTATATCTGACTGGAGAAAGATAGCACATGGAAGTATTAAAATTAATAGATAAACCAAAATTGACATTATATTATTTGAGGATGATCAAATACTAACAGCTGAGTTTGAAGACGATTTACAAAGCTCAGTTTAAGCCTCCATTTATTGGCAATGAAAAATGACAGGAAATTTATGTGGATAAAACGAAGGTTACAGCATTGCTTGGGAAATCTTTTTATAATCTTTGATGATCATAAAAGAAGTAAAACACATAAACAACAAATCTTGTTCCAAGTCTCAACATTTAAATACCTAGGCTATAATATTAGTTACTTAGAAGAAGATTTAAAATATAAAAAATGACAAATTATATTAAAGTAACTGGTGTAATCTATATATATAAAAATGAATGTATCTTTCTTTCTTTCTTTCTTTGTCTGTCCTTTATACACTCCTATGCCCTTTGATCTATCTGGACCGAACTTTGCAGAATTACTCTTTAGGACGCTGCGAAAAGATAGGCTACCTTAGAACCTTGACCCACCCACCAAAAGGGGTTGAAAAGGGGTGAAAGCCCTGAAAAACCCAATATCCACCTGGTGGAGAAAATAAGAACTACACAAATATTGTGTAAAGTGAAAAATTCGCTCTCCTATGGGGGGCAGGGACACCACACTTGGGTGGGGGGGATGCGACACAAGGGCCTAAGTGTCCCACCCACGACCAACACCGGGAACTTATATTTAGGGCCCTTTCTCGCCCCCCCCCCCCCAAGTCTATTGCAAAAAGGGAAAACTTCACTCTCCTACGGGGGCAGGGACACCACACTTGGGTGGGGGAATGGCGACACAAGGGCCTAAGTGTCCCACCCCCGATCGACACCGGGACCTTATATTTAGGGCCCCTTCTCGGGGCCTCTAAGTCAATTGGAAAAAAGAGAAAAATTCGCTCTCCTATGGGGGACAGGTCCACCACACTTGGGTGGGGATGGCGACACAAGGGCCTAAGTGTACCACCCCCAATCGACACTGGGACCTTATATTTACGGCCCCTTCTTACGAGCCCTTTCTTTCTTTGAGTGGCATTGCAACGCATGCCGGGTACAGCTAGTAAACAATATTTTTAAACCTTCAGTTGTTCAACGGTATGCTAGGCTGAAATTATATAATATTCTAGCAAAACCCACTCTTGTCAATGACAGTGAAAGAATGGACGCTCCTTAGAGCAGATGAAGATAGGCTAACAGCGGCAGAAATGGTTTTTATGCAACAAACAGCGGGTTTGTTGACAGGAAGAAATAAAAAGACATCCTTAAGAACTTCATTTTCTTAAAACCTGTTCTTGAGTATAATCATCAGTACAGGGCAAATTGGAAACAGCATGAATAACAGCACGACACCCAAAACGATCCTGAAATATGTCCCTTTGGGTCACAGAAGTATGGGAAGACCAGCAAGAAGATGGCTTGAGACCGTAGCAGACCAATGAAATGTAATACTGGATAGGATGATGACAATGATGATGATAAATATTTGTATCCTTCATCTTGCTTATAAATTAATGTTATTTTAATTTCTGCACTGAGCAGGAATGGCATAGTAAATCACTCCATAGAACTGATTCATAGTTAATACGATGCTCTTTTTATTTGATCGTAGATTGTAGATTGTAGATTAATTAAATCTTGTAGCAGCAATAACGTAGGTATAAGTATGTCAACAGAATTAAAATATTGTTCTCAATCTACAATTTCTATATTTATGGCACTATTATATGTATGAAAATTTCATAATCAAATCAGACTTTTACTAGAATTATTTGCATTTCAGAATTGAAGCCTTTCAGAAATTATCAAATTTATTCATAATTTAAACAATACACTGGGAACGACACATAAAGCAAATTCCGAAGAACGTTATTGTCATTTCAATTTGTAATATTTGCTTATTACCAATATTTTTGACACTATACTAATATCTAATTTGCTAAAAGCTTTCGAATATTCGTCTCAATGTTAGTTTAGATTCAGCTTAAGTTGAAACTTCTCCTGTGCATTTATCATTCTAATGGAGATCCTGCAATTCTATACAACACTTGTTCCCTTCATTGTCAAAGCTGATGTATCGTCACAGCGTCTCTATAGTGTGACTTTATAAAAGGAAATTGATTCATATTTACCCACAACTCGAAATCTGACGTACTTCTATTATTTATTGTATTGCATTAGTAAACATCAGATGAATTCCTGTACATCTGAATTGTTAATATTTCAAAGTTAAGTGATTTCATACACGTGTATTCAAAATATCAATGGAAAAATTGAAGGGGTTGTTGACTTTACAGTTGTCAACTGTAATCCCATAAAATACAATGGAAATAATGAATGCTTTTATTGAAAATTGTCTACCTCTTTAAGATTCAAGAAAGATAGCACTGTAATTTTTACACAGTTTTAAACATTGTAAATGCCTGATTAAAATTTCTTCTAGTCTTTAATTAAGCCTCTTTAGATCAATTCTGACTTTGTTTGTAACTTGGACGTCAAAATGTCTTCTTTGAATTCACATTTACATCAAATTGAATCTTGTCGAATTGAACCTTGATTACTTAAAGCTATCCAAGAGTTAATTGTCCTAACAGCTGACACACAACCACTTCAAAATTATGCCAGAATTTCTTAACGATTGTTGGGACTCAGATTTTAGGTTTACAGCTAGTTTTTAAAACCAATTAAAACAGTATAATTAAAATTAAGCTTTAACCCCTCCGTTGTTGTAGAAAGCTCCAGAGAACACGTCATGTCAAAAATAAAGCCTCAAACATTGTTGAAGATTCAAG
This sequence comes from Thereuonema tuberculata, assembly GCA_023159025.1. NCBI lineage: Eukaryota > Metazoa > Arthropoda > Chilopoda > Scutigeromorpha > Scutigeridae > Thereuonema > Thereuonema tuberculata. The sequence goes on along the minus strand of JAFIDM010001028.1, from coordinate 30,662,172 downwards.
ATTTCTGTTATAAGTTGTTTAAATATAATGCAGATAAAGATATCACTCATGAACTATTCACTACTTATCGTAGATATATTTTGAGCATTATTATCAAGATAATTAAAACTACTCTAGTTCTATTTTAATTATTTAACGGTAAATCTAAATTTCTTGTGATCTCATGTCTGTATTTGGCATCTTCTGGAGTTCTGATCTGTCAACAAGACGTGTTTCCGTGATTTTCTTACATTTCATGAAAACAACAACGGAAACCAGCAATTAAATGTATTGTTGCTTTATATTGTTGTTGTTTTGTTGTTTTTTTTAAACAAAGAACAGTTGCAGTTTTGGTTTCTTTTGTTGTTAGAAACGCTTTAGAGGAAGCGTTTCAGGAAGGATATGCTCCTTTCAAATTCCATTATATTTTCACAAAACAAAAAGTTCTTTTAAAAAAGGAGACCAAGTCTGAAATGGCGAAGCTTTTGAGCGATGGATTACAACAATGTGTTTAATGCAACACATTTATACTTTTAAATTAACCAAAAAGGAAATAAAAGTAAGGTAATTTGTAATGCTCGCAATCGTTTGAAAAGGAAAATTTGAATGTAAAGTTGCAGAAGAGAACGGTTAATTCTAAATCATGGAGGCTTGTAAGCCCTTCATTTATTATTTTAATCTTCTTTTCTCTCCGGAGGTTTTTGTGTCACCTTCAATCGACATTAAGTTTTGCTCTTTAAGGTTTGGACTTATTTTAAAATCGATCCCTGAGGGATAGCTTGAATTTCTTTATATTTTTCATGAAGAAAAGTAAATTGGGTTTTTGCTTATGGTGGTTTTGAAGGTAGTAAACCATTTCTATCGACTATGTCCATTAAAAGGAGACTTTAATTTCGAAAACCCAAGAGAGAACTGTAAATACGTCGGTTCAGGTATGTTATACAACATTTATCACCCGAATAAAATATTGAACCCTTTTGTGGAGAGGTCTGTTGGGAAATAGTGCTTCAGGAATAGAACAAATCGCAGAAACAAAAAAAAAAGAATGAAAGAAAAATCGATTTTTCTTTGGTTGCTAACAAGAGTTTCAAAAAATACGCCCCCTCCCCTCCCCCCCAAAAAACCCCAAACATATAAATAAGTTTGTATTCCTTCTTTCTAGGGGAAAGTCAATGAATGATTGTTATTCCAGTGTTGTTATATTTATATTTGGTAGCGCATCAATAACTTGAGAAATAATTCTTCCTCCTTTTCCCTGAAGAACTATTATTTTGAATCAAATAGATGTTACTGCGAATTAACTAGAGATTAAACTACAAGTTACTATTCCTACAAAAAAAAATTACTGAAACAATTCGAGAAAAATCAAGGAACCAATATTTTTAACGATACATTGGCAAATTATATGTATTTATTTTAAGAGAATAAAAATTTATAATCTCCTCATATTACATGTCTTAAGTTAAGACGATCTGCCATTACTACAAGAACATACAACAGAGATCTCAATTAAATTAAATATCATAACTTATCCAAAACGATAAATTGAAAATCTACTATTATTTCACTACACTTAGATACGATAAAGCTTTGAAATATTTTTTGTTTATTTCAAAACTCCAGTAGTTTTGGACTTTAAAAAAAAAATTCAAGACAACGGCCTTTAGAGGTTGATCATATGAATTACCCCTTTTTTACTATCAGCTGGATGTCATATTATAGAAGTGTTTGCATTATGATTAAACATCAATAGTAACCAATACAATGTTCATTGATCAAATGTTAATTGATCGTTTATAGTATTTCAAATAATATCTCGTTTCTTTTTTGTCCAGACATCAAACATTCGTAAAATATTAATCAAAAGCTGACAAAGTATTTTTTGTTTCAATTTAATTACTTTCTCACCGTGATTTTATGCGAAATACCTATGAGCAAAAACTGCCATTGATAAACGTCAAAAATCGAATAATCTGGAATTTATTTACGTTCATTCTTTGAAAACATTCGATGGATCATCTAGTTTAAAGTTGTATCAGTTTGTATCAGTTTTATCAGTATATTTTTTTTTTAAAGCCTCACTGATTATGGTTCAATCGCTATTGGAACGTAAATGAAGTTTTTATAAGACTGTCTTTAATAGATTCAAAAGCAAGATTTTCTCATGCAGGATTTCTCCTATCACCATCCATCAATTATTAATACTATTACTGAAGAGTTAAAATATTTTGTTATTTTCCTTAGTTCATTGAAACACTTCGTATTGTGTTCATTGAAAGTGAAACACTTCACTTAGTTCATTGAAACAGAGTAGAACACTCTGTTCTAAGATATTCACAAGATATGTAATGAATAACATGACAGTAAAAATACTTAAAATATCATTACTATTTCGATTACAATATACAAACTGTGAATCATTGTTGATATCATCGTTGACCAACAGTTTCAACAACTGGTCAGATACTGGTCTTAACTAATGAGCGACACTGTGCAATGTTTTGCAGCTGCTTTGCCGTTATCACTTTTAGTGGTAGTCTATCATTTATTAAATAATTATCGCAACGAATGAAGTTAATGGTTGACAACTGTCAAGAACGACTTTAACAGAAACAAAAAGATATTCAAGGATTTGTACTTTGCACCTCCTAGTTAAGGACTGCACAAAGATTCTCGCCTTGTTTTCTTACAACAAATACACAATGCTCATTTCTATACTATACTGTCTGATTTCTTTGTAGTAAAAATTCTGAATCCTCTAATGAATTCCCTTTTAAATCTTTGATATAATGAATCGGCCGTAAGATGTTATGAAGACGTATAACACAAGTAGAGAATTCTGGAAGTTTCTTTCACTTTAGCTTGATCAAAAACCCAACAACAGGTTCCTAACTTAATTCATTACTAGTATTCATACATCTTGAAGTTACTAGTATCGGTATATCTTTAATTTATCTTAATGAAAATTACAAGTCTACTGGTTTACTGTTAGTCAAATCGGTGGCAGTAGCTGTGGTTGTGCCCTTAGATAACATAGACTTTCAGCTTCTTGTCTTTTCTCTATGTTCCTATTTTTTTTCAAAGTCCTTTTTTTTTCGTTAAAATCGAATCAGGCACTCTCAAAAAGCTATTAACTGACTGCGTAGGCGCGATGGTTAATATACTTAGACACTCTCTTCACTGATTGACGTCCTACCTACAGAAGAGTTGACAAACTATAAAAGCTCCAGCTATTTTGAACCCATCCACGTAAAAGTCAAATGGAAAATAGTTAGAAAAAAAAGAGCTTTCGGCTACGCTCTGATAGAAGACAAGGAAAAACATCATACAAAACAAAAACAAAATCAAGTCAATGTCGAAAATATATTCACGTTTGGAAAAATATCAATATTATCTTACTTCATTTCTTAGCAAAATATTGATTTGCTGCATGAGTACTAACGATCTTCAATATAAATATTGAAGATCTAAGTTTCTGTAGGAAATACAAATTACTTTTGCGTACCATTAAGAAAACTCGGATACCATAATATTCAACATTTAAATATAAGTTAATCTCATCAGAATTTTTTTAAATTATTGGTAATTAGGACAAAAACTTTTAGGGATTTACACAAATTGATTGCTGATTCCTCATTTATTACGTCACAATATCAAAAATACTATTCAACAGTAATGGTTTCTTCTGTACAAAACACTGAAATATGAAACAAAAAAATTATTCTAGAAATCGTGTGATATTGATTCGCAATGATCGATAACTCAGAGAACTTGTCAAGTGTCTTCACACAATACGATTGTTTCTTTTTTGGCTCATAAATATACGACATCAATCTACTGTATATTACTAAAATCTTTTATTTCACTGTCCGTCTGTCCGTTGCAATTGTTAATTTCCTGTGAAAAAATTTTCTACAATGAAACGTTCGCGATTTGAGAATCGAACCTGCAACCTTTCGATCAGAAGTCGGATGTCTGATCCATTAGGCCACTACATTCAAATTATTGTTTCTTATCACTCCTTTAAGTGTGTGGAGCGCAATGAGAGAAGAGCCAGAGAAAAAAGAAAATAACTCATTAATTGTAGCCTACTAGATTAAAATTTAAATTTCAATATTCATTTTTTTTAGCTTCTCTCCGTCAACAATGGCGCGCGCTATCAAATAATGAGTTCATTCAAAAAGGAATAAAATATCACTTTTTTGCCATAATCGCTTGGAATCGATTCTTCTTGGATTATCTAATATTTACCAGGGGAGACAGGGGGATGGCCTAGTTATTAATTAAAATTAAACGCACTGTTCAATCACTTAAGCCAAAATGTCAGAATTTTCGTATCCTGAAATAGGACACTAGCATATTTTTAATTTCTATATATTAATGTCAAATGTACCGGTATACATTTAATATCCACACATTGTCGTCTGATTCATTGATGCTGCCCATATACAATACGTAAACAGCTATAATGCGCGAAATGCCTTTATGTCCTAAGATTAAACCCCCTACTCTGCATTACTCCTTCTACCGAACAGAAATAGTTTTATCTCTGGGTACACAGAGATAAAGCATATTTTTCTGTTTGATAGGAGAAATAATTGTCATCCTCGAGTGTTTGCCCTTCGAAAGTCAATTCTGTTTATTTAGTCTTCTTGGTTTAAGGATGGAATCGAAATGTCAATAAATATGTCTTCATAAAAATATAGAAATCTACCTCTAAACTTCATAACACCTTGGATATAGTCAGTTTTGTTACTCCTTTAGATATATGTCTACATTGCATTGGTAGAAAAAGAAAAGATAGAAACCCGCTGTAAATTACCATAAGTAAGATAAGCCATTGAATTCATATGAGTCAGTATCTACACTCCGAAGTTTATTGCGTCTAACGCATTCAGAATTTTCTAATATTTAGTAGCACTGATTACTTTAAAAGCACTCGCTACGTAAAGTCAATTGTTTGTTAAAAAAAAGGATGTTGACTCCTCATGAAGTCGAAGTAGTTAGAGGAAAGTGGATCACATTGAGATTTTAAATAAAGAAATTACTAAAACAATTACTACTGTGAGATGTCACGCAGGTTTTTTTTAAAAAAATTTTTGACTAGGTAATGTTATCATTTTTTTTTTAGGAGACAATGTTTCAGAAGGCCTCTCTGACTCCGAGATGGAAGCTGTCTCATGTCCTCTTCTGTCAGTTCTTTTTCTTTCTTCATATCTGTTGATTCTGTACCACCTCCACGTAAAAAGAACAAACAATCTGTTCGGCTGGTAGAATGTGGACACCGAGCGTATTTCTGGTGACAATCAGAAGCCCAGTTCTAGCAGCCATGCAGCTGATCTAGGATCACTACTACTATCCTAGCCGAACAGATTGTTTGTTCTTTTTACGTGGAGGTGGTACAGAATCAACAACGTTATCATATTTAGTTAAATATAATATGAAGCCAACCTCTTCATACTTCGTCTCCCGGCATTTGTAATCACGATATCAACGAGAGTAAAACGAGATTTGCAACTGGAAGTTTTACTTGCTCGCGTAAAGTGACGCCGATTTGCGAAGCAGCAAATAGCAAGTTTCTGGTGCTTTTTTTTTTGCTAAATTTTCGAGTTGTAAGTTTTCGAGCCGTAAACAACACATAAATCTACAACATAGAAATGGAATTTCAAATAACTTAGACAAAAAACAATTTGTTATCTTTCCTTTATATCTTTTCATGTATTTTTAACGTCCTTTTTTTAAATAGAATAATACTATTGATATCATTATATTTCTCTGGCCGTTGTCAAGTTAATTTCTTTCTCGCTGCAAATAAAACGAGATCAATTTAGAGATTTTAAGAATTAAGTGGAATCACTTTTGTTGATTTCTTCCGTCCCTAAAAGGGTTTACTTAGAATTTAATGTTGTTTTCGAAACAGAGAATTAATCGAAGCCCCAGGCAACCAATCTCATAATTTGCAAGGTTTATCCATCTACTCAAAAATCCGGGTTCAGGAAAGCCTCAAGAATTAAATAAAAAAGCCTTTTTTATTTTTTTTTAAGTAAATAAAAACGAAGAAATGACACACTAAACTAACTGGATTAAAAACATATATACATTACAATTTACTATTGGGCGAACAGGATACAGATTATCAGCATTTCTGTTTTTGTGTGTTTTGGGCTGGAAACAATAGTAAATTGTAATGGCTCGGCTATCAAAAATTTGTCCAATTTCATTTTTCAAAAATTATCATGTTTTTTTATTAATTCATTGTTTTCTTTGCGTAACAGTACTGAATTAATTGCTAAATTGTCACAGCTTAACCTTTTAGATAATTTTTCATTTTTTTCTTTAGATGTCGAGAGTTTGTTTACGTCCATCACATATGATTTGGTCTCGCAAGCATTTCAACAATTTGTTTCAAAATATTACATTGGATTCATTAATAAACAACAATTTAACAGATGTTTAAGCTTAATTAAGGCTCTTTATAGAATTCAATTTTTTTCATTTGAAGGTAAATTTTATAGGCAGACTTCCGGTTTGTTTAAGGGACTGTCTGCCTCTATGATCATTGCAGAGCTAGTTATGGGGTTTATAGAAGATAATGCTTTCCTTATTTTTGAGGAGTTGCAGCTTTCAATCCCTTTTTATGGTAGATATATTGATGATCTTATTACGTATTCTGACTCGACTATTCAAGATGGAATTCTTGATATTATTAATGGAATCCATCCTTGCATTAAATTCTCAATTGAAAAAGAAGTTGATTGTAGACTACCTTTCCTCGATGTATTGATTAAAGAAAAGATAAGACCATATACACGTCAGTGTATCGAAAACCAACTAAGCAAGATATTACATTGAACTTCTATTCTCAAAATCCCCTTTCGTTTAAGATTAACTGCATCACTATGGCTGTGTTCAGAGCGTTTAGGCTTTCTAACACTATTGAAGCCTTCAATGTTGAAATTGAAAATATCAAAAAAAAATTTGTAGCCAATGATTACTCAGAAATGTTTATAGATAAGCACATAAGAAAAGCGTTTTATAAATATTATCATAACGATAACATTACTTCTAATGTACAAACTACATATATATCTATCCCATACCATCAGCAATTGTTTAATAGATTAAGAAATATACTTCAACCTTTTAATTTCACGTTAAAATCTCCATCCTCGAATACTCTTTTGCGCTTTTTATCATGTAAACCGAAGCAATCTTCTGATCCCTCTGAATGGAAAGGAGTAGTTTATGCTCTGAAATGTACTCAAAGAGACTGTTTTTATATTGGAGAAACTCGTCAGAAGTTAAAAAAGCGCATTAAACAACATATCACTGCTTTCAGAACTAAGGATAATAATTATAATACTTATACTCACTCCATTTCACAGAATCATCAGATTGATTTTGGTAATCCTTCAGTGCTCTTTATTGAACAAGATGACTTTAGAAGAAAATGTGTTAAAACAATTTTGATCATCACTTCCAATGGATGTTATAATGAGACTTTATCTGTTCAAACTATTGCTAAATATGGTTTTCGTAAAATATGAGGTTTTTTTTTTCCTTCTCTGTTTTGTTTTATTTACAGTGGAATGAAGCAGACGATGACTAGCGGCTGTGACGTCAACTCACCTGCCTGACTGTTCTGAAGAGTATACGGCAGTAACTGTTACGTCATATTGGTGTTTTCATCTGATTGGCTTCGCTTTCTAAATTATTGTATTGGTTAATTATTTCTTTTGTTTCGAGCTTTTGACTGTATTTAAGTACCTGTTTTTGTATTTTGTATTTTGTATTTAGTTGAGGAAGCTATTTGTATATAGCGAAACCAGTCCTATTTTTAATTGTAAATATATATGTTTTTTATCCAGTTAGTTTAGTATGTCATTTCTTCGTTTTATTTACTTAAATATAATCAGCACACTTAAAATATCTCTTCATGATATTTTTTTAAATTACATGATTTTTAATTTTTAAATGTAAGTTTTGTTAATAATTCAGTGAAACTTTTTATTGGCAGTAACTGAATTTTTTTCCTTAGTTGAGCTACAAATTATTACTGATTTTTCAGTTTCTGGTAGTTTTTATTTGGCATAATTTTGAGATTTTGTTGGCGAGTTGATGAGTAATTTTAACGAGTTGAATTACAGTACGATTGACAAATAAAATGTTTAACAAGAAAGAGGAATTTACAGTTAATAAATTAAATAGATATTAGATATTTAAGTTATAAGAATGTAGATTAACAACTTAGTCTTTCTGTAATAAAGAAAATATAACTTAAGTACAATGAAAACTTTTGTTTCTATAAAACTCCATGCATTACAAAATATTAAATCCAAAATATTAAATTCAAATCTGAAATGTAAGATTTATTTCAAAATACACTAAAGTGATATTCGAAACATGCATGAAAATGTATTAAAAATAAGAGTAATGAGTTTACACAAGGATTAGAATGTAATTAGTATTTTATTATAGATAAATCTAACGCAAATGTTTATTGAATGTTGACTAATATTTATTTTGTAAATGAACGGATATATTTAAATCCTCACCTCCGTCCTCATCTTCCATTCACTTCATTACCAAAAATGTTTTGATTTTCATCCAATTACAGCGTTGTAGATGTTAACACTTCAATACTTTTCTCTCGGAAGCCAGGTTTAAATTCTGTCATTCTTCATTAGTATTTTCATTATTATTTGAACCAAAATAAGCCTATTCTTTACATTACAATGTTAGCAGAAAATTAAAGTGATTTAAAGTTCTACAGTTAACTAATGATTTCATTTTGATCACAAATCTTTCTGCAAAACCCAAAGGAGAATTTCAGAGTTAGAATCTGCTGTCATTAATTCTGGAACATTCCTTCAGGATAAATGTTTCTAATCGGAATTGAAAGGAATTTAACTAATTTAAATCATTACTACTTCTATAATGTTACTAAAGAATTCTAAGTATATTCATATAGATACAATATTCACTGTCCACAGATCATAGGCTGTCTTCAGAACTTGCCTGAAAGGCATGACAATATTTAACAGCTGATCGTCAGAACTGCTTCTCGAAGATCTACTAATGTCCAAACTATAGAATTCAAACATTTAACCTTGATCAATGTAATGTTCAAATCCTACGAATTCGGCGATAGCCTGAAAATCGAGCCTCTCTCAAAAAACACCTGGTAGCTTACAATGCGCATTGTATTGTTGAAACACACTTCCACAGATCGAAAGCAGTCGTTATAAAATGGTAAAAGAACATAATGGATTATTGCTGTAACATTCAACTTATCCACATCCTTAGAAACAAGCTTTTGGACAAATTCATTAGGGTGATTTCCTCTTTCCAATTTTTTTTTTGCCTAATCCTTCACCTAAGGTAATAATTCATGGCAAGGAATATCGGTTGAGAAATGGGAAGAATATTGTAAGACTTTGCTTACAAAAACTAGAAATGAATTTCAAGTAAAAAATACACATATTGATATCATACAACAACCTATACTATTGGAACTTGAGAGAGTTAAAACAGCAATTAAAAAATTAAAGAATCAAAGAGCAAATGGTCCCGGTGGAATATCAGCAGAACTAATCAAAAATGGAACAGATAAATTGCTAAGATTAATTACACAATTATTCGAAAGATGTTTAAACGGAGAAGAAACACCAGAAGAGTGGAGAATTGGATATTTAACATCAATTTATAAGAAAGGAGACAGACAAAAATGTGAAAATTACCGTGGCATTACTGTAACAGCAACGTTTAGTAGACTGTACAGACGAATTTTAAAAGATTTTCTTGAAAAAGAAATAAGAATGAAAGAAAGTGAAGAACAAAGTGGATTTAGAGCAGGAAGATCATGTATGGATAATGTATTTTGTCTTAAACAAATTATTGAAAAGGAAATGGCGGTGGGAAATCAAATTCATCTTCTGTTTATTGATCTAACGAAGGCATATGATAATGTTCCAATCGCAAAATTATGGAATATATTAAAGGAAATAAACATAAATTTAAATATTTTTAGAGCAATTCAAGAACTTTACAGACAATCAAAAACAAAGATTAAAGTAGGTCAAAGATTATCAAAAGGCTTTATAACAGATAAAGGACTCAGACAGGGATGTTGTATCTCCCCAACACTTTTTAAAATTTATGTTGAAGCAGCATTAAAAGTTTGGAAAGAAAACTGCAGAGGATTGGGACTTAATGTGAAAGGAACGTCAATGTTTACTCTGCAGTTCGCAGATGACCAAGTCATAATTGCAAAGAGTAAAAATGATTTAGAGAGAATGACGATAACAATTAAGGAAGAATATGAGAAATGGGGACTATACATGAACGTTAGCAAGACCAAATATCTAAGTATAGGAGGAAATGAGACGGACCTAAATCTAAATAATAACATGAAAATAGAAAGCTGTGAGCATTATAGGTATCTCGGAGTAGACATTAATAGAGAAGGCAGAGACTCACAAGAAATTAAAAACAGAATTTGTCAAGGAAAGAAGGCTACAAAACTATTAAATTCTATTTGGTGGAGTGAAGAGATCTCTAGGAAAAGAAAGTATAATATATACAATTCTATTGTAAAGAGCATCTTGTTATATGGGGCAGAGGGATGGAGAATTACGGAGACAGAAAAAAAGAAATTAGCGGCAGTGGAAATGGATGCCCTAAGAAGATCATGCAGGGTATCAAGAATAGAAAGAACAAGAAATGAAAGAATCAAAGAAATGATGAAAATAAAAGGAAACATTTTGGACGATCTTCAAAGAAAACAATTAATTTGGTTTGGTCATGTTAAAAGAATGAATGACGAAAGACTGCCCAAAATCGCTTTTGATTACAAAACTAATCAAAAAAGGAAACGAGGAAGACCACGAAAGGCTTGGATGGACGATATTAAAAAAGCAATGAGGATTAGAAGACTGGAAGAGGAATGGACCCTTGACCGGAAGACCTGGAATGGACTTCTTGCAGATTCTTTCGGAAGGCGGCACCTGACGCCATGAACCGAGTTTATATATATATATCCTTCACCTACCATTCACATAAGAGGATTGGAAACGAGATTCATCTGAAAATGCAATTTTTCTCCAGTCTTCGATGGTTCAATATCTATTACAGCAAACTACAGATCTAGTCGTCGGATGAACTCGACGTCTAATTCGGTCGAGGAAGAATTCTAAGAACTGAGGTAAGAGAAGCACTGCCACTTCTATGGTTAAATTCCTTAATAAGTCTTTCATTTCCACAAGGCGGGACATACCACATTCATCAGGAGCATCGATGGAATATGAAAGTTCTTAATTCGCCTGGAGACTGCTATTCTCACCACTCTCGGTACATCGAAACATACTTCAACACATCTTCTCAATACATGTCAGATTACGTCTCGCATTCGTTAAATACTTTCGTTCGATTGTACTTAGCGTATTTCAAGTGTCTTATGTAGTGGCTGCTATCGTTGTAAGAATGCCACGACCTAAGTAGTCAAACGACTGACTGTGAAATAAAGGTGTCATATGTTTTGACGTGATTGTATATTAAAGTATTAATAAATGGTAAACATTCATTTACTCAAATTACTCGAATGCAATCTCTTTTTTTTTTATAATCCTCAAACATATCTCCTTGAACTTTATGCTGAATAAATAACTCTAATGTCAAAGAGATTGATTTCAGTTTGAAAACAAATTTTAATTTATATAAATAAATTCTTTATTCTAATAAGAAGTTTCTTTTTTAATGTTTAATAAATGCTAATAAAAAAATCGAAAACTTATATTAATAGTATGCTAGCCACACCCCTTTGAATGCGGATTGTGCAGAAAGGACTGGACCTAATAATGAGAAAGGCTTGGCAAAGATCCAACGAGATATATCATTCCTGTACTCTGATTGTCATAACCCTTATGCCTAGCGGTGATTTCTTAAATTATATACTATTTAAATAATACGATATCGTTTATCCAAACATCCTTCATGTAGATGATAGCACACTAAGTTATTTCAGCTAATCATTTCGTGGACAACTGATGATCACTGACTTTTTGATTGATGGAAAACCTAAAAATAGTTGTTGTATCACAGTGAGATTTCTATTTTTAGTTTTGATAGAGAATCTTGGAATTTAAAATAAATTTTTTTTGTTCCACTAACAATAAATAAATAAAAAGTTTTTATATTTGAAATTCGTAACGATGATCTCCGTTGCTTTATAAAGGATTCAAGCAATGAAAACAACTTTTAAAACGTAGTTAACTGACATTAATTATTATATTTTATAATAAATTAGAATTCTTATCTCTGGTAAGTTGAGCTTCTGAAAAACATGAAATATTAGAGTAGGTAGTATGAGATATTGGAGTATGGATTATGGAGTAAGTTAGTTACGAAATATTTTTCATGAATAGATTAAATATATGTAAATTTCGAAAATTTAATTCGTTTTGATTCGAAAATAAAGCTGGTGACCGAAAAGGATGGAGATGTATGGGGAAGGCCTTCGTCCAGCAGTGGACTGATAAAGGCTGAATGATGATGAAAATAGTAAATACATACTGTATAAAATGTCAGCACTGTCATTCTGTAATTTCGGTGGCAATGTTCTAAAAGAAGAATCGACAACTACTGGAGCTAAGTTCTGATTTTTTATCAATGCTTTTATAGAAGCAAAGCTGAAAAGATTTTGTAAAGTAAAAGGGCACTCTTTTTCCCTTACTTCAGAGGCACCAATGTTGATATGTAAAAACCACGACACTCCAACCGCTCAACATTATTTCCCGCTAAACTTTCTATCTTTGCCACTATTTCACACCTCCCAGTGTATTTAACTGACTGTCCCTTTCTTTAAGCATCAGACATTAATAGCTCTTCTTCTAACTTTTTTTCTAATTATCTTCTTGATATTATCAAGTAAATTTTAGTCAGAGTGTGTCAGATTAGACGAATAGCAAAGATTAGATGAATAGCGAAGCTGCTGCAATTTAACAATCTATTATAACTTTAACAGCAGAGGTTTTTGACTGTGCTGCAGAGGTGTACTGACGTGCTAGAGCAGCACTTTGCGTGACCATTTCTTTGTATTACCACTGGATAATGCATCTCAGTCTTGTCAGTGCTTCGTAGGAGTTCATTCTTTTCCTTTGACGAAACCAGTCCATTAGCAGTAACCCCTATGCGTCCTAGCAAATGATGGCCATTTATTTGCCGCACAAGGTCGGATTTCTGGTTATTTCCGCTTCACTGACTGCAGCTTTTGGGCAAGTTTATAATGTTATCAAATTATTTCGTTTCCAGTGCTTACTCAGGTGGAACTATTAATTAATTGGATAAATTTAAGTTCTCGTTAATTCTTACCTGGTCTTTTTTGAATAAACTTGTTTTTCAGTATAACAGTTTTTCTATCTCAAATACAGATAGATTTGATAGTTAAATCAAGTTCATTTCACGTGATGTATTTCACTTTTTTCTTTGGGGACGGGTGAAATATTGTATTCCTTTAAGTACGCTTGATCTTCAATGAAAGATGGCTTTGCTGGGCTGTAACGAAGCGATTCCATTAAAGTTTGTTTTTCGATGCCTTTCAAATACACTTCGATTGGCGATTTCTGAGTAGCTTTAGAAGAAAAAAAAGGCGGGTGATGTTGTTGTTAACTTTCGTGGGAAAAAGAAAAAGAAGATAATAATTCTATAAATATTACATCATATAAATACAATCTTTAAGGGGAGCAGACACAAGCAAGTGATTTCCTGTAATCTTACTCAATCACAGAGACGAGAATGAAAAATATTTAATAATAATAATACTTTAGTACTTTTAAGAATAACAATACTTTCTATGTTTTTCAATGACTATACAATGACTATTAAGACTGTAAAGCATTGTATAAAGTTCTAAAGAAAGTTCTAAAGGATTGTTTACATTATTGTACGGATAAAAATAATATTTTTTTTTTAAATCCTTAAAATTTATATTCATATTTTTTTTTCTAATACTTTTTGACTTCTTAAAAATTAGAAGCAAGTTCTATCTTCTCATTTTCGTTCTTTCTTCTTGTATTTTAAAAATGTATTTCTAGTAACTGGAGTTGTATCTTTTCGTAGGACTTTTCCTTGAACAAGTGACATTTAAATGAAATAGGTAAAAAGAAATGTGAGGGTCGTTTCAAATGGCCACCAGCTTCTTTTCGCCGTTGATTTCCCAAAGTGAGATCGATGAAGCTCTAATAGAACGCGCTCCACCTACCACCTGGTCGGGGTCTGCGACCGGGGTCAGCACGTTCCCATCTCCGCCTATAAAGCCGGGCCCCGATGGCAACGGCTCACTCAATTACGTTCTGAGATCTCATTGGTCGACAGCAGATGCAGATGTTACTCTAATCAGACTCCCGAAGGTGCAAACAACGGACCTTGCATCACAAAGAGCGCGAGCGTTCGACAACGCTTTAAAGAGAAGCAAGCAGTGATAAAATCACGTCAGACGTCCTATTATTTATTTGCTTCGCCTGGAGATAAGATGTTCGCGTCAGACAGATCTAATTCTATTAATCAACGCTCTACGACCGACTTCCTCTTAAGTAATTGCGTAAAGATGGTCACTGGAAATTGCTACATTTTTAACTGCAGTTTCTTATGAATACAAATTTTTTCGTAGCTTCCTCAAGAAGGCGTAATTTATTTCCACAAGCTAATTGTTTATGAATTTAATTTTAAGAGTTTTAATGAACTTAGTCTCTAATAATGAAGTTGCTGTATCTTATTTCCGTGATTCTCAACAGGTAAAGAAAGTACAGGGTGATCCAATAAACACAAAGCTTCGTGGAGAAGAAAGTAAAAAAAAAAAAAAAATTGCAGTAATAATAGTTAAAACTTTGGGCAATCACACTACTCATGTTTCTAGGAAAATTTGTTCACGATTTATTTCTAGAATTAACTACATTTTTTTTTCTCGAATTGAAGAGTGAAGAAACCCGTTAAACATAAGCTGCTTAGATTGCTCTTCTACAGACTTCAGGAGCTGTATTCGAACCCCTCGGAGATCGAAGTATTTTTTTGGTTATTCCTCTCCTGAGAGAACTCTAAAGTTCACTTGGTGCTCTGTCAAATGATATTCTCGCGGGTTTAACAGTTCTTTTTGTTTTATTCCAGGAAAGTAATGGCAAATTCATGAAAAATTAAAAGTAAAATAATAGAAATATATTCGCAAACCATGTATATATATCTAAATTTATATATAGATTTAGATAGATAGATAGATAGATAAACCCACACGATGTTTAGTGGCTTCCCTGTTGACTTAGAAAATGATCTCGGAATCGAAGATCATGTGTCAGTCGTGTATGTGACAGGAAGCCGAGCTAGACTGAACGGCTTCGCCTTTGGCCTCACGTGACTTATGTTTGAGCCCCGTCGATGAAAAATGAAATGCACGGCTCTTATTAGTGTTACCTAACATTTGACACCTTATTTGTATTTTTGTGTCTTAAGGTTCCGGAGGAGTAGCGGGCAGAAAAACCCAATATGGGTTTTTATCAATAACCCAATATGGGTTTTTATCAATAATCAATATGGATTCTGGAACATTTAAGCACATTCCATTTCGTAGCAATTTCTTTACTAACAGCAAACAATACAGGTTCACAAGTTTTACTCCGAGATTAACTTTTTCATTTTAATTCTCTTCAGCATTTACCTTTATTATCAAAAGAGTTTGCCTGCGATGAATTCCATCCGTCAAATCCACTGATACTGAATTCCTTCATCCTAAGATAATGTCCGTTGCCTACATTCTATTTTCGTGTAAATGGAATGTTCACTTTAGATGAACTTTCTGTCGTCATATAATAGTGATAGTCACAAAGTCAAATTACAAAATTCCGGTTGTGTTTGACTATCATATCACTTTAATGCATTTCAGTTCTTTATCTGAGAAAATATTTTAAAAACCTATTCTGCCATCTTCGTGAAATTCAACATCTTTTCTTTACGAAATACACCCCAACAATTCATATCTTCGACACGCAATTCTAGTGTTCTATTTTCGTTTAAACACTACACTTACAAAATGATTCTTTACTATTTAACACCTAATTTCATTATTAATAAAAAAAAATAGCATTCACTTTCCTCAACAGTAAAATTTGAAGACTAGACTGGGCATTCGACATACACTATATTCCGTTTAGCACCGTATTTGGAACTTTCAAGTCACTACAGTACTTCCTGAAGCTTGGTAATCTAGAACGAGTTCCAGTTTTGTCAAATTAAAATTAGGCTACAAGAACATGAGCCGACATTTGTCGTCCAATTCCGTCAGAAATTCTTGGACGAAGTTGGTCTTTACGTTAGAGGGCAGAACACAGTCAAGCAAGCTGATCGCGAATCCAACCAATTAAAGTGAAGGGTTAAAACACGTCACTGGTGACACCATTCATATTTTGCTCCGCTGATAGTTCTCAATTCAACTGCACTGAGAACCATTATAAATATATTATTGTAATAATAGGATCATTATTTCATAGGAAACAATCTTTACACTATACAAATATATATACTGTATATTAATTCTATCCATCAAATACGCTAGAAAACATATTGTAGAAAGAGTTTGAACGATATTGAATAATAAGGTGCCTGTTTCCACACTGTGAATCAATTAGAGAATTTTTTTTTAAAGTTTTGAATTATTGAAGCCCTTTGATATGACGAAATTTTTCATTTTATAATTAAGAGAACCCTAGCAAAATCCATTTTGAGGCATTTTATTTTTGAATTTTTCCTTTTGTTAGGATTAATTCGTCAATTCTTTACTAGCGAGCGATCGGCGATCCCAGAATTCCATGCGAATATAGCCGATGTTGTGCAATTTTGAAAAAACAAATCTTGTTTTTAAATACTCTCCGACTTATTCTGATGCATAAAATTAATGTCTTTAATTGTAAACTTCATTTCTTCTCGAAAGATAATCTCAATACTGTGATAATAATTTGGTAATTGCTCTCAGTTCAGATGAAGCGGAGACAAACAGTGATACGGATGTGCATGACGTCATTGCTGCGTGTTCCAATGCTTCACCGTAATTGGTTCACGAGAGTTTGTCGCGCGGAGCTTGTCTGATTGAAGCAGGATATTTCAAAAGACCAAATTCTACCAGACCGAAAGACAATTGTTGCAACGGACTGTCGCTCAAAACCAAATTTCGAAGAACAAGTGATCTTTATCTGACAGTGTTCGCGAGACAGTTGGTTTCGGCAGGACGAAGTTAGTATTTCGATAG
Source organism: Thereuonema tuberculata (assembly GCA_023159025.1). Taxonomy (NCBI): domain Eukaryota; kingdom Metazoa; phylum Arthropoda; class Chilopoda; order Scutigeromorpha; family Scutigeridae; genus Thereuonema; species Thereuonema tuberculata. Next base: position 30,644,906 of record JAFIDM010001028.1, on the reverse strand, counting down.
GTTGCCTTCCTGGTTCGTTTTTTAACATCTTCGTATTAATTGCAAACTGAATCTGTTCTGAGTCAAAGGATATCAAATATTTGATCTTCAGTTTTGATTCCGAACCGTACAATTACATTTTTTACACATCTGGAGAACTCGTAATTTGCATTTAGCATATGGATCTATGTTGATTTATTCGTATTCTGACTCATAATCTTTTCAAGTCACTGCGTGCTATGAAGATGTTTTCAAATTCTCTTTATTTCGTGACTCATACATTTCAGTATAAATCTGCCATTCCAATTGTTTGGCGAATCCAAACCTAACTTCAAAGATTCTTTTCGTTTAGTTAAAAAAAAATTTTCTTATTTCAGATAAATCTTAATCCCGATCAACTAGTTATATTCTGAATGTTTACACGTAAAGAAATCAGTAATTAAAAAGCTTCAATTAATATCTGTTTTCAATTGCTTATGTTTATGTTTTCAACAGTTACCTGTTGTTTTTTAAGTTAAGCATTTTAGTCTTATTAATTTAAAGATTTCTTGTATTCGTCAACATAAATGCAGACATAGCCTAACTGATTACGATGTTTGAATTAGATATTGTAAAATCAGTTAAATTTAGAATTAACAGTCAGACAAATGTATATCCTTTCATAAAATGTTATAATGTTTGAAAATGGATATTTATCTCATTTCTACGTTAATTGCTTAATAGAATTCACAAAATGTTGTGGCATTATTTTTTAATTTTTTTATTATTATAGAAAATTCAGAAATTTGAAGTTTAGTTCATATTTATCTGAATTGATATTTTGCATTTTTGCTTCTTGGTTAATACTGTATATTTTCTTTGTAATATAACAAAGTATGTATTTTCTTCGCAATAAATATTTTACGATTTCTTCTAAACTAGCCCATTCTAGTTAATATGTTTTTACTTATTTATTCATTGTCAACCTTTCTCAACTTAGTTCAAACATAAATGTTCTTCAATAGTTATAGTTAAATGTTTTAAATTAATCTTTAATCTTTTTATCTTTTTCTCCTTTACCGCTTCTCACTATTATAAATATTTCTACCTATTTTTTTCTCTTGTATGAATAATAACTTTGTAAATTTGTATGTAGAATAACTAAATGAGCATCTTCAAAAGAGTCAGAAGTGATAGATTTCAAGACTGTCCAGAATATTACGATATCCTGCATATGAAAGTACCCTCCTCCGGAATTAGAAGCCTAAATCTATACTTTGATGTAGACAGCCTCAGACTATGATATCGCCATCAAGTTTTACTGTCACTATATATTCCGTTTGATTATCAGAGGGAATAGCCTGATTTACTTTCCAGAGAAAGCATTTCCACTCCTCCAAATCCAATGGAGATCAACTTTCCAGCAGTTTAGATGACCTTTGCATTCTTAGCTGTGATCTTCGGTTTATGTACCGTTTCTCAATGATAGAAATTCGTTGCATTCAGCTATGCATTGCTATCACAGACATTCCAGAACTCTCTCTATCTCTGTTGGCATTAATGACTGGCGAGTACACCGTTCTATCCGCTTCAATACTCCTATGTCAAAATCGACAATCAAGATATTGCTTAGCATTTCTTTTCAATAATCGTCAAAAAGAGATAGCGATTATTGTTATCAGATTAGCAATTTATATAAAATTTCAGATTAGCATAATCAATTTTAATGAATTGTTGCTTTTATCAAAAGAGGCATCGTTAATGCTGCTGCAAAATCCACGATCTAATAGTTTGTATTTGCCGATTTCTAATGTCTACGCTTGCTTATGATATGTAGATCTACGTAGCTTTTTTATATACCCTTCTGGTCCTAACCATGACGTGCAATCCCAAGTTAATTTTTTAATCTGCGGATACTTTTGACTAGATACTGTAGAATCACACTCGGAAAGACGGACATTATCTTAACACCCGTATAATGTTAATAATAAATATTTTTCTAATAATAATGACAGTTACAACACAGTGATAATTTCAATATTTCGAAAGTATACATGAAAATACATTTTATTCTCAAACGAAAGACAGCCTATCACTTATAAACTGAAGTTTTAAGAATGAATCTTCAAAGACCCATAAAGGATATCATAAGAATAATAAAAGAAAAGTTATCGGTAAAGAAAAGTTTAGGTTTCCAAAATTAGAATATGTTCAAAGATGATCATGATAGTGACTTTTAGATAAAACCCTCTGATTTGCTGTAAAACAAAGAGAAATCAGATTGTAAATCAATCTAATGGCAATAATAAAAATTACGAAAACTGAAAAAAATTAACTTTCCAGAAAAGAGGAGCTGTTAGGAAACAAAAGTTAAAGGAGAGAAAAGTTAAGAAGAAATTGAAAATTATCGATGAGAGTCTTGTATTTGCTGAAACTGCTCTGACAGATACTTCTCTTCTTTTTTACTTTTAATATTGCAGAGGCTTTACTCATTTATTGGCAATTCTCTTAGTTTGACTACACAGGTTAACCTTTATAGTTTACAAAGTAATTACCAAAGTACTAAAGACAACCACAAACTTCTTCATTAAGGTAGAAAGTATTTAGGTGAACATAATTAAAACTGCCATCTCAACTCGTTACCTTGAATCCAGTCTGGTAAATTTTTTCACAGTTTCTTGAATATAGTAAAGTATTCTATTACTATAATCGGGATAATCGTCAACCGTATTGAAAATTAAACCGAATCCGTGATGTGCGAATTATTAATAGATCTTCTTCAGTATAAAACCACACTGAAGCAGTTACAATAGCAACAATTCTTCCGGTCTGCCTACTGTACAACAACAATTATTAAATACTGTTTCTTATTGGATTGCAATCCCATAAGAATATAACATTTAAAATACATATAGAGAAAATTACAAAAAGTTTCATATCTACTCAATTAAATATAGAAAGAAATACAGAACATCAAAACACAAATACTCCACTACCATTGGTGCAACTGGTAAATAGCTTATACCTTCCATAAGGTACTCCATCCACAATACCTATAATTACCTCCAGAGAAGTGTTATATAGATTTTACAGTAATGTATGAAAAGTTATAAAAATAGAAAACAACAATGATTTCTTGATTTTTTAAAAGTTTATACGTTGCTCAAGTCATGAGAAAGAAAAAAATAATAATAATAAAAATAATGGGAAGATAGGTTTCATTAACTTAATTTAATCAATAAAAATTATTTTCAATTTAATTATTTAATTATTACCGTTCCTATAAAAAAGTTCTGTTTTTTATCTTTATGATTTTACTTATATGAGAATTCTAACTTTTGTAGCCGCTTATACCAAACTAAATTTTTGAAAAACAAAAAAACAAAAAATATTATTTCGAATTGATCAATGTTTTTGGTGAAAGCTTATTCCGTTCCGTCTGCTAACGATGAAACCAAAATAATTTATTTTCTCGTAATCCTTAAATGTACAAAGTGTAAGCGTGGCCGAAAATTTCCTGTATCTGTTATTGTTATATTAACGGGTACGGGAACTTCCCAGTCACCCTGTATATTATCACCCACTGAAATTATCGATCTTGAAAAATTCATGAATGGAAAAATGAAATTCCATTTCATCTGGTAGTCTGTCTATTCGTCCATGTGCATGTGGTGGTAGCCCAAAGAAGATTATGCATTTTTATCATCACGCAGACACAGAGAAGGGGGAAAATATATTTGTTAGTTGCTCAACTGTTACGAAACAAAACAATAACCAATTGTAAAAAAATAGAAAAAATATTCTTCGGAAACTGTAATTCACAAGGAAAGGATTTTTATCAAGAAATAATGTAAGAATAACTTAGAATATTTCTGTAGATAAAACCCTTAAATGGTAAATAAGTCTACTGTGAGGGAACTGCATTGGATGGGTATTGCTGTTTCTTTTTTAAATTGCACAATGAATTTATTATTATTATTATTGATTTGAATAAAAGATTGAAGTAAAATAAATTAACGTGTAACCATAAAGTTTCATGAAAACATTAAAAGTTACCGTGAGCTATCACGTTGGGAATCTGAGGCAGCTGTTTCAGCCTTATTAGGCTTCTTCAGTCAGGTTAACCTTTGATGATAACCTCATCTTTGTCACGCACTCTATCATCAAATGTAAAGCTGACTGAAGAAGCCTAATAAGGCTGAAACACCAGTATCAGGTTCCCGACATGATAGCTCAGGGTGCGAGAACCCTTGTTTATTTAGGTGCACTTTTAATTTTTTCTTGAAAGATTGAAGTCTTCCAAATATTCCATTTACAGTAATTATTTCTATTATTACTAACATATTACTGAAAACTGATATGTAATCATTCATTTTTATTTACTCTAATATTTAATTAAACAAAATAAATTTAGAATTGAAAGATGGAATCTCCTAGTAAGCATTACTGTTATGTTGCTCTACTTTACCTTTAACAAACTCCCATTTCATGCCCGAAGGCCATTCTGAGCCAGAACCAAACTAATGACTCGGATGCCGATGGGTTTCCTTCGGCGGACACAGCGCTACCTAATGGTGGAACCTAATAACACACGCTGATCCAATCGTGCGGACCAAAACATCGTTTTCGATTTTCGTTTATTCGTTGTAAGAGAAAGCTGGGTTTCATACACAGAATACACAACTAACCCATTCTAAACCTGCACGAATTGAAAAGAAAAAAACCTATTCGGAAGGGATCCAACGGATCAGGCAAATTTATTTATATTTTCTCAGCGGAAATGCAATTCAATGAAGTCTCACTGTCAAAGCACTTAAATATTATGTGGTAGAAAGAAAAACTGGTCTATGAAATGTAGAGTTCAGGTCAGTTTTTCCCTCAGCATCGGGGCCGGCCGTCAAAGAGGCCCGAGCTGAAGTATTAACCAAAAAAAAAATGTATGAATTAGCCTATCACTTCTAGGCTTTTTCTTATAATTAAGTCTACATTTTATATTAACTATTTTTCTGCTTTAGCCGTTGCACATAGCTATTCTGCATTACAATATTTGCATCATCAATCGAGATGTTCTACTATTCGTATTCAACAATGGATATATATTCGCGGTTAGGGGCAGATCAAGTATTACGTAAGCATATTTTCAGTCATTTTAGGCCTCCTCCCCTTGTAAGCAAATATAAGCAGATGCCCGACCCACTCTCCTTGTGGGTTGACTTAAGATTCGCCAGATCATTAACAGTAAAAATACCACTAAAATACACATGAATGTTTGTCTGTCTTACGTAAGCGTTGCCCTGGTTTCCCCCCCCCCTCCCCCTTGTCAGCAAAAATAAGCAAAGCTTGAAGCCCATCCCCCTTTAATGCGTAATATTTCAACAGTCCCTTTTGTGCAAGAACGTCTTATTACCTTAAGGGTCACATTACTTTTGAGCTTCCATCATAACTGAACTATACACTTGTTTTGTTTTTTTTAGGACATTTTATAATTGAAAACATTCAAATTTTTAAATAAATTATAGAAATTTATAAGAAAAAAAATAATAAATGTGGTTAATTTAAGATTGTAATCAGCTTATGAATTCCCATTTTCGCCCTTTTGAGTAAATATTTTAGGTATCTGTATAGGTCACAGAGATAGTGAAATTTTGATGATTTTGGAATGTTTAAAAGAGAGAAACGTGAAATTGTGAGGTGTTTTCGCAATATTTTTGACTAAGGACTATGTACCAAATGATGTAACCCTCTCAGGATATAGTCAAAATCATAGATTCTTATCTGTGATTTTGACTAAAACGTGGGAGGGTTATATCATTTGGTACATAGTCCTTAGTGTAAATCAGACAATTGCTGGTCTCATTTCACACAGATATGTCTGCAGACTTTTATAGGCCTAGTAACAATTAAGCTTCAAGCCCTGTCTGAACTTTTAAAATCAGAAATTCCTTCATTGTTATATACGTGCGAAACAGTTTTAAAGATAATTATTAAAAAGAGAGGGAAATTTAATCACTGAAATCCTTTGTCTTATTCTATGTTGAATGGTCTTATGTTTCAAACAAATTGAGACCATTCAATGGAGAATTAGAAACGTAAGTAAATAATTTAGATTTACCGCTTTTCTAAGATCAAAGAAGAATTTAAGAAACTTGTGACCGACAGTAACTGTAATTAATGTTAATTTTCATAATTACTTAATTTGTTATCTTAGTCAATGTAATTATGACAAATTAATGATAACGTTAATAATTAGAACAACTTTAACTTTAAGGAACATTAAGTTTTACAACTAGAAAAAAGTGATATTTATCTCTGGTTTTTCGAAAAAAAATGTTAAAAAACTACGACAGCGAAAGAAATGTTAGTGCTAATAACAACAGGAAAGAGAGTTACAGTGAAAAGTAACAAAGATCGGTTGCAAAGAAATGGTACTTTCTATTCCATTTAAGATTTCAGTTTAAATCTCATATGGATCAGAATGGATTGGATAATATTGGTAGATGATCAAGTTGCGTCTTTCAGAAATTAAAAACAGAAAAAGATCAGAAGTTTCTGCATCAAAGTGGACGATACAATTTCGTTAAAATAAAAAAAAATCATCAATATCAAACCTGAATTCAAAGAGAAAAATAAACCAGTAAAGAAAAAACATGAATATTAAAGGATATTTTTATTTTCAAGAAAACATCCCACAACAACAAATAAGTGGGACCTATTCTAAATGATCAAACAGTAGAGCTGAAGTTGATTCAAGAAAGGATATGACTCTAAATAAGAGAACTGAGTTTTTTACAACTCATTGATCTCTTTTCACGATAGTTTCTCGTATCTTAGGATGTCCCAAAATGCTGCCCGTAAAATGTTTCAGTTTATTACAATTCACTTTTCCGACTTCAACTTAATCAGCCCCAGCAACTTTTATTTAATGATCTAAAAACGTTCCTTCTTTGATTTTTGAATCACTTTCATTCTTCAATTACAAAGCTTCTGTGCCATTTTGATCTATTGATATAACTTTTTTTTTATTATATGTAGAGAATGTTTGATTTGTACATAGACATAGCTTGCTTAAGATGACCAGATGTCCCGTATTTTACGGGATTGTCTTTGTTTTTTGAGGTTATGTCCCGCTGTAAAGAGAAACTGTAAAGAGATAAACGTATTTTCACTGTAACCACCTGCAATTGTAATATTGAATCATTCGTTTCTGCACAATAAAATTATGAACACAATGGATATTACGCTTGCGTTTAGAATTTACACTGATTATACACTTATTTATGGAAAAACATAGTTTTAAGACAACTTTGAGGAATCAATGAACAAGAACTATTATGTTATATTAACTATTATGTTAATGATGACCAAGATCTAATTTCAGAGTAAATCTCACTACAAACTATTCATGGTTCTTTTAGGATGAAATTTTTTAAATTTATCTGATTAGTTATTGCGAAAAAATATTTAAATGCATGCTGAAGAAGATTTCAACTTTTAATTTAGAAGCTAAGATTCCGGCCTGTTTGACAAATTGAAATTACGAATAATCTTAAAAATCGCCCTCATAAATGAGTTTCTGAGGAAAAACAACTTACTTCAAATGTCAGACAGTATGCAAATTTCTATTTCCTATCTGCTGTAAATGCGCTACATAATTTTACCACCATCCCCAATTACATCTGCCAATAATTTCGGTTAAGTAACTTCTAAATGTCTGATGCAGTTCTCAGTGCAGATGGTTTGGACTTAGAATAACAGTTTATTTTGTTTCTTTTTAACAAAAAAAATCATGAATATTATTCTCTGTTATTTTTGTTGAACAAAAATAAAATAAACTATTATTTATGTTTAACTATCTGATGTGTGGTCTAGTGGTTTCCTCCAAACCATAGGAATGTCGAATAGCATGTAGTCCCGTTCACCTGTGCAGTAAGTTATAAATGTCACACATCAATTATGAGGGACCTAATACATCTCTAACGCACCCCAAATAATGCTCCAACTATTTTTTATTGAGGGAATTTCTTATCTGAGACTTAAAAAGATAATCCCATAATAATAGAAAGGTATCTGGATGATTTCGGAGCGTTTTGGAGGCTTCATTAGCATAAAGCTATCACAATAGGATATAAATCAAATTGAGAAACATTGATGATGCTTATAGAGCAAAATGTAGCAGATCCATCAGACAGGGATACGATTATGCTGAATGTATCATCACAAATCCTTTAGTTTCTGATGGAACAAATCAACTACTTAAGTAATGACTTCTAGTAACAGGTTCTATTTTTTTTTAATTTAATTTTGCTTCGAATATTAATTTGAAAAAAATTAAAAAAAAAAAAATTCGCAAAATTTGACAGCTATCAGATAAATTAAAAAAACTAAACATGAAAGAAAAATTCTAATTGCAATTTGAAATTCAGAATTAAAAAATATTATTAAAAATTTTGCTTACTAGTGTTATTTTATCAAAGAATCCGAAAGAGAAAACAATTTTCTCGTATTTTGTTTTAAAATAAAGAAAATAAAGTTTATTTAATTAAGTAATTAGGACAACTATATATATTTTTAAATGGTTTACTACAATCCTAATCTTACATGATTAAATAAGTAACAGATGTGACAAAAGAAACATAATCACAGTAGGAGGATACTAGAACATTTTCTAGGCTTCCATATTTACATGAGTAAATACTTATTACATCACTAGGTCACATGGTAACTAAATATAACAACAAGAGAAGCATAGCAACTATATTTATTTAGTTTTTTAAGGACATGGCCGATAATTGTCTTTTTAGAACCGATGTAGGATTAATACTGCTAGCGTAGGTGTAGCAGTGATCAAAGACTGATAATTTAATCGAAATTTGAAAAGGTTTTTCATGCCTCCAAGAAAAATTAACAGCTTTGGAGAAATAACAGGAGAAAACAATGTTTGCCTCAGAGATAATTAAAAAGTTGCCGCTTTCTGGAAGAATAAGAACAACAACTAGCAGAAATAATGAAATCCTGAAATGTGTTCGTCTAAGAATTCTATGGGAAAATGTTCTGCAGAATTGGGAATACAAAAGTCCAACTTAAATCTACAGTTTTAGAAAGATCTTTGTAGTGAATCAATTATTTATTTATAAGGAATAAATAAATATTAT